>OZ022506.1:7103840-7703840 GCA_963989385.1 Ctena decussata
TCCAGCATCCTTCAGGAGAGCAATCAGTCTATTCATTGGAGGATGGGCAAATTGTCTATGTAATTTCAGCAGTGTCTTGTATCTATCCTTTCTGTTCAAAACATCAAGCTTGACAGCAGAAATATTCTCTACAGGGACTTCTTCTGATTTGTCTATAGGGATACAGTAATGGCCTGATGAAGTCAGATTTAAAGATAACTCTTTCCCCATTATCACAGCTGTGTCATTTTCCAAATCCAGTTTTATAGCAGCCTTCTTCATTGCTATTCGTGAAAGAAACAGAGGAATATCAGATTCGACTACGTCTGTCTTTATTATCACCTCTTTTCCAGCAATAACTGCGGGTAAGCTATATTCCCCCTTTGACTTCAGACATGTTCCTCCTCCAAACTTAAAGACTTTCTGACCCTCAAATTGTTTAACCTTTACTTTATCATCCTTGTCTAAAGATTGAATATAACTGTTTACCCAGCTGTCACCACAGACTGTACTGCTGCACGCACTGTCTAGAACTGCGCAGTTGCGTGCATCAATGCCCAAACGGCGTACCTCTTCAGTATTGTACCCTGTAAATAAAACCGCATGTTCCTCATTTGCAATATTGACTTTTGCCATGTTTTCCCAGCTGTCTGGGCATGCTGGTAGTAAATGGCGGTACGATCCACATGATTTACAAGTTAAAGTACAACCATCTGGCCCCACAGGATTTATGTTCTTTCTCTCTCTGTTACTAGGTTGACCGACTCTTGACCCAGATTCTGTATGCTGATAACCTCCGCCTTTTGCTGTTGGTCTTCTTGACTCTGGACGCTGAAATTCTCCTACTGCTGCTCCCTGTCCTGACTTTCCACGCTTCCATGTTGCCCCTTTCTCCCGGCCATAGCTTTGACTATTAACTCTAGTTCTAGAGTATCCTGCAGCAAGCAATGCCTCTTCATTGGCTGCTAGGAAAGCTGGTTCTATCTTGATACTTGATCCACTGGTGCTAGATTCATTGTCACTCCCTTTGCATTTCGTCAGAGAGCTCTTTGCCTCCTCATATAAAGTTGTCTTCTTGTTATAGTTCATTCCAGTCAACACAAGCAATTTTTCCTCTTTTGTAATATTTGCTGTTCTAAGTAATTTAAAGGCCAAAATTTCAGGTGGTAAGGTCATTTTTTTCTTTTCTATTTTCTTGTACTTAGCATCAAACACTGCTATGTATTCTGTAACAGACTGCCCCCCAGTTCTATAACAATCGTCAAAATCTTCAAATTTTTCTAAGCTGTCGGTGAGGTCATCTTTAGCTAAATGTTCATCCAAAAAATTTACCAAAACAGTTAACCCATCTTCACTTTTTAAATCATCTATTGCATTTTTTTCAAAAACCTTTTCTCTTATTTGAGATTCATCATCTTCTGGAAGTGACAAAGCAATTGCAATACCTTGTTTGTCCTTACTTAGATCTGTAATTTCTGTCCATGCTAATAACTCTTTTCTGAACCTTTCATATGTCTTCGCCTTGTTGAAGGTTGGTGGGTTTATTCTGGTTGTCATGTTGACTCCTTCTCAAAAATCAATATTCACTAGCAAATTTCAGTTCTAACACCAGTTTATTCAAATCTCCACTGTCACAGAGTCCTGTACTACCTCTGAGGAATGTCCCGCACGCTCTGCTACCACTTGTTAAACGCTAACACTAATTAAATGTCATACACTTTATTCACTGTACTGTATATTGTTTCAACAGGTAATCACTTAACTGACGTTACCATGGTTCAGTTGTGACGTCATGACGTCACATGACGTCACTAAGTATTGTTTCCTAAAGAAGAGCATTGTAATCAAGTAGAAGAGTTACCTAACATAAGAAGAATAGTAATATACATGAAATTAACAGTCGGGACGGTCAGTTAACCTAATCGCACTATTCATAGGCAGACTTAGACGTCATAAGCGATTAACTATATAGTACTAAGTGCACTTTCTTTCGCCAGTAAGTGATAACTGCCCTTCCTGAATCAGCAGGAGAAACGAAATTACGTGGCCGGACCGGGTGTCGAACCCAATGCCTCTTGCTCTAGAGTCAGACGCTGAACCGACTGCACTACGCGTCCCGGCTGCCTCGTAGTCACAACTAGGTTTGATTTGCACATGATAGACAATTTCGCCCGCTAAATCACGGTATGTAGGCAAATGTACGTACACGAAAGTATTACTTACGAGACACAGCGGGAAACTGCGCGTGACAAGTAAACAACTTTTGCTTCTGACAATTTTTATCAAATATATCTGCACTGACTACAAATTTTACTGATCTGTTTTTACAGTGATATTGAGCATTTTTCCTTCTATCTAGTAACGTTTAGACGCTGAAGATACACTCACCGTGTTCAGCCTGATTTTGAGAAAAACATGTAGAGTTTTGCACTTTTCTCTTACTGCGCCAGGAAGCAGCATTTAAGGTGAGGTGGGAGTAATTCAGCGCCGCCGTGCGGCAGTTTCTGTTGCAACGTTACGTAATGACGTCAAACGTTCCGTCTGAGAAAAACAAGATGGCGTCAACATTGTCCGCTTCTGTGATTACATGTACTATATGGTCTGATTACAAAATGGAGAAATGCTGAGCTCTGGTTGAAATCAAAAGGAAATAGAAAGTGTCGTAGAGAAGAAACTGCAAAAAATATAGCCAGCGGGAAAGCTTTTCCCTGGCGGTTTCTCATCAGCTTGTTAGATGGAGTTCGCAACTGCTGTTGCAATAATTTTATTACAAATTTCATACGATACCGCCTCATGAAATTGAAATGAGAAGTCAGATCACTGTCTACACTTCGACCACGCATTTTAGATTTCCGCCTCCAGCGGTTCTCGATTCCGAAACCGCTAGATCAGCAGGCCAGCGCTTAACCTACTGATTTACCGGGGCTCCTCGGGTGTTATCAGATAGATCGGATGGAGGGATGGATGGATGGGTGGTTGGTGGATGGAGATTTTACGTCCTTTTTAACAGTAATTCAGTCATATCAGGACCATGGTAATGTGATAATGGAATTTTTTGTGCAATTGGGTGTTATCGTTATCATAGCATCCACACTTAAAATACTAATCAGTTAGAATTAGGCCACATTGCAGTGATATTAAAAATCTTAGACTGTCCCTAGCTTTTGAACAACGCGAGGCAGCCGTATCAACCTCGATGCCGATATCAGCAGGATCTTTTATCAACCTTGATACGGTAATTCAACGCTCTTTGCTGTCAACAAGCTAAAAGAAATGTGGCGTTTCTTTTTTCTTGCCTTTCTTTCATTTTTCTGTCTTTCATTTCTTCATTTTTTTCCAGTGTATATCAAAGAATCGATTCATTGACTCTCCTAGACGCTAAGTGACTTCAAGCTGCACTTCACAGTCATTTTCAGAGAGAGAGAGAGGGTCGCCAAGGTCCAGTCGCAGTGCGAAATATTATATATAGGTTCCTTTCTTGGGTCGGGTCATGTACTGGAAAACTTGACTCGCTAACACTGTACAAACGACAAGGGACAAGGGAACTGTTCAAATGTCATAACACGTGGACGCCCAACCTAAAGTTATTCAGAGAGCTTGTCAACTCAGGCCGTAAATTGTATGGGGGGCATAATGGCAATGTTTTCGCTTCCTTTTGTTTTGTCATTATTAAAGAAAAGTTAGCCAAGAGAAAGAAATGCATTGAGAGAAAATGTACTACATCCGCTTTCCCGGGGATGGCAATCATGAGTGACGAAAGTCCTAGACAAATTTTGCCGGGATCCTACAATAAGCGACGGTTGATACGTGGCGCGAAAAGTAAAGTAACGTTAACGTCACCATGCGCGACGTTAACATTTCAGTCTTAAGAGACAGCACGCTGAGCATTTTATGCACTTTAGCTTAAAAGTTAAGTCGGTGACCTACTATTTTGATTGCTTTAATGTAAACTTCTATCATTTGGCCATACTGTGTTAGTTTTTAAAGAAAAAAATGTGTTTTGTTTTCTCAGAATGAAGGTTTTTATCCAAGAGAGACGTGCAAAAAAGTACGTTTTCCATAGAACGCCATTATAACGTTGTGTCGAAACTGAGGAAAAATTGGCGTTTTCGAGGTCAGATATCTTGAAAACGACAACGGCGACACCCCCTTTTTATTACATTTTCTGAAAGAGGAGCTATAACTGTACAATATAAGGGAGTATGAATAAAATCATGTGTTTTGTCAATTACTCCCACCTCACCTTAAATTCTTTATTCCTTTATCATTTGAAAAACTGAACCCATCTGTGGGTGACCTACAGATGGCTTTTTACAAACACGGTTAAGTTAGATTCCAACTTTATACGTTGCAAGAATAAACAACCATGTTTCTCAGCAGGGGTCTACCTTTTCCCACAAACGACCATCTCAGGATTCTTTCTAAACCTTTACGACCATATGCACAGCAAACCACGGATCTTGACACGACCATCGACAAAACTATGGTATGAAATCATCCGTATTTGGAAGTTTTACATTAAATCACGTCTGCTTCTCAATCTAAATATGCAGTAAAGCGTCGCAAGTCAGTTTTTACGAACTGCCATGACTAAAATAACCCTAAGTCTCTCTTTAATAGTAGTAAAACCTCATTAAAAAGCTATTCGACCGTCTTTTAACTGTTTTAGCCATGGTATTTTGGTAAAACTGGGTTTTGTAACGCTTTACTGCAAGTGTAGACTGAGGAGTAGACATGTTTATGCAAAACGTCCAATATGTACAATAGCATAAGAACCTATTGTCGATGGTCGTGTCAAGAGTTGTGTTTTGTTGAGCAGATGGTCGTTAATGTTTAAAAGGAATGCTGAGATGGTCGTAAATGCAAAAAGGTAGACCTCTCTTGTGAAACATCGCTGTTTATTCTTGTAACATTTAAAGTTGGAATCTGATTAAACCGTGGTTGTAAAATGCACTAACTAGACCATCCCTGATGGTTTCAGCTTTGCCAATTATAAAGAAATGAAGACTGCACATGCTGCCTTCTGGCGAAGTAATAGAAAAATGCAAAGATCTACATGTTTTTCTCAAAACCTGGCACGGTGAGTGTATCTTTAGCGTCTAAACGTTACTAGATAGAAGGAAATATGCTCAATATCACTTAAAAACAGACCTGTAAAATATTTAATCGGTACAGATATAGTGCAGAAAAATTGTCAGACGCAAAAGTTGTTTACTTGTCGCGTGCAGCCACCCGTAATGTCTCGTAAGTAACACTTTCGTGTACGTAAATTTGCCTACATACCGTGTAAATTATCAGTTAGTCTATTCATAGGCCATGCTGACGGCAGAATATACATTGTGGGGTAGTATGATGGGTTGTGTAGGTATCACGTGATGATATTCCACATTTTGGAAGAATGAAGATGAAATGTATCACTTTCAGAATATTCGATTCAAATATTTTCAGTTTTGCCTCCTCTCTCTGTTGGGTTTGCTCTCAAAAGATTTGCTCCTAGAGAGAAGCAGTTTTCATTTTTCAGAGTAGACTCTTATCATGCGAACCGAACTACCAACTAAATGTTTTGTACCACTTCAGAAACTGAGGGTGAGGTTGGGCCTGTAAAATCGATTTAAGCCCCCCAGTAATTCATTACTGACCGTTCCAAGGCGGTAGTTTTGTTGTGGTTCTCTGTTGCCTGTTTTTGGTGTCAGAGTTTCTGTGATGTTTTACCTTATGTATGTTCTTATTATTTTTGGTTCGGTTTGGGTTGCTGAGTGGCCACCTTTTGGGAACAAGCTGCTTACTCGGTTGGCCATATGTTCTCTGTATCTTGATTATTTGTAATCTTAGTTGTTTCCAACTATGGTTTCAGGGCTGGATTTGGATTTTGATTGTTTCAGTTCCTGGTCTTTGCATACTTTTTACTTCCGTTTTAATAACGTCATCCAGATACTCACAGAGGAAATCAAAATAGTTGGCACCCTTCGTGACAATGGCTGAAAACATGGGAATGTATCCATGTTCCTAAAATACCTAAATTACTTGCTTAACCTCGACAAATTGTGCCTGTGAAATGCCAGTTCAGAGCTTTGATTTCTTAATCGGGAGATGATTATGCAGTGCTATGCATTGCCCTGAAAGGAACATTCGGCTTATGGGAGTATGATGTTATTCATTTCAGATGTACCAAAGGAATTGAAGACATTGTTTTAGAGTTTGACAGGATGCTATTTTATAATGGATTTTGTGGAAATCTCTCGTTTGCTACAAGCGTAGCGACACCAAGACCTTTGATCAGTTGCCTTGACCATACTATTAGCATTGTTGCCGATTTGAAGAAAAGGTACACACTAGTTTTAAGAAATAGAGAATCGTGCTATTGTTCAATGACTAATATTTTTGTTAAATATATCTTGTCACGTGATATATTAACATTTAAAAGTTATATAGACTCCACATACTCATTGTCTAATATGAGTAATCTACCAAAAATATAGGGATAAAAAACTCCTTTCATCCATGCATCCGTCCGCTGTATACAGCACATAGATATATCATCTGACTTTGGAGCTCCAATCATACTGTGTCAGGGGTGGTCGGGTGGAGCTAAAGTGCTGTGTAATTTTCAGTGCCTCGGAATCCTACTAATGTGGGCTATAGTAGGGCAAGGGCCTACTGTGCTTGCTGTAAGTGTGGGTTGGGTTGTATGGGCATTTTGTTCTCTCATCTATCTTTTCTCTCTTTTTTTCTCCCTTTCTCTGGAAGACGGCCCGATATAGACTGAAATACTGTCTCAATGGGCCGTTAAACCCAAAATAACCAACCAAACATACTCATTCTTTCAGTTTAAAACCTCGCATGCATGAATATATTATTATGCACTTTCCTGCCTCGGCGGTATCTAAAAACGTTCCAATATATTTGCATATTGCTACATTGCTAGTACAAAATAACGCCAGTAATGCTCTGTATATAGTGAATCATTAAATCTTTTCAGGAACTGTTAACTTACACAGGAGAACCAACTGGCGCTTAGCGGAAGTATCTTCGTTGATAAACATCCTGGATGCAAACTAATCATCAGTTTGTTTCTTTGTTGTAGTTATAGGCAAATAAAACGGTTCGATGACATTAACCAATAAAGATTGCGTTCGCAAAACATAACACGCACATTTGCGTATCAGCACACTAAGTCGAATATTATAGAAAAATTCGCAATTCAAAATGACACAGAAGCTTTAAGACTGGTAGCAATTTGCCTAATACCATAAAGAGGATTCGTCAAGTACGATTCATTACAGACATAGCTAGATAGATAATATTTTATTAGAAACTAGTTTATGTTTTTTGTTATTGTTTTTTTTTTTTTTTTTTTTTTTCTCTCTCTCCTCGTTTTGGCTGCATCGGTCTAATTCCTAAATATACTTCGAGGCTACCCTCATCAAAAATGAAACAAAGAATCAGAAATAAACATCAAATTGACATATAAATAAAGAAAAATAATAAATCAAGAAAATATTCTTATTTCGTCTATCTTCATCAAGAAACCGATGTTCAACATAATTTCTTTAAAAAAAAAGCTATCCAACTGGGTACACATGGTTGAGTCAACCTCGATTCAACCTTGTCTGTCTGCTGGGTATAATTTTGTAATGTTTTTTATGTAAGAGAGTGATTGTCTGGTTATGTGTTTACAAATTACAATGTCCAAATGCAATATTCATGTCTGGTAAACGGTAAACGACAGCTCTGTTGCTTTAATCCATCAGCTGCAAATGGCTGCAAATATAAAACAATGCTATTTGACTCAAATGTATGCAGAGCATATCAGAAGAAAAGTTCAGCTTTGTAAAGATAAACTGGTGAAGCTGTCACAAAACTCCTGAAAGTGGCCAAACAGAAATTTCGACTTGACCACTTTCAGCAGTTTGTGGCAATTCCACCAGTGGGTCTATTTCAAGGCAAAAAATGTGAACAAATATAAAATGTAACTTTGAAGACATGGCGAATCGAATTTAACAACCTGAGCTGCAGTTAAACAAAACAATTGTATCCGTTACCATAGCCTTTTTTTATTTACCAATGTCTATTTCATGCAGACTTGTTTCATCCAAACTTTATGATAAACGCGATGACTTTGATTTTGACATAGTGAGTTGTCCCTTTTTTCTTCTATTTTGGGGATGGTGATATCCCCCGTTCTGCTCTTATGAGGTTTACATTTCCAAGCTTATTCGGCTTGCTAGAGTTGCTAGTCATGCGTCCGTTATAGAATTTCAAGTCCTAAACTTCTCCTAAAGTGCTATCCTTTCTACAAACTTCGATCTTTTTTTAATTCTATCGCCGACGATATGAATTGGTTTCTAAGTTCAAGATAGGATTGAAAGCTCTTTTGCAACAGGGCCTATCGTAGCCATTGACAGTCTATAAGGTAAGTAATAAAATTCTTAAGAAATGACACAATTTAATCCCAGAACCCTCCAAAGGCACAATAATAGACAATACAAAATTAGTCACTATCAAAGACATCACCGGTGAGAACTAGGCGAACAGTCATTTCCAATGTAGGTGGTCATCCGGCTAGCCCCAACATTACCAACAATACATCAACAACAGACATAGTAACAAACAACACACTAAACAACAAATAAGAGCCAAAACAAAAGTGCCGCCCCGAGACGAACAGCAATGAAACCACAGGGGGACCCTACCGATCCGCATCCGACGAACACCGCCCCTGGCCCACCAGACACACAGCCGCAAAACCCAAACAAAACAACCACCACCCACACAACAGACCAAGGAAACCATCGATCCCGACAACAAGAATAAATTACACGATAAACACCAAATAACCATCTCCACCCACTCTCCATTTCCCACCTTAGGACTAGCCTTAACATCAAAAACAATATAACAGTCACAGGTAACTCAACAAACAACACACACAACAAATACCAAAGAACAAAACAGAAATGCCGCATTGAGACGGTCAGTAACAAAACCAACGGGGCGGGGGTGGTGGTGCAACAGGCCCTCGCCCCCCGGCCCCGACCCTGCCTGTCAGACATCTAGCTGCCCGGTCCGCTCGGAAGACTCCCAGCTTATAAGAGTTATATCTCCGAGACACACAAATCAAAATTAAAACTAATGTTAAACAAACATGAGGACTCACAGAAATAGCAACAATGAAAGTCCGGATAAGTAGAAACCTGCCACTTCAACCAGGTGGGCCCGTCCAAAGTTGTCCGGAAAGGGGTGTCAGGCGCCAACCATCTAAGTTAATATTATGTTAGGTTTAAGCTGGTGCCTTCATAAAGTCTGAGGCCCGACCCACCGTCTTGCAATCCAAGAGGTGAGCAAAGCTGTTAACCTTGATTGGGTTAACCACCAAGCGTATCATTTATGGCAGAACATCAAAATTATAACTTACCTTTTTTTATATCGCATTGCGATCTTTTTAAATTCAAACAAAATGTAAGCCGGGCTGTTTTATTTCTAATCTGTTCAGAGAAAATGCTTTACGGTACAAACGTAATGGATATAATATAGCTGTAATGCTGCAGTCTGCATGTCTAGTGGTTAACCCGATCATGGTTTGCTCCTCTGTTTAATTGCACACCGGTTGATTTGGTATGGACTCAATGATGGACCCAACATAGACAGCTATTTATTGTGGTTGGTTGGGCCGGAGCTTGCCTCATCTGTTTTTGGTCATTAGTTAAAGCTTTCAAAGTACCCAAATTAAAAGTCCAAACACGACAGTCATATAAACATTGACAATTCCGAAATATTTTAGATTCGGGGTTTTGCTGGTGGTTTTAATATTTGCTTTCCTTTTTCAGTGATGTTATTTGACACCTCAGGCATATCCGGGTGCCACAACACTGTTGCTACTGTAGAGCCCTCATCTCTGATTCATCATAGGTCTTATCCGTTATTTGTTTGTTTCCTGTGGTAATTCATTGATGGATTAGGAATGCAGATCAAACAGCTACCTAAGTGTTCAAACCACTGCAGAAGCAGAGTGCAAGGGTTTGGATCGAGTAAAACTAGTTTAAAAAAGTAAATAGGAAAATTCTCAGGAACTGACACAATAACCCAGGTCCCATCCAAGATACCATGCGGGAATAAAAGCTTCGCAAACGACTGCATGATACCCCGCCACTGCAAACCTTTTTCACACACCGATTTTTCCAGATTTATGCATGTAATATAGCCCGGGGGCAGGGGAAATAACTCCCATGGGGTAAATTTGAGCATCACTGGAGGCTTTCATCACTGATAATTTGCTGAAAGTTTCAGAAAAATTGCTTCAACTCTGATTTTATATGGAATTTTTCATGATTTTATACATGTATATAGTCCCAGGGCAGTGGCAGATAACCCCTGATGATAAAATTTCTGTGCTCATAAAAAGCTTCTGTTACTTCAATCATGTTTGTGAAGTTTCATCATGATACTCCAAGTAGTAAAGGAACTAGAGGCCAAAAACCATTTTTTGTACATTGACAAGTGCCATAACTCTGTCAGAAATTAACGAAATTTGCCCATTAACAATCCCAAGCGAGACATTCTTGGTACAAATGCATATGCTAAATTTGAAGGAAATCCGTTGATAAATACTTAAGTTATCGAACAGAAATGAAGTGCGGACGGACAGACGGACGTACGTACTACGGACGGACAGACACACGGACGGCCAACGTGAAAACATAATACCCCTCCACTAACGTGTGGCTGGGTATAAAAAGAAAACACACAACTTGTCAACACCAAAGACATCATCGGAGACAGTCATGTGAGCAGCCGTTTCCCATGTAGGTGTCACCGAGCTATCCTTAACATCACAAACAAATATCAATAACAGGTATAGCAACAAACAACTTGTAAAACTACCAAGAAGGGCCAAATCAGAAGTGCCACCTTGGGACGGCCGGTAATGAAATTAGTGGATGGCTTAACCTGTGTGCGGTCGCGACCAACCGTCGTCCTTGGTTCTATTTTTGTTCATTAGACACCTTGTTGGTCGGTTTGCGTGGAAGGTTCTTAGTCCATAAGAGTAATATCTCAGAAACATAAACCAAACTCAAAACTAGGGTAAAACAAACCGTCGTCCTTGGTTCTATTTTTGTTCATTAGACACCTTGTTGGTCGGTTTGCGTGGAAGGTTCTTAGGTCATAAGTGTAATATCTCAGAAACATAAACCAAACTTAAAACTAGGGTAAAACAAACATTAGGACTCACAGAAATAGTAACATGGTTAGATTTAATGCATGGCCTTGGTCAAGATAAAGGCTATAGGTTCAAACTTCATGTATATGTTTTTTTAGAATAAATAAAGTGGAAAGTAGAGATGATTTATTTTACCAAATTTTTGAAATGTTCCAGAAATCGCAGAGTAAAAGTTTGGCCCTTAATATTGTTTTCGAGGATATTTTCGTCACTCGACTTTGCCATATTGATTTACCTTTCCAAGAATTACCTATTTTCACATGCGGCCATCTACTTCTGACTGTTGATTTTCTAATTTTCGAGGATACATTATTGATGTAAGAGCGTAATTATTATGCCATCGTGACAAGAATGTCATGCGTAACAATGTCAGTTGCTTGGCTGCTGTTGATCTACACTGTACTGGTCCTGTCAAACATTTCTACATGTATCACTTAACCAGTTTCCTTTTAAGTTAAAGAGCTGCTACCAAATGAACAATTACACACACGGGCACACACACACACACACATACACACTTACTGTCGTTCTTAAAATACAAATTCCAAAGAACAGTAAATCATATTTGTGTGGCCATAGGACACTGTGAATGTTTTATGTAAACCTTGTTAGAAACCAGTCAGTTTTTATATTCCATGTTCGTCAAAATATATACAGTCGGACATAAGTTAAGCATCACCCCAATTAGTTGAAAGTTAAATTTCATATTTGACAAATCTGCATATTTGATATAAATTAAATTAAATTTCAAATATTTAAGTTCTTGGGCTAATGAATTATATTTAGACAGAATATTGATACAAAAACTAAAGATACTCCTGTGATAACGTTACTTGAATCATACCTCCTTCTATGGCGAAACTATGCAGGTGATGCTTAACTTATGTCTGACTGTATATATTACAACTCCTTTACAAATAGCACCAAAGGAACAAGAAACGTAAGAAGAAACTATCCATTTTAGGATAGCCATAAAAAAGCAAACACAAAATGTTATTAAGTTTCATGGTGTGAAATCGCGGTGCGGGCGTAAATGTTCCTGTTAGTGGTGTTTATGTTCATGCTAGTTGTATCTATCTGATATATCTGTTCGGTGGCTTCGCGGTGTCTGTTGTCGGAGATGTAACGTACTGTTTTGTCGTTTTCATTTTTTTTACCTGTTTCTTCCTTCTCCCTCTGATGTCGTGGTTGGGTTCTGCTCGGCATCTCAATCTACATTTTATAACGTTTTATATTGTTCAATAAATATGTGTGTTTTATTGGTGTAGACTTGCGATTAAATATTACTTACTATTTAACAGAATGCGTCAGCAAGACTATAGCAATGTATCGTTAATATCGACACAAATTAGAGACACATCTGAACATTTGCAGCAAGATCAGAGTTTTGTAAGGTAAGTGATCTAAAATTTGGTTTACTTTTTATTTTACTGCCAGATGCATATAGTATATTTTTGGGGCGTTCAAATATGTATGGATGTAGAATATGTTTGGGATAAGCGATATTCAAATATCTTTGTTTTGCAAAACATTATCTTGTGCAGACACTCACAGAAAATAATTTTGTTGCAGATATTGTTTTATTTTAGTACATATTACAAGATTTTACGAACCGCATCAAGCGAGAACGTTATTTCAACAATCTTCACCTTATTGCGCACAGCGTTGATTGTATATTCCTGATGACATTTCCGTAGATCAAGTGCTAGAAACACAAGTATGTGCAATTAACGATAATATATACCAGTTCATAATTTAGCACCGTGGTACCAAATAGATTTTGAACTGTCAGGAAACATCAAAAGACCTGTATTTTTCCTATAGTCAGTAGTATTTTTACTGGCTTGGCGATACAATAATCTTTTCGTCACCTGGGAACTTATATCTTGTTATGTTTTCATAATTGATATGCTTACCTTTTCCAGGTGTGAGCGTGTAAAGTCAGATATCTGTGAACTGAAGTCAGAGCTTAAAGATAAAGATATGCTTATTGAATTAATTACGGGCCTTGTAGGAGATGAATGCCCAAGGTACAGTATATTAATCAATATGGTCGGCATTACCTCGTATTTTGCATAAACTGTTTTTTTATGTTTTTTTTTTTGCTACTGCAAAATGTCATGATTATTCAGGATAACATATGCAGACTAAGTGTTTTAGCTGTGTGATTAGCGAGTTCATTCTATTTCGAATCACAGAAGTCATAGCTTTCGTTTTCACTCAAGTAGCAGTGGTTGTTTCGTCGAGCTCGCTAATTTGGAATGTATATATTTTATGATAAGGTACTAAGGAGATAGAAGGTCTCAGCGCGGACCAACAGACTATGCATCTGATAATCTATGGCAAAAATTGTTGCTTGAATTCGTGCCCAAAACAAAATTTATGGGTCTTCACCCATCCCCTCCTGACCCTATTCTAGTAAAATTCTTACTGACTGTCCAAGGGCGTTTCCGCTGTATTTGTTTATTATTATTTGTTTCGACTATAATTTTCGTTAGGAAAGCCATTTCACTTGGTTTATCACAAGTAATGTCTGGCATTTTATGCACTTACTAGTTGTTTTCTATTATTTTCCAAAGTTGTGTTCTGGTTAGAATTTGATTGAATCAGTTCCTAAGAACTTCCATATTTACCTAACAGTGATCATGCAGATATTTTACAATTTACTGTGATCATGCAGATTTTTTACATTTTTACTGTTTTTGAGTAATTCGAAAACAGTATAATTCGATATAATAATAAGGCTAATATTGATGTTATGTGACAAACTGCACACTAGGTTAACCCTGTCACGGTTCATAGCTTTGCTTCCTTCTCTAATTGCACGACGGTTTGTCGAGCCTCACACTAAACAACGGCATCATCCTAAATGTATTAGTATGACAAGCTGGATCTTAAATTGGGTCTATCAGTCAAACCAGTGGTGTCCTCTTGTTCTGGCTTGGGCTGTATTGGACCCTCAGCTTTGCTTCTTTATGGGTTTTAATATGAATATCTGGCGGATTTCTTTCATTTGGCGAGGTCATTGAATGCAGTTTGTGAATACGATACGATTTGCTTACTTTGTATAGACGTACGGGTAAAAAATGAATATCGAAATCATTTTAAGGCTGTTCAGAGCATATTGTCAATCTAAGGATAGGTATGGTCAGATATGTCCTTGATCTTATGTGCTTTGAGTGTAGTCGGACTTGTCGTTGTTCTCATTGACGCGAAAGGAGGCCTCTGCGCATCAGAAGGGTTGTATGGATAACGCTAGTTTGAGCCAGTAGTGGTTTACCCTACTGTCCGATCCATGGCGGAAACTTATGACGCGGATCACGGTGGTTATTTTTCCTCTCATGTAATACTATCATTTTTTGTCCCCCCCCCCCCTCACCCCCACTCTCTGGGAGACGGCCTGATAGACAGAAATAATGTTTCAAAAGGCCGTTAAACCCCAAACAACCAACAATCAAATAACCAAATTAAGGAAACTAAAAACGTCCTGATTTTATGTTGAAACTGAAGTCAGACCGCTTGGTTTTCCAATGAGAAAGCCGGAAAATGACAGATCTTTACTTTAAACAGCGTAATTGCATATTTGTTGGTACTGTATGCGATTTTTCCGCTACTGTGTCCATAATACATGCCACTGCTCTACCTCTTTTGTGATTCAGCATCAATCTGCCTATATAATGACAATCAATTCGCAGTATGGCTGCACTTTCTAGTCTATAAACTGGATGTATCTGCGTAATTATGTGTGGATGTTACTCATGATTTTGTTATTTCTATGAATTCGCTGTTATATTTTAAAGACTGGTATTTACATCATAGCATACAGTATCATGTTTCGAGTGGTGTTTATTGTTTTGTGAAAGCCACTCCATTTATGAATATTTGGTGTTAAGTAGCTGAGAAGGTGAAGATCACGAATCGTTACAATTATTCAATAAATACCCTGTTTTGAACACCAACTGGGGAAGAAAAATAACAAAGACAGCATACAAAGCAAAAATAAAAAGACAATCAAAATGCTATGCGGTCAGAAATTTCCCAGCAGATGGCCGCGACATTATTCTAAATACATGTAATGCACAAATGGTAACAAACACGAACTAATTGGGGTTGAACATGTAGCTGCTGCAAAATGTATGTATATCCAAACAGTTTTTGTATCAAAGCAGTGGTCGACTATTTTTCAATTGGGTTTTTTTTCAGGATAAATGAGATAATAAATCAATATCACCAACAATTGAACCATACTGAAAATCAACATAAGCAGAAGCAGGTGGATGAGCTAACTGAAAGGTAAAGTGCTGTTCCGTTTCAGTAAATAGTTGTTATTCATAAAACACAATGTGATACATGTAATCAAGAGCATACTTATATTCAGATGTAGTTATGACGATCTTACTTGCTTCAAGTTTGAGTAATTACAAGTTTAGACGAAGCGATGGCATCAACTTTCATAACATGAAATACACAATTTGCATCTAATAGGATTGATGAAAGGGAGAAAATCGGTAACGCTAAAATTTCATTAACACTGTCACAGTAGAAATTATATTCGACAGAATGCACATGAATTGAGAATTTTAATTTTGCATCCCACCAATGGCAATAAATAGGAAAAGAAACAGCACATACTAGCACAAAATATAGGACAACACGTGCAGAACAACGAAAGAGACCAAAATATCTTAATATCAGTGTTGCAGAGACAGACTCTCACCTTCATATAAATTGAGGCTTCAGTTTTAGTCGTTAACATTACAACGCTCTAGTCGTACCATGAAAAGGCACAAGGCTGCACAATACCTGAACATGTCCATATTGCATATGATACCCAAGTGTTTGATATATATTGCATCTTTGTTTAAGAATCCAATTATTGGAGACGGACAACAGTCACTGGCAGTGTGTTGTGATAGAGAATATTCAACAGCTCAACGACTGCCAAACCAAGTATGTATGGGGCTTAAGAAATTACAGTATGATTTTTTTTTTGTTTCGTCACCAGATATTGTCAGGGTCACTAACGAGGCTTTATTAGCCGAAACTACCTAGTCTGGCCCATGTTCCTACTTCTGTATGTATTCTCTGCTCTTGAAGGAACTTTTTAAGATTTTGAAATTGTATTTTTTGTTTTCTCGTTCTCGAACAGTGTCTTCATACTGAGTATATATTTCTGAGAAACTCTTTATCCAGTATTTGGAATATAATCGATCAACTGAAAATAATCTATTTCTTTGGTGATTAAATCAAACTAGTTTGAGTCCTAATGCATACAAACATTCTGTACTAATTTGATACTTTGATAAATATCCATTAAAACAGTAGCTTCTTCGATGTGTAAATGCTTTTCGCAAAATAACCGATCGCCAGATCTTTACAGTAAACGGATCGAGAGCGCTACAGGCAGTTTTTATCCGAGTCCGATGTCTTATTTTGCATGATATTATAAGTTCTCAACAATATGCCTGGCAAAATGTGTTCTGCCATTACGTAGAAATCCATAAACGATTTTTACAAAATAAATTAATAAGATGAACAAAATTTTGTGACGAAAGTAATGACCAAATATACTATTAAAATATCTAATGTATTAGTACTTGGACTAGGTGGAAGGGGATTGTTTCAAAGTCATCTGTGGTGCCCCAACGACCTAGTTAGGTTATTGGATAGAATAGAATAGAAATAAATTAGTACTTGAAAAAAATAAAACTTTATTACATTATGTAAATGCTGCTTAGCCATTCCTATTCTATTATTATAAACTTTAGCCATTGTTAGAATGGAACAAATACGATTGTTAAATTATCACGCTCTTAAGAACAATTGAGTTGAGAGAGCTGTGCTGCGTAAAACGTGGACAGTGATCCGAAATTTATACAATCAGATCCCATACTCTGCCCTTAAAACCAAAAGAGAAGCCGTATAAACAAAAATGCCATAAAGTTTAAGAACGACACGCACGATAAATATATACTGAGACATAAAATATACGAACGACACAGGTGATCATTCTGCTGCCCAAATTAAAAACCATAACAGCAGTTACATCGGTTTTGTCTTTTCTCAATAACTGTAAGTAGTATAACAGAACAGAACTCAAAAAGGAATCTTATACTGGTGACTATATTACTGGAAATTGTAAAGAATCAAAACATTACAACGGTCAGTATTAGATTACTGGGTTTTGGGAGTGGAGGGTTTTCAACTAGTTTTACTGGATCCAGCCTTCGCCCTCTGATTCTGCTGCGCTTCGAAATTCAAAACACATTGGTTAGCTGTTTGGTGCGCATGAAGGTTCCCTACCTCATCAATGGATCATCATAGGAAACAAATAACCACGGACAATACATGATAAATCATTGTTGAGGATTCGACAGAAGGCTCGTATTGTGACACCCTGAGATCCATGGGGTGTCAAACTACACCACTGAAATTCTAGAGCACGATAAACCACCGGATGACCGCAGATGGCCAAGCAACAGACAAGTCAAGCTTCGGCCTCAAACGATCAAGATAAATAGCTGGCTTTATTTCGGGTCCGTCACTGAGTCTGACGTGGATTTAAAGACAAATAAAAGTTGTCAATCATGCAAGGGTAAAATAAAAAGCATGCAGACAGATTGCAGCATTTCTCTGATGAGTAAGGGGACCTCCATACGAACCGAACTACTAACTAATTGTGTGCACCGCGGCGGAGAGTGGGGGTGAAGGTTGGGGCCCAGTAAAACCGGTTTAAACCCCCCAGTAGTTATTACCTACCGTCCCAAGGCGGTGCTTTCGTTACGGTTGCATTTGTTTTATGTTCGGTGCTGTTTGGTTTATGTGTTATCATTTAACCCTTCTGTGATAAAAATTGAAAATAGGTAAAAATAGGTGTTAGATGTTTTTCGTATAATTTGCTAAGTCTGTTGTAACCCTTCTGTTGGTCAAAATTATTTAGTTTAGTAAAGATAGCTGAGTTGCTACGTAATTGGGAAAGAGCTGCTGACTCGGCTTATCACTTGCAATTTATTGTTTGTTGGGATGTCTTTGTCAATCTTTCCCTTTGATGTTGGGGATAGGGTTTGGGATCTGATTCAGTCAGTTCCTGAAGTGCAGTTACTCTTTGAATTTTCATTCTGAACCATACAGAAAAAATCAGCTTGATTTTTTTTTATTTGTAAACTAAGTCTCCATACAAATATGGTTTGATAAGCCCCGATGCAAAAGTTTTTATTAGACCTTTAATTTAGAAACAATTTAAAAAAATCGACGATAAGATTTCGCAAAAAACTTTATGAAGTTTTTTATACCTTTTGTCCTGTTTGATAAGTTAAGCCGTTAAATTTTATTTACCGCCACGGAAGTTATAACCATGCCGAGTTAGCTCTGCAGTCCTTTTGTTTTACCATTACTGTTACTCCCTATTCCTTGTCTCTCCTTTGTCACATTTCCTATCATATGATCCCAACGGTCACCTAGGGTTAGAACGACGTTAAATCGGCATTGATTCCGCGTCATGACGGGAAATCTGTGTTGGTTGAAGGTTGCTTCTTGGGTGTGTGCGCTGTGGGTTAATATTGGCTGAACCACCACTTCATTAAAATTTGTTATTCCCTCATATGTCATGTATAAATGACCTGAGAGTATTAAAAGTTTTTGTCTGTCGTTAAAAGTTTATTACCGGCATTGAAATTATTCACAGTATTACTCATTCCTGCAAACCGACTCGGTTGAGAAATATGAATTTTGTAAGAGATAGAATGAGGAGCGTCATCTTTCAATCAAGGAAAATATACTATATCAAATTCCAATTAATAACATTTATCATAAATTTGGATGAAATAACCCCGTTTGAAATAGATAAATATAAATGAAAAAAAAACAGGATTCAATATCAGATGCATTACCGAAGCTCAGACGGATAAATTCGATTTGCCATGCCTTCAAATTAAGGACTGTCAATATTCAAACGATCGGCGTGCTATCTAGCTATATTATCAAACCACACTTTTTCATACCGTATGCAAGGGAAGTTACCTGTAAATCGTACAGGTAAAGACACCTGTCTGTAGTGTGAGTGCAGTGGTATCCCTTAGATTAGGGGACCGCGACAGCCGTGACTGACAGGTAAGATCATGATAATCTACCCAATATCGGATATTAAAGCAACAGTAAAATTTATCAGTTTTGAAATGCTCTATTCAACTTCGTTAACATCAGCCAGAAAATTTCATTTAATTGTGGCAATTCAGTACTTTGTGACGCGTCTCTGAACAAGGTAGGGGTCAGTTTTCAATTTCACAGCAGCTAGTTTTCAATAAGAGATGTGACCTCCGTTGGCTCGTATGCACGCCGTACATCTTCCGCGCATCGAACTGATGATAGTAAGAATCGAATTCTGAGGAATCGCATTCCATTCTTGACGTAAAACAGCGACCATTTGCTGACGTGCTCAGACGTTTAAAAAACAAACAAAACTCACTAACAATATCCAGATGCACATGTATACTCTACAGTCCATGTAGACAGTAAGCTTGAATAAACGCATGGAACTCATTGTCAACGATTTAATTAATGCTTTTTTTCATGCATATGGAAGGCGCGGATACGCATCTACGCCACGATGAAGTTTGAGAAAGATTTGATTAGAAATACGGATTTATAGACATTTTCTTATCATGCTATAAAAGGTAAATTAAACGGGGAAATCTTAGTTTGTGCGTTTCTTTTTTGGTTTGGTATATAGCATCTCTGATCAATTTTTAGTATATTATCTCAGATTCTAGTGCAAAGTGAAGTACCTCATTATTATTATTATTATTTTTATCATTATTATTATACCCCAAATACCGGGGACAACCGGTTAAACTGCTGAAGCTATCCTAGAACTTGGATTCATGTTGATTAACTGATAAACGGGAAAAACATATACGCACTAATGGCCAGTCCATCATTTGAAGTTGTTTTCTTTCTTTCTTTTTTTCTTTCTTTTTTTATTTATTTATCGCCTCATTTTTTCAGTCTTCATCGAACTCGCTGAATAAATTGATAATTAGTAGACAACAACAAATAAGGTACATTTTTGTAACATATTGCCAAACTACAATTATGACATGACAACAATGTGTGAACATGTAAGCTGACGTAATAAATAATTATAACTGTGCATTCGAAAATCGTTTCAGACCTTATGCATGTAAAACGTATTCTTTAAAACGTTTTCGGTGCGAAATAGCCTTTATGTGCTGGTGTGCGGTAAAACCCATATATCTCACTCATTCACTTACTCGAAAACCAAATGTGTACATAGAGATCCCCTGTGGTTTAAGCTTATGATAATGATCATCGTCGCGTAAAAATCTAAGTTACGACATGTGCAAACACTGAAGATGCAGATCAGCATACGCAACTGCGCATTTCTTGTGGGGTTTCCTGTATATTTTTTCTTTCTTTTCAAAAAGGATTTATGAACCCTTAGAAATCTAAACACACTGCATTGAAAAGACTATGATACGTTTGCGCAGACACGCAGGCTTATTTGAGCATTATAGTATGCGCTTCATAATCTAAGACTATGTTATTGTTTTCCAACAAAAATGATTTTTATAGAAAGTTGTTCAAAGAGAGTCATGATCTTTTGTTTTATTTATTTGTTCTATTTTTTCTTTATTGATAGATTGATTTACTTTTTTCACAATTCTTACATTTTAAATATATATATTTTTTTCATTCAAAAGTGAATGCAGTTAGAAATCAGTAGAAACTATGCAAGGGAATATGAAATTTTGACACTTTTCACACTGTATATTGTATAATCAGTGATCCTTATCAGTTATGACACCTCTCGGTATCGGTCTGGTCACCTGAACATTTCAGACCCCCGGCAATATTTCACTATCAGAACACCTACTTAGACTGTTCAGGGTATTTACATTGGCTTGTTAGTGGTGCAGGCTGATTTGAAAACTCACTGTTGACAACTTTTATATGAATAGTAGATATTCAAATCAGCTTTCTCTTCAGTCTTTAATGAAATTACAGAAAGTAATGCAGTTTCGCATTAACAACATATAACATTTCACATACTCTGTCTGGCCCGATGTATAGTGCGACATCAGGTTGGACTTAGAAATTTTACGCCTAAGAATTCGGCAGTCGGAAGGCGAGTGGAATGTATTTTAAAGTTAATAGGGAAGAATGTTAACGATAATTTATTTCGGAATTGTTTATATCTGTGAAAAGTATGCTATGCAAATTTTAAGAAAATATCAGGGAAAAAATTTAAACTTCACACAATAAAATAAGTTTTTACTGACAAAGTCTAGGAACACGCGTTTTGTCAAATTTTTATATATGCTAAATAGGAGGCGATGAGCTTATTTTCCACTTCACCTGGAAGAATGAAAGCACATACTTATTTTGATGAAAATTACATCAACTTAAAGAGCGTAAAATGAGCTATATGGTCATATCAGAATAAATTTTGGCACAATATGTAAAAGAAATGATTTACGTTGTCAAAAATTGTTTTGACATTAATTTCTATACAAACTGAGTCTTAGATTTCAACAGGTAAAAAGACATACGCGTTATCGATACAGGTGTCACATCGTCGGGCTGGGATGATACAAATAAAGAGATTAGTTTAACATGTAATTGCTTCAATAATTTCAGCTTATTAAACATTAAAAACAAAAGCCATAAAACGTTATCATAATGAAATGAAAATAAATAGGCTGCAAGAGGAGCACAATAAGTACCTGTCGGAAAACCAACAATTTGTCTGTATAACTTGGAACAAATGTAATGTAAATATTATCTTAAACAAATATTAATGCTTCACATATGTTTTGCCAGGACAAAGTTTATTGGTATGCGGATGGGAAGAAGACGTGTTTCCGTTACTGGCAAGATAAGTCCACTCAATTGAATCTTAATTTGTTTCTTTCATTAAATTATGTGGCAAAATGGTATAGAAAATAAACAAATAAGCACTGAATAGCTAGATGCTTCGGAAGTAAGAAATACGCTAAAAATCGAAAATAGCAGGCTTGCTTTAACTCTTATTGTTAACAGTAATGCTTTGTGCGACACTGTCCATGCACCCTAGCGCCGACTTAAGCAGAACTCTATCATCAAAGTGACTTAAAAAAATTAAATAACCCCAAAGGACAAGTTGACAGACTGGTCACACGCAATCCTCCTAAAATGAGTTTATTAATTACCTCGAAAGAATGTTCAGTAGACCAACAGGAACCTTAGCCTGACCTTTTCATAAACTTTTCACAGTACCTTACAACATGACAGCACTGAGGCAGAAGGTTATTCAAAAGTAATACAAGTAAAAACCCGTTTTAATACGGTCCTAAATCTATGACAATCAAGTGACTGATACTTTTTGATGTTTTGCGACAAAGCGACAAACTGCATGCTTGGTGGTTAAACCAATCCAGGTTAACAGCTTTGCTTACGAAATAAAAAGATGGGCAATGATCAGGAATGATCAGAAACTTAGATCGCGAGACGGTGGGTTGGGCCTCTGACCTTATGAAGGTGCCAACCTTTACCTAACCTAACAGTAACACAGACGGTTGTCACCTGACACCCGTTCCAGGACGTCTATGGTAAGGTCCTCCGTGGTTTAACTGGTAGGCTTCTTCTGCCCCGGAATTTCAGTGTTGCTATTTCTATGGGTCCTAAAGCTTGTTTTATCTCAGTTTAAATTTTGATTTCAGTGTTTCTGAGACATTACATTTTTGATTTAGGAATCTTCCTCGCAAACCGAGCAACAAAATATCTGATAAACCAAAGCAGAAACAAGAGCGATGGTTAGTGGGCAAAACTGATTTCATTACTGACCGTCCCAAGGCGGCATTTCTGTTTTATTTTGTTTTGGCTGTTTTATATGTTATTTGTTGCTATGTCTATTATTGCTACATTGTTGGTGATGTTAATGCTAACCCGGTGACCACCTGCATGAGAAGTGTTTTTTTTTTTTTCAGATGGCTGCCGCTGGTCATGTCTTTAGTGGTGATTAATTTTGTGTTGTCTTTTTTCCAGCCTGATCTTTTGGGTGGTTCTGGAAAGGTTTCCTACATCATTTTATACCTTTGTTTCAGAAATCTATTGTTGGAGACGAGAAAAAATGACTGGAAGAGTGCCGCGAAAAAGAAAGGTCAACAACTTAAAGAATGCCAAGCAAGGTATGCATGTGATTGCCTTAAGCTAATTTTTAAGGAAAGTCCCTTAACACAGAAGCTGCATCTCTTAAATAGGCTTTTTCCAATATTTGTAATACAGGAAACAAATGGAATATTTTTTCCTTCGTTAAAATACAAAATCTAGCTGACATTCAATTTATCCCGAGGACTAACGCATATCAAAATTTTCAGTTTCAAAGCAGTCCATTAAATTCTATTTCTTCTACTTGTTATAAATAAAGTTATAGTGCTACATTTATTCTTATCTGAGTACGCGCTCATATTTTCTTTAATGATTTTTCTGCTTTGGTTCATCAAAGGGTGTTGTCCAGTCCATATGGAGGTTCTTGACTCATCAGTGCATGTCAAGAAAAAACAAAGTCAAGAATGAACACAGTGATGAATGAAAGCGTCGGTTGAAATTTGAATAATTTGTGAGTGTGCGTGTGTGTGTGTGTGTGTGTGTGTGTGCGTGCGTGTATGTATGTGTGGTTTGCTAATACACGTCCGTTATGTTTTTGTATCTGAGGTGAAAGGCAGTGAACCTGAAGGTTAAGCGACCGCAGGCCCGCCTATATATTCACCGTGGCCATCAAATTCGGAAATAATTTTAAAAGCAGTCACATTGTAAGGATCAACTATACAATTAAAAATCTAAAAGAGCTCCTTCAAGAGCAGAGAGCACATTCAAAAGGCAGGAACATCGGCCATTCTTCGAAGTTTCAGAAACACCTATGATAACCAAGTGCTTCATATAAATCACCGTTCCAATGCGGTATTTCTGCTGTGGATCCTCACTGTTACATGTTGTTATACCCGCTTGTCTATGGTCTTTTGCAGTGTGTTCAACTGAATAACTGCCCATTCCCCCTCGTTTTTTTTGTTGGGTGGGTGGGGGGTAGTTTTGAAATTCAAATTAGAAGATAAGTAAAAATATCTGTTCCTGCTGTTCTTTTAAAGAGAGAAGCTCACCATCTGTTTGGGAAAGACTGCTCATTCGGTATACCGTGCATTTCGGTCATGAACTTTTGTCAGTTTCTGTGGTTTGCTTCTTTTCCTTTTGGTTTTGAGAGTGGGATCTGGGATTTGATTGTTTTATTCCTGATTATTGCCTATCGCTTTACTTTCACCGTTTTTTTATTATTGTTTTTTTTTCACAATTCAATTATTAGAGAGAGAAAACAATGACTTAAAGTGTGATGTGAAAGAGAATGAGCAACAGCTTAAAGAATGCCAATCCAAGTATGACTGTTATTGCCTGTAATTTAATTTTTGTCGGGAAGTGCTTTACTATGGAAGATGCGTTTCGTAGAGATTCTTTCTCAAAAGCTTACGATATACAATGTCTTCTAAAAGTTACTCCACTTGCTACAATAAACAAAATATTGTTGAAACTTAAAACCAATCCGAGAAACACGAAGGAAATAAGTATAATCAGTTTTGATAAGACCTAAAGAACTGTAGTTTCTAACGTGCGAGAAGGCTTTTTGCTGTATAAGCACCGGGTCGCACCTTTACTAGGAAATAGTTCAAACGGTTTTAAATAAAACATTATCAGAACTCGGGTTCAGAGTCTCATTTATAATTATTATAATATCATAGTGCCAATACCACGCCATGAAAATTTTGTTCTTCCATTGCGATCAAATATTTGTGTTGGGTCAGCGTGTCACCATTAGTAATCACAGAATACATAACAAATAAGGATAAAGACGGTGATGAAACAAAAGGCCGGAATCAAGAGTTTTAGTGCAAGTTTACAATCTAAACGTATAAAAGATAACATCGGTGCTGCCTTGGCGTATCTACAATCTTTCCATAAAACTGTAACATTAATTTCAGTCATTGCCAGAATACAAGAATGTTGAATGGTGAAAAACAAGGTCTAATTTAGACAAACATAAGATAGCATGTGTACGAGAACTGTACGAGGGGCGTTCGGAAAGTTTTGCAAATGACGTGATTTCTTGGTAACCACCATAAAGTTACAACTTCGGATAGCAGAAACACATAAATGGTATGCCTAGAATGATTGCAAACTTGTTGTATTTTTTTAAAAGACGCATTTTTAACTTTGTTGATAGAAATATACCCTAAATGCACTGCAGGATTTTACGTTGGTCGGCCGTAATTCATATATGAGCTGTCTATAATTCTTTTTACTTTTGCTACGTTAAGACAATGTCCTGGCAATGTTACTCTGTAAAATTACGGCAATTAAATTTGATCTAGGTTCCATAATGACCCTTGAATATGACGTATCCTTATTTTATGTAGTAGCAAAGTCTCCCTTTCCACTACACTATCATGATTTTGTAATGAAAACAAGTTTCTTAGCATTCAAAATTTTGTTAGCAAGAGCATCTACATGGGTCAATGAAAACCTGTCGATAAATTCAAATTAATGCAAATAAAGAAGCCTCTAGAATCTTTGAATAATGACGCTGACTTCGATTTCAATAACGACATAAGAACCTCGCATTGCTTTGCAAGGAATTAATCCATAACAGTTTCCACTCTTCTAACTTTTGTATGGATATTTTAGGCAACGATGGACAACCCGTTGACAAAGATTAATTTTGCATTTACAACAGTTTTTGACTTGAATACCTAACCCTGAAAAGATTTTACATATAAATTATCCCAGTGGTATGACTGGAGCCTAATGACATGCTTTGTAAGTCAAAAAAGGAAAAGTGTATTTGTATAGTGTTTGGTACCATTGTAAACACAAAATGTAGTACTTTTAGCATATACAAAGCATTTATACCCAGCCTGCCCCTAAACAAAATTATGAGGCCATTTGCATTACTTTTCGAACGCCCCTCGCACAAGCCCATTCAAATGTTTTCGAAAACTTGTGATATCCCAGTGTTTGACAAATAATTTTGATACTTTTAAAAATTCAATTTCTGGAGACGGAAAATAATGACTTGAAGTGTGTTGTGAAAGCAAAAGACCAACATCATAGAGAAAATCAAGCTAAGTATGTATGTAATTGGCCTTTAAATAACTAGTTTTTTGTTGTTGCTTTTAGTGCTTTTTCTGTTTTGTTTTGTTTTTGTTTGATTTGTTTGTGTTCTGTGTTGTTAGGTGGCAAAGTGAGGAAAACCCGAGATAAGTTATTATCATCGATTCTTATGACTTTCTATATTTGAGGTGTGATTAAAGCTATTATTGTGTACATGTCCCATTATTCTATATATAAAGTGAAGCTAAAATGTAGGATATAAATTTTACAAAAGTCTAAAAAAAAGTCAGCATAGTTATTTTGTATACAGTGCATGCTTTTAATTTCATTTCACATTCAATTGTTCTCTTTTTCCATAAATAGCTGCTGGATATAAAGGGCTACAACTGCCTTACATATACATGTAGGACAGTTGGCTGAATAGCAAGCTGTCCTATTTCCCGTCTGAAAAGACCGTAGGAGTTTCTTTCTTGGAAGCTTCGCAGCAGTAAATTAAAATCCAATTACCAGAATGCCTGATCATTTTTCCGTAGAACGGTTGTTGGATAAAATATTTTTGCTTAATTTTGTGCACTATTTTCTTAAATCAACTTGTGTTGAAAACACAAACGAATATACCTAGAAAAGGCCTAAATCTCATATCGCATTCGTCTCAGAGCGTATGCCGATGCAGAACGGTATTGAATAAAATAAGGACAGCACTGGTGTCTGCAATTTACATATGCATTTGTACACCTCAATGTTTATATAAAGGTAAACAACTTTATGAAAGAAATAGCCCTTTGAAATTGAATTCTACTCTTATGTGAATAAATGGGCTCCACTAGCTGCTAGGGGAGGAAGTTTTTTGCCATTAAGAGTGGAGCTAATTGAGAAAGTGGGGAAGTGGGGGGCAATGCAGAGTTGTTTTCTCTTAGAGTGCGCCATTTTGCATTAATACAAAAAATAAAGCAATGAAGAGATGCAATGCTACCTGGAGAAAGGGGTGACCAGTAACCGCTTTCAGGCATAACCACCATCAACCTTAATTCTAATGCATCGCATATGTTCAAGTAGATGTTCGATCCGCAAAGCTGGATGACAAAAATTCCGGGTAACTGGTATACTTCTTCTTACCAGATTCGATGAGCTGCAGAGACAGTTAGAAAGCACTGTCAATAACACGGCGGGAAGATATGAAGACGAAAAGAAACTAAAACAGGAAATGCATAATCTGTCAGCAAGGTAATTCAAAGCATATTTTTTAACTATTTAACATTTTTTTAATGTTTAATTCATTTTAATTAGGGCCTCACTGTTTCCGAATCGCAAAACAATTTCACTGCCTTTTGAAAATATGAAAAATTTGACGAAATGAAAATTAGTCCCGACACGACAAAACCAACAAAGTAGAATGTGCACCAAGCGGAGACTCAGATCAGCCTGGAAATCCAGGCTAATCTGAGTATTTGCGGTCCCCGAGGAGTTAGCTTGGACCCTTAGCTTTTCCTTTGAGTGCACAGCAAGACTCTGACCAGACTGTGTGGATACACTTTCCCACTTTATTGGTTGTGTCGTGTTGCGGCTCACATATAGATGGAGATACCGAGTCAAAGTTCACAATTTTTTAATACAATTCCAACCATGACATCAAAAGAAGGAGAAATTGTAAACAAAAAAGTTAAAATGGAAAAAAGCCGAGTTACACAAAGACAATTGGAACGATCACACCTTTTTGAAACGCACAACAACAAGCCTACTTACAGTTTTAACCTGTCGTACTCAAGCTCAACGTAACGCTTAATTCAGATGAAGACTTCTTAACAGGTTTACTACTATATTTATCACATGACGTCGCATCTGAGAGTGTAATAAAGCAATGCTTTTGAAACTATAGTCAGCTGGTTGATGAAATATGCAAATGACGTCGTAACGTTATGCGTTCACCTCCGTAAGACCGTCGCGTTTTCTAATGGCGAAATCGTAACGTTTTAGTTCAAAATTTACTAATGAAATACTCCTGTACTATTGCATTTATTAAAATCGTTGGTGAAAGCTTATAAGATGGTCGCCATAGCCTCGCATCTTATTTTTCTCCAACTCATTTAATAAATTCAAATATACGTGAGCACTCGTGTAAAATCCTCTTTTTCCTTAAGAATTACTCACGTGTCTGTTCTTAGCATCCGGCTAAGGGTTTCTTCGATTTGTTTAGTAATTACATGTATAAATACTTTGTACTTACAGGACGTGTTCTCTATGGATTGTTCTCCATGGATGGTTTGCATCAAATACCGTATTTGCAAATTCTAATCATACTACAGAAGGTTTTTCATAATAAATACCTTAATCTTTACTTAACATGAATCTTGCATTACCGTCTGCAAAATAATCTTTATAATTGTATGTGCTTGACAGAAATGCAGTTACTAACTTCCCTTAATTTGTTTGGTTTAATGTAGAATTAATAGCAACCAATCAACGAGTTGTTTGCAACGAGTGTTGGTTGCTTTACGATTAAGGCGTATTTCTGTTCTATTCTATTCTGTCCCGTACCACTAAGGCTTCGAAATTTTTGTGTCACTGAATTTCCGGTCGGCGTTTTTCTTTCTATGGAGAAACGAGACGCTGGCATTTTTATTGGACGAAAATAAATTCCTGAACTTCCGCCGCTACTTCCCTGGCAACACGCGTCTGAATTCCAAAAAAAAAATCCTATGATGGCCGTCAGAATATTCAGCTAGAAGGCCGTACAGCTCGAAGAAAAAAACTACCCTTACCGTTTAACTGCGACTTCTCGGCATCTGTTTATTGGCGACACGCATTATATTTCTAGGTCGGCAGCAGGCAGGTGCACACGTGATGTTAGCTAGCAAGCTTTACAACTGTCTAGAAACGACAAAGGCTGACGGAGAGACGGAGTCTTTCTGCAAAACAGCTTATGAGTGACTTCCACTAGGCCTATCGGTTTTCCCTCAGTTATATAAATAATCTAGTTATCGATTGGATGAAGCACCAGTGTGACGTTGCATCTTTTATGTGTGACGTCAAAACCAATACTGGTTGCGTTCGGGGTTTTGCCAATGTCACTATCGACATGCCAATGACGCTCTCAGTTTCAATATTGGCACCATTGGCTGTACCATTGAAACCAGCATTGGCTGCCAATACTGCAGACAACTTTGGGTGCGGTAAAAATTACCTTGGCGGGAAATTTGCGTCATTCAATATGGCAATTTATTAAACCCATCGTAAACACTCGAGTTGACACAGGAGAATTTTTCCCCACAATAATGAAAGAAAATTAGAAAACTAAAAATTTCTAAGCACAGAAAAGTATTGGCTCTGCAATGGTGCTATTGGCGCCATTGGCTCTACCAAAGAACTGCCAGTGGTGACATTGGCAATTTTGCTAATGGTGCCAACGGTTGCCAATTATCATTGGCTGCCGATACTGTGCAGGGTTTTACGGTTGCCATTGGTACCATTCTCTCTCTCCCTCTCTCTCTCTCTGTCGGTCTCTTCAAAACACCTGTCCCCTGTTCTGTCTCTTACCTAGGCCTCCTGTTTTTATTCTCATTTCATTATCATTTATTTAATATCTCGTGATACGAATGTGTTGTTCAGATGTCGACCGAAAATGGTAAAATCAATCAATCAGTCAATTAATCAATCACATAACAAATGGAGCTATCCATGCAGAGCTTGTGCTAAAATTTTCTTGTTTCAGTTTTTTACCGGAGTCATATAAATGTAGGTTGGTTGCAATTCAGGTGGCGCCTATTTCATATTAAGGGTTTACCTCTCTTTCTCAACAGCAATAGACAGTTACAAGAGCTGTTCGGAAACTGGTCACACTTGCAAACAGTAAAAGAGGAAGAAATCAAACATCTCAATCAGACTTATGATGATCTATCAGCGAGGTAATGTTTGAAGAAATGGTAAAGCAAAATGCAGTCCTATTTGCCTCTTTTCACTCACGAAGGTTCTTCATTAATATGTGCAATTGATATATAAAAGTGTAGAAAAGTATCGACTCTACAAATCAGTATGAATCCAGGGTTATAGAGATGAGTCTGTGTCTACGTCAGCGTCAACGCCGGCGTCCGAATTAGAGGTTTTCAGAAGCAAGATAGATTCAAGTGATACTAAGATATAGACCCAAAGTATTTAAAAGCAGCCTTACCTCCCCGATTTGAGAAATTGAGGACAAGGTCATGGAATTTGAAAAAGAGGTTTGATTCAGGCGATACTAAGATATTAACCCAAAGTATTTGAAAAGAACATTTACTATCCCGCTTTTAAAACTCGAGGACAAGGTCATGAAATTTAAAAATGAGGTTGAATTTAAGCAAATTGTTGCAAAATTCCTTTTTAGATTTAGTTGATACTTGAGCCGATAGTAGATTCCAATTTCTGCTTTTACAAATAAAACTGATAATATAAGTATCAAAATATTACTACCAGTACGTGGTTCGACCGTTATGTCTAGGTATCCGACATAGAAATTTTAATCATTTTTTTATTTACGATTCTAGTAAACTTTAGTTTTTACACTGTCATGCTGGCTTCTCTTGATGCTATGATGTAAGTTATGGGTCCAGAATATTTCATTTCTAGCCTCATTTGTTTTATAAACAATTTTAGTTTTACGCTTCATTTAACAGGTGTGGCTTAAAAACTTTAGTTTATAGATAGGTCGATATGGCATGCGCTCCTGTAGCAGCGAAGGGCGAGCGATAGTATCCGCTTTCATATGCTGTGTCCAAGATACAGTGGGACTCTAACCTCTAACATGCCTCTAAAGCTCGTAGACTACGGAAAAATCTTTACCTGTAAAATTGATAATGAAGATGAAGCTGATCTAAGTTAAATACGTGCACGTTCAGGACAAGCAATTCTAGCCATTTCACTTTTGAACCTCCCTCCCCCCACCACCCTCCCACTTCCACGGGTCAACTCTTGAAAAATGAAAAAAGTTCTTCTAGAGGTAAACTCATTCCGTTAAGAGTAAACCCATTTTTGAAGGAATTTTGTTGTCCAGAGAAGCAAACAGGAATTCATAAAACGAAAGCTGGCGGGAAGTCATGAGTGCACCTATTCAGCTTATGTCTGATATATCCGATTATATTCTATGGTTTCTTAGACTTAATGTTTTTGAAATCGCAATTTTATTTGGAATTATATACCTTTCACATTTCCTTTGCTTTTACTTCGACCTGGTAGGTGCGAGGGAAGTACTTCATGAATTCAGCAATCAAGAGTAATTTTGATTATCACTTTGTCTTATAGGAACAACGCATTAGAAGACGAACTCTCGTATTTCAAGCGAAGGGTTGATGTAAGAGGGGAAGAATTAATTACAATAAAGAAAGACAATGAAGAGCTTTTGATGAGGTATGTTACTAATTATACAGTATCCTATCTGCAGCATTTTTTTTTTCAGAATCCCTAAATTTTAAACGTTTTAAAATGAAATGGAGATGTATAAGTTAAATATTCTTTTCTTTTATTGTTATTTGTATGTTTATGGTAGTGGCCGAAGCCCCGTTTTGACAATGGGTTATCACTTGCAGCATCAGAATTGATGATAAAATTAAAGCAGGCGTAACGTAAATGCGTACAAGTTTAGAGAAAGTAATTTTGCTATTTTCCCTTTCGCTTTTAGATGCGGATTAACTATCAAAAGATCAAACTTGCTCCTCTTTGGGTAAATTCTTTCCTTAAATAGTAAACCTCTTTTTCGCAACGAGAATATCTTGCAACTTGTTTTTTATTGTAAAATGACGTAAACCACATGAAACTATCTCTGAAGTATTCCTGTTAACACGTTTTTATTTTGGGCACCGTATACTTTTCACATTTCTTCTTCTTTCAGTGTCTCGTGCAGGAAAAACTTGAGGGTGAGGGCGGGATGTGACGGAAAGGGGCAGTGCTTTTCGATTTGATTTTCTAGGGTAACTTAAACTATATTGTTTGCTTTACAGAAGCGACGAGCTAGAAAAAGAAGTCACGGGCTTCAAGCAAACGCTTAGTTTAAGAGATGTAGAACAAAAGACAATGAGGAAGGAAAATGAAGAAATTTTGACAAAGTATGTTAGTAATTATACAGCATCTTATCTGCAATACATGTATGTACCTTTACCAAATTTAGATGCGCACTTTTGTATGAATTTACTTCAAGCTTCAGTATTGCTAACACCCAATACATTGACACAAAGAGGATTTGAACAGGCCTTTGAAGAGCCTTTGAAGGCCTTTGATTTGATTTGAAGAGATGCTCATTCGTTTTACTTTGCGTGTCTTTCGTAAACATGTGTCAATTTCTGTGTGTATGCGCTTCTTTCCCTATTGGTTTTGAGAGCGGAATGTGAGATTTGATTGTATTAATTCCTGATCATTGCCTATCTTTTTACTTTATTTTCTGTCGTTGTAGATTCTTTTATTACCTGTATGTTTTGAGGTTAATTCGGAAATAAAAAAAATAAATAAATGAAAATAAAGAGTTGTTGTCCTAGGACGCGATCGGGAAATCACGTAAGTTGTCTCCTTTTGAAAAAGAGGATAGGAAAAACATGGAAGCCTACTAAAAATATTAATCTACTCATGATCTGAAAATCTGATTATAAATCGAGAGGCAATGATCGAGCGGTTACAGACGCTTGCTTTAAGGTGCAAAAGGTAGCAGGTTCGAAGGAAGCGTAGTTGGACCAGACGTAGACTGAAACACTCTGTCTGTCACTCCAGCAGTAGATGGGTATCTATTTTAAGAATCAGGGAAGGATAAGGCAGCAAAAGGAGAGGGATGGGTTCCGCCTTTCATGTGCTATGAATAAGATATGGTTAACCTTTAAAATCGGCTTCCCCTACGGCCATAAGGCTACGGAAAAGCTTTACCTTTACCGAGTATATTGATTAATGACCTTTCTAATAATATTCTTCTTTTTTTAGACTGAATGAGCACGTTCGGCATAATTACTTGGGTAAACTCGAGCAATACCCAGGCATTCCTCTGGCTACTCGAGCAATACCAAGGTATTCTTAGGGCTACTCGAAGATATGTATCATACATGCACAGGTGGTGAAAGACAGAGAAAAGCACACTGTAATGCCATAAGTTTATCCAGGCAGTTGATTCAAAGACTGATTAATAGCAATTCTCTGTAACCATTTCACATTTTACAATGGGGGTTCGGCACGCATAGTCTCAGATTTTCCTCAGACTTTCTCAGTTTGTGTGTTGTCACCTAAAAACATTTAGATGAAGGTTGATTCGTTCTGTTGTGTGTCCGTTGCCATGGCAACAGCCTCCAAAGATTTTGCCAAAAAGAAAAACAGCCAAAACATAAGCGAAAATTACCAAATTTTGAACATTTATATATCTTGGAGAACATTACCTTTAGTCTAGAAGTGTTGTGAATGAAAAACTATGGAATAGTACAAGAGTGAAAAGAAAAAATAAACCAGATCTGTTTGTTCTTTGGTACTGATTTTAGCCCTTGATGTGGGGTGGGGTATCGAGGTATCGAAAACCCCTGTTTTTTAGCTTTTTCAAGTGCGTACTGCCGGTTCGCGCGGTCACTCTGATATACAAATGCATAACAGCATAATAGAAGAAGATCTCTAATATCATGAACTGAAGAAACATGTTTGGGAAGTTACCTCCTAGGACCGTAACCAGGGAAACGAACAATACCCTATCAAAAAATCAAGGAAACACAACAGTGCACAAAATCACCTATTTATTTCCCTAAACAATTTAAAGGCCACATTTATTGCATGTACAAGTGTTGTGAAAATATCAGTTTTAATTCAAAATTTATAAACATCAAAAGGGGCAGCACTGGGGTCAGCTTAACATTCATTCTTGGGGCTCCGAAAGGGATTTTTAAGGCTAAATTTCCTTCAAATAACAAACTTTCTTCATAAAACTGCAAAACAAGGTATTGGTTTCTCTTTAATATGTTGTGGAAACATATTTGTGAAGTTAACAGATATAAACTAGGGCAATGGAATATTTTGTGGTCATTTAGGGGTCCAAAAATAAGGGGTTAAAAAATAGAAATCTATGAAAACTCATGAATTTCTTTGCAAAACAAAAAATTCAACAGTGCTTACAATAACAATGGCTTTGAAACTGTAAGTCAAATACTAATTGGTTTAAAATAGGGCAATGGGGTGCTCTGTGACTTTTATTATGGTCCTTAAGGGGCCATTAAAGGGTTTGAATCAGCAAAATTGCCTCGAAGTTACACACACTATTGGTATAAACCAGTATCCGTTACTTATTTGTGAGTGTAAACATCAGTCTAAATGTAAGGCACATAAAATTAGGTGATGGGGATCAATGTAATTGCATTTTGTATCCAGAAGGGCCCAATAAGGGGTCAAAAATCAGAAAATTATACCAAAAAATTAAGTTTCTCAGAAAGCAGCATACTGTAATACACTGGCACAGAAACTGTTGGTCCAGTGACAACTGATGTAAAGCCATAGCCATGGCTGCCCTGTGGTTCCTTTTTTATGTGAATTAAAGGGGTCACAAAATGGGCAAAATGCAATTATGTACCACAGGCACAAATTTTTATTGAATACCAATAAAAAGACAACAGCGGATACACCTATATTTTACTGCCCAGCATAGAGTTACTGCTTCAACACAATACCTTAAATAAGTTTGGAGTTATACTCTAGACAAAAATAGCACCTAACATGCTATAACAGGAGGAGATTGCAAACATGTTTATTTTAACTAACTCTGTCGATAATTATATCTGCAACTGCACATTTAAATATCCCTCCACTTTTACCGTAACTCTGGCGATAATTATATCTTCAACTGCACATATAACTATACCTCCACTATAAGATGTGGAGTAGCCTGGCTCCAGTCAAATCTGTATATTACTCTGTTGACTGTCAGATTCGACTCTATGTTTCCTTGCAGGAGATATATTGAACATAGGATCTGTACCCAGACTAGATGTGGGGGTGCAAGGTATGGATTCATTCTCTTCAGCCTCCTAGAGAACAGCCTTATGGGAATTTGAACAACCAACCCCTATGCTGGCTACTTTTGAGAGTTTAACGGAACAAAGATCTGCTGACTGTGCCTAAAAACTGGAAAATGGTCACATTATATGTGTTATTCTGTTTGGCCTGAGGGACAAAAGAGCTAAAGGGACACCCCGTTGGCGAACATTTGTTTGCTGTTCATTGACTAAAACTCTTCTTGAGAAACAACACTTCACCAGTTGCATTTAGAATCATCTCACAAGTCTAGTCTATTCCATAACCTTGCTAGGTTGTTGGAGCATCACAGATAATTTAACAACAACCCCTTTTCACCTAGTCCTGTCTCCAGCTGCCCTAGTTGTGCTAGCAAAGTCTATCCCCATCCATTCTTAAATATTGTCTGCCTGCTTCGTCGTCTGCCTAACTCAGGACCAACTCTGGCAGCCTCTGCCCACATGCAAAATATCAGTAAGACTTTGATCCTTGTACTTTAACAAATACAATGCATCATGAGAGGATATGCAAAGACAAGACTTGACCTTGTACAGGTTAACTCGCCGGATAGTGACTTGCTTATCACATAAAAAAACAAAGACCTTGACTTCAAGGTCATCAAGTGGATTGGCTAGTCATTTGTAAAAACTTAAACCAGTTTCTAATATAAGGGCAAGTATAACAGTAGATGCAGCCAAGCATTATGAAAAAGTATGTCATTGGAAAACTTTAACCCAACAACGAATTCTAGGTATGACCTTGACCTCAAGGTCACTGAAACAGGTGGGGTAGTACTCCCATATAAAAGCTACAAAGAAGCAAATTTGACCTCATCGTAAAAACGTAAAGATCAACCCAATAATTTGAACAATCTAAGTAGTACTTGTATACTTGATTCTACATACCAAGTTTCAAGGCCGTCTGCATGTCGGTTCTGGAGAAGAAGATATTTTAAATTTTCTACCATAAATGGGCATGGCGGCCATGTTGGTCATGTGACCCAGACCGTTTGAATAAATTTTCTTTTCGCCGTGCCCTAGAGGCTTTACATGAAATTTAGTTACAATTGGCCCAGTGGCTTTTGAGGAGATATGTGAAATTGACAAAATATGAGAGACCAGGATCAAAGGTCAAAGAATGACCTTGACCTCTTATACGCACAAATTTTCATGCACTCAATAAGATGACTGTACATACCAATTTCAGGTCAACATCCTCAAAAGTTTCCAAGAAATTTTATGTTCTAGCGTTTTCCCATATAAAAGCTACAGAAAGAAAATTTGACCTTACCGTAACTACGGTCTAGGTTATACCAAGGTCATAATTTGAACAATCTTGGATGTACTTCCGTACCCAATGCTACATACCAAGTTTCAAGACCATCGGCCTATTGGTTCTGGAGAAGAAGATTTTTAAAGGTTTATATTATGTATGGGGGTGGCGGCCATGTTGGTCATATGACCAGCACTGTTTGAACAATTTTTTGTTCCCCAGCCCCTAGATGCTCTATATGAAATTTGGTTACTATCGGCCTAGCGGTTTCAGAGAAGTCGTTTGAAAATATTGACGGAAGGACGACTGACGGACGATGAAGCATTACCATCCTATAAGGTGCCCCGGAGCCGCTGGCTCAGGTGAGCTTAAAACCTAATTACTAGGTCCATGACCTTGACTTTAAGGTCACGGAGTAGGGTGCAGGTGGTACTTTGTAGAACCTTGGACCAATATGTAACTACAGTGCAAGTATAAAAAATCCATCAATGGATTAAAAGACATTTAGGTCTTAAAATTCTTTAACCAAAACATCCAATTACGCCGACACGGTCGCTGACACGGACGCCAGGATGACAACAATAGCCCTTCATGAGCCCTTACTTCCACTTTTGATAAAATTATGACTCTTTGCATATCTCTGAAGGCAATCTTTTTTTCTGCTTTGAAACTTTAAAACCATTCATATTTCTTCATGAAATTTCAAATAAAGCATGCATAATCACATATTGTGCTGAGAAAATCAACCATAACCCAAGATCAGGTTTGACAGAATTATAGTCATTTATTTATTTCTTATAAAGAATTTCATGTCCGTCTTACTGCTTTGAAACTGTTCAGGGTTTCTTCATGAATTTACATAAAAATATACAGCATCGTCAGACAAATAGCTCTGATCCCATTGTGACTGATTTACGGCCTCTTGTGCATTGCCGTTAGTGATTGTTTTACACTTAAGGTGGTGATTTATGGTAAATGCAAAAATCTAAATACAACCATGAAAATGTAACATACCTCCCCGAAACTTTGCAAATATTTTCTTTTTATGGTTCTCTACAGTTTAGAATACAAAAAAGTCATGCTGATGATAAAGGGTCTTTTAAGATCAGGGGTAATTTGAAGTGCAAAAATCATAAAAAAATACTATCATTATTGAAAATGCATTTAGGTCTGAAGGTACTTCAATGCATTGACTTCAATGTCAGTTTAATTGTTTGTTCCATTTCTTCCTCAGACTATCAGGTTGAAAAAAGTGGCTTGTTCTCAAAAGTTCAACCATGTTTTAGGTTCATATATAATTTTAGCATCATAAAGCCAGGCATTTTGGAAGTCAAAATCATGAACAACAACATGGAAGTTTCTGCTAAGTTTTGCGCAGATCTGTTGAATTTTCATCATTTTATGTTGTTGTTTTTTGTGTGTTTTTTGTATTCACAAAAAATCTGTGATTATCACCATCTTAATTTAACCAACCTACGTAATGAGGATTTGGAGTTACCTGCGTGGCAAAGCAAAGTTCTATAGTCTTATTGTTTCCTTTCCCACTGTAAACCCCAATGAGCGTACATCATCATTTTCCAGTTCAAATGTGCTCTTGTTTTAAATCCTGACCGACCAAATCTGATGGCAGGGTCAAATCTAATGAGGATATTTGGCATTACTATATAATATAAACTATTATAAATTTGGGGAAGAAGATTTCTTTTAAAGGCTAGTCCGCAATAGGACCTATAGTAACAGCTGAAGGGGTGGCAACGGGGGCTTGTTTTAAACAATATTTTATGCGTACAAAGTATAGAATAATCAGGATTTGACTGAAAGTCCAAAGTTATGAGGACTATCTCCTGATAAAAATCAAATACTGCACAAAGGTTGAATGTACACAATAGCATAGACTTCAAGTAAACACATCTTCGTCTAAACAGTCTGGCAATGAATGAAAATATTATTTAGGCAAAGACTGTTTTATGTTTGCATCAAAAGTAACCGCTTTATAATGAGCTAATAATATTGACAAAAGAAATACAAGACCTGAGAAAGAGAGGGAGAGAGAGAAATATGATTTCCTCATCCAGTTAGTCCAAGCTGTATATGCATATAACATTCCATTTAGATCGATTGGACGCACTTTGAAAAGTAAGGGGTTAAATCTATTGGTGTGTATTATTAAATTTTGAACTCGTGTAAAGATGTTTTCGTTTATCGCCGGTGACACCCCCTCTTTCCCGTACATTAGACCCCTCTGTGTACATTCTTTTGCCGTGTCTGCAATGTGATTCTGTCTTGCAGCAGTCTAATGAGGACTATTCTATTCTATCCCATAACCTTACTAGGTCGTTGGGGCACCACAGATGACTTCAAAACAGGCCCGTTCCACCTCTGAGGACAGCTGAATATAAAATGGTTTGTGTTTTCTATCTCGCCATAAAGAACCAATGGACTTTGCATTACATTTCTGGCATTAAGGTGCTCATTCAGAGAACTACATTCCAGTCGCAGTCTTTTGTGTAAAATTTGATCTAGATGAGTTCCAGCATTGTAAAACTTTGTTGTGGAGATTAAGTTTGAGTTAAAGTTAAAACAGAGTCACTAGATCTGTCCTATGTGTAAACTTTTCTCTTATGGTTGCCAGTAGAACAGAATTAAAACATATTTTATGTTATCGGACTTTTAATGTATTCAGCCTAGTCAAGAGCCAGGTCATCTCAGCATGTATTTACAGAATAGCATCATTTTGAAATCAGCTGACCAGGCATACCATTCAACTTTTCCTTTTAAAGCGTTTGCTGGGGTTATGTGATTGGAGTCAGATGTGAAATTTTAACTTGAGTGTCATTTCTTATCAAATCTTTACAACTTCTGAAAACAAAATGATCTATTAACAGCACTTTTTTCAAATTCGTGCGGGTGGATTTGATCCAGGAAACTTTCCGAAAGGGAAATATGAACCTTATTGTCATATCTGGAAAACACTCTATGTTAGCTCCTTTTTAGTCTCAGTCTTACTTTCGCAAAAGGAGCAAAACTTGTCTAAATCTCACTTTCGCACAAGGAGCCTTCCTTGTCTTAAGAAAAAAAGGCAGAAAAAAGTTTCCTTTTTGCACCCTTACACCCCACAGTGAAGCTAAACTTACAGTTGCGGCTATACTTTATTTGATAAGAGTTACAATAGTTGATTGTTGTCATAGTATTTCGAATGTTTCTCCGATTCACACGTAAAACAAGGTGCCAAGTGCATTCATTGAAAAGAACAACAGAACGCCTTTGGCTGTACCAAATTACTCAGACTAAATTGTATACCAGTTTGACAACCGTTTTTCTTCTTATCTGTCTTTCTTTATATGACTGACAAATTTGGCCATGTTCGACCTCACGTAAATATACAGAACATCTATGTAAATGGAGCAGAAAAACATGAGAATGTCCTTTTTACTGCAAATCTTTCAAACAGCGAGGCGTTTATTGGTGAAAGCGTTTGCCAGTACACGTAGCTAAAACTTAATACTCCAGTTTGCTACTTTATATTGTGAAGAAAACCATGCTTTTGTTTGATTTTGCAAACCCCCCCCCCCCCCCCCCCCCCACACACACACACACACACAACCATCACTTTTTGGACACTTTGTAATCTCAGTGCCATATTTGGTATCTGTAAATTTACAATTTATGTTTTTCCTAACATTTTAAAGTAACAGATGATATACGTTTTTGTCGGACGAAGAATATTTGAGATTTGTGGGGTAAATTAGCAGATTTTACCCCTTTTTGGCCCCGTAAGGAGCTATAATACAGGAACAGAGCACCCTATCAACATTTTTTATACCTGTTTACATTTTATTACCAGTTTCTTAACCATTATATCAGTATGCAGTGCCGTTTTTCGTTATTTTGTGCATCAATTCAGACATTTCGCTCACATTTCCTCCCTTTAAACCCCTTTTTGGGACCCTTAAAAGGCATTCACATATTTCCGAGGAGTTCCCCATAGCGATATTTTGTATCCCTTAACATTAGGCTTATGCTTTTACGACCTTGTAAAAAGAAAATGATCATGAGCTTTCAACTGTGCAAATAAAATTATTCATTTGAGGGCAAATTAGCCTATTAAAACCCCTTTTGGAGCCCATGTAAAGAATATTAATAGACTCTCAGTTCGGTTCCTTTTGTTGCTGATATTATTTAATGTAAGTCTGATACTTTCACAACAATTGTACATGTAATTAATGCAGCATGCCCTTGTTTGTGGGAAAAATATGTGATTTTCAACAGGGTTTTATTTTCTCATTTTTTTTTACACAGGATATTGGTTGTTTCCATGGTAACGGCCAGAAGGAGGCAACTTCCCAAACATGTTTCTTCAGTTCATGATAGTTGAGGCTCTTCTCTAATTTTTGTTGTAGGCAGATATGTCAGACTGACCGCGCGAAAGGACATGAAGCGCTTAAAATTGTTTTAAAATTAGGGTTTCGAAAACCTGGATACCCCACCCACCATTACAGCCTGTAGCGATACTAAAGAAGCTACAAAACAATTATATTTATTCTTCCTTAAATTCACATTGACCTATATTTCTTCAACCAGTACACGTTTAGATGAAATGTAGTCTCATTTAGCCTATATTAAAGTTCAAAAAGTGCAATTTTTCATTTATTTCTTGGCCATTTTTTAGGCAAAATCTTTGGCGGCCGTTACCATGGCAACGGGCATGTAGCAGAAGGAACTAGGTATCAATTATTTGGTTTTGAGTGACAACAAACAAACTGAGAAAGTTTTATCAAAATCCATGACTATGCGTTCCGAACTTTGGTTGGTGGTTACAGAGAATTGCTATTAATATCAAAAAGCGTCCGAATTATTTCAGAACAATGATCTTGAATGAGAGCCTTAACCAATCATTTTTTTATATCTCAGAATATATCATGTGATCTCAGAGGACAAAAATAATATATATATTTTTTTATTTCTCTGTATATATCCTCTGATCCCAAAGGACCCAAACATATTCTGCATTATGGGTAATGTATGGGAAGACGTTTTCCATCCGTCACACGGCACAACACCAGCTGCAGTGGAGTCAAATAAGAATCTTAAGAAGTTGCTTCAAGAGCAAAGAACACATTTAAAACAAATAACTTTGGCCATACTTCGATGTTTGAACTCTTCAGTCTTAACAGTGACCCTTACATTTCCCGGTGACAAAAGCCAGAGACATCAAACTGTAATTTCATAATTTTATCAAGGCAGTTGAATGTAGTTTTTGTTGTTATAGAGTCTGCGAGTTGGAAAAAGAAATCACGATTCTCAAGCAAATGCTTGATTTCAGAGAAGAAGAACTGAATTCAATAAATGAAGAAAAGGAAGATCTTTTGACGAGGTAAACAGCATCTCATCTCAGCATTTGATCATTTCTCCTCTATTGTTTAAATGTAATTGTTACAGTAAGATTTTCATGAAAATTAGAGCAGATAGCCGCGTTTAATGAAAGTGGTCAAAGTAACCAAATCATAAGTCCGAACTCGTAAGTCCTTTTAACATTGACAATTCCGGAATATTTAGGATACACAGATAAATGAAGACTAAAAAGTGTTAAAATCTCAGTGAAACTTAAGAAATGAATGAATCAAACGTAGCTTTTTAGCTCACCAGAGCCGAAGGCTCCGGCGGAGCTTATAGGATAGGCAGTTGTCCATCGTCGTCGTCGTCTGTAGTATGTCGTCGTCTGTCGTCCGTCAACACTTTTAAACAACATCCCCTCTGAAGCCACGAGGCCAATTGGGCCTAATCTTCATCTGTAGCATCCTTGGGCTGGGGGATTGAAATTTTGTGTTTTTTTAGGAAAATCTGCCCATTAGTTTGGTTGCTATGGCAACTTAGAGTTCCAATACTTATATTAGGGACAATTGAAAAATTGCATTTACTGCCATGCCATTGCAGACATGTTTATATGATTTTTGGTCAACTGCTCCTTTTATTGGTTGCCATGGAAAGCAAAAAAAAAAATGGAAAAAACACTTAAAAAATTATCTCCTCTGAAGCCAATGGGCTGATTAGGCCCATACTTCATCTGTAAATTTCTTAGGCTTGGGAATTGAAAGTTTGTGTTTTATATGAAAATCGGCTCTTTAGTTTGGTTGCTATGGTAACTTAGAGTTGCATTGACTTATAATGGGGAAAATTGAAAAATGGCATTTACTGCCAAGCCATTGCAGATATGTTGACAAAACTTTTATGGAAATGTTCCTTGAGAAGTCTTCTATCAGCTGTATTTTTTTGACCCACTGATCCTTTTGTTGGTTGCCCTGGAAACCAAAATGGAAAAAATACTTAATTTATTATCTCCTCTGAAGCCACTTGGCCGATTGGGCTCAGCTTTCATCTGTAATATCTTTAGACTAGGGGATGGAAAGTTTGTGTTTTATATGAAAATCAGTATTTTAGTTTGGTTGCTATGGTATTTTAGAGTTGCATTGACTCAAAATTGGGAAAATTGAAAAATGGCATTTATTGCCAAGCCATTGCAGATATGCTGACAATACTTTTATAGAAATGTTTCTTGAGAAGTCTTCTATCAGCTATATGTTTTTAGCCCACTGCGCTTTTTATTGGTTGTCATGGAAGCTAAAATGCAAAAATGGGGGGAAAAATGCTTAAAAAATTATCTCTTCTGAAGCCACTTGGCCGATTGGACTCAGATTTTATCTTTAGTATCCATGGGCTGGGGAATTAAAAATTTGTGTGTGTTTTTTTATGAAAATCGGCTCTTTCGTTTGGTTGCTATGGCAAATTAGAGTTACATTGACTTGATGTGGGAAATTTAAATGGCATTTACTGCAATCATAATGTGGGAAATAGTTATATATTTTGTTATCAACTCAACAGACTTGCAGACTGAGACTTTGTATTTGTATATTTTGTGACAGCAATTTTAAGCCTATATAAATTTGATAGTAAATTTGAGCTAGAGATCTGGTGAGCTTTGTGGCCCGTGGGCTTCTTGTTTAATTTTTTTGTTTTTTTTATTACAGGAAAAAAATGAAATAGGAAAAGTATCAATTTCCTTTATAATTAATGCTATTTAAGGTTACGCGGTGTCCATAAAGTTTGCAAGATAATCACTCTGTATGTAACTTCTTCGGTATTGCTAATCCAAATAACTTCACCTGGGTCAGACCCTCACTTACTGATGTGTATACTCAAAAAATCTCATGGAACTGAAGTAAAAATGAGCCGCGACACGAGAAACTAAACAAAGTGGTTGGGCGCCCAGCGAAGACTCAAACCAGCCTGGGCATCAGCACAGTCTAATAAGAGTGGAAAGGAGGTTAATTTATACAATATAGAAACTGTTATAAAAGGACGTTGCACGGTTGGCGTAACGTCGTTGTACCGTTATAAAACGTAACTTAACGTTAAGTTAGTTGCTACGTAGTTAGTTAGGTACGTCGTCGCTCTAAATCGTATGGGCTCAGTATTGTAGAAGAATCGAAAAATAAATTAGATTATGGAACTTACATCGATGTTTACTTCTTTTGTTGCAATTCCACAATCGGGAATATCACAGCAACAAAATCTGGTAGCAGAGCGAGGTTAAAATCGTCGTTAAATAGAGAGAAATCGACAATATATCATGGCGTCATCGGAAAATACAATCGTGACAGAGGATCGGAGCAACATCGTCGACATTGTAGGTCTGGAAACAGAGTTTAAGAAGTACAAGGCACGTACTAAGTCAAACTTTACACGTTCACGGAATATGTTATTAATATTGTTTGAGCAAGTAGATATGCCTAGCCGATGAGAAGTCAGGAATGCATGCCATCACATGGATACTTGCTTGGAAATTGTTATTGGTGTGCTGTCAAATTTCTCGGGTTTTTATACGAAAAATAAAGAATTACAGGAGAGCAAGCTAGTCGTTAAAGAGATGGAAAAATTGAAGAAGATTTCTATATCTCATCTGAGACAGCTAGGGAATATTTGGACTCGAGAAAAGATGACAAATCTAGTGTAACATCGGACATTCTTTCTATAAACTGTCTTGAAAATATGAACATCTCGGATATTTCGAACACTGATCACAAAGGGGAATCGGCATCAACCCAGGAAGAGACGATACCAAAGGTAAGAACCTTTTATCCTGATGGTGAACGTTGGGAATCAGTAACTGAAGCAGCGACATCATATTGCACCCCTGTTACCAAGCCAACGGTGTTTAGAGAGACCTATAATGGTAACATCAAACACCATCAATCATGAATAGTAAGCATGATCAAGTGACTATAAAGCAGACAGGGCATGCACTCGCAGCACCAACAACCAACAGATGATTACATATGAACCACATAAGCCATGGAATAGGCATGAATCCGCACGTGTTTCCATTCGAGGCTAACAAGACAGTGTTCTTGTTCGGACAAGACTTATGGAGACAACTAAAGCGCGTCCAAATACCAGTGTTTACAGGGGATAAAAGAAAGTATCAAAGTTGGAAAGCTGCTTTCCTGGCGTGCATTGACAGTGCGCCAGCGACAGGAGAATATAAACTACTGCAGCTGCGACAGTACTTAGCCGGGGATGCGCTGAAAGCTATTGAAAATTTGGGCCATTCTGCAACAGCATATGAGGCGGCAAAAGGAAGACTTGAAAGAAAATTTAAAGAGTAACTACACTTCAGAAACTGACTGAATCAGATCCCAAACCCTATCCCCAACATCAAAGGGAACGATTGACAAAGACATCCCAACAAACAATAAATTACAAGTAATAAGCCGAGTCAGCAGCTCTTTCCCAAATAGTTGGCAACTCAGTTATCTTTATTGAACTAAATAATTTAGACCAACAGAAGTGTTACAACAAACTAAGCAAATTATACGAAAAACATTTAACAATTATTTTTACCTATTTTCTATTTTTATAACAGAAGGGTTGATATTAGAACACAATTAATTAAACAGCACCGAACATAAAACAAATGCAACCGCAAAAAAAGTACCGCCTTGGGACGGTCAGTAATAACTACTGGGGGGTTTAAACCGGTTTTACTGGGCCCAAACATTCACCCTCAACCTCCGCTGCGGTGCACACAATTAGTTGGTAGTTCGGTCCGTATGGAGGTCCCCTAACTCATCAGAGAGTCATCACGGTCAACAATTAAGATCAAGAAAAGACCGTGATGAAGCAAGGATGAGGACTCGACAGCCAAAACGGGTGTAAGTACGGGGGTAAGCGTAGACAGATCTCAATATACCTTGAAGATTTAGAGAACTTCCGGCAAATACGGTCGGGAAATGCCAGGGATCTTGACCAATTTGCTGACCTCTTGGACATCGCCATAATAAACCTTCCAGAGGCAGGGCTTCACTACGAATTTCAGGATGGCTCCCTGTACACAAAGCTGCAGAGAAAGTTACCTGAATCATTACTCACAGTATCCGAACTACATGTACAATCTCTTCCGGTTTTCATAGCGTTGAATAGAGAGTACAAACATTCGCTTATAACCAGTAGTCGGAAATCATTATATTTGAGATTTTATCCGGAATCTGCTGTGTCATTTATAGCTATTCAGCTTCGAAAATGTAAAGAGGTAAGTGTAATACAATTTGCTCTTCTGTCTTTTACTTTATTACCCTGTACAATGTCGTGTATGGGTGGGTAGTAATTGGTACAGTATTCAAATCGCCCTTCGCGTGATTCTTAAACCATTTTGAGCATTTTCTTACCTGTTTTATAAAAAATCTTTAGAATAAACGGAAGGCGTTATCAAATATACAGTTTGTTAGTTTTGATAAAAGAATGATAGCTAAGTTTTGCACGACACAATCTCGTGTTAAATTAAGCTGTTCGGAAAAAAAAATCTGCGACGGCAAGGAGTTTTTCATTGTACAGGGCAATAAAGTAAAAGACCGAAGAGAAAATTATATTAAACTTACCTCTTTACATTTTCGAAGCTGAATAACTATAAATGACGCAGTAGATTCCGGATAAAAACTCAAAACATAATGATTTCCGGCTACTGGTTATAAGCGAATTTTGTACTCTCGATTCAACGCTATGACAACCGGAAGAGAGGGTACAGTGCGTTCGGATACTCTGTTACTAGCACGCTATCATCGCTGGATTTTCGAAAATAGCATGTCAGAATCGGTACTTACTTTGAGGACGTGGATCATACAGGAATCCGAATTTCAAACTGTGGCTTCAGAAACTGTGACAGGTTAGACTGGAAAAGCAGCAGGGACTCAACCACCGCAGCCATTACAGAGGAATAAATACCAGCAAGCGTTCTTTGAAGAAAGTGAAGGGGACAATCGGGCCATGAAAACGGTTTCATGTCAGCTATGCAGAAAGTCGCATGGGATTTGGAAGTGCCCTGAGTTTATGGAAAAAACAGTGCCCGAACGATGGACTACAGCAAAGGTGTTCCAGTTATGTTATCGTTGCCTTGCGGAGGGGCATGCCGGGAAGGCCAGTACAAAAAGTCGCCAGTGTGGTCAGAATAGCTGCCAAGAGCTACATCACAGGTTATTACATAAACAGCGGTACCGGGGGGCAAATTACCGAACAGCGTTCATATTCACCGAGCAACACCGAGCTGAAACGTACTGTGAACGCAAATACCGAATCCCAGGCCCTTGCTGACAGTCCAATCACTTCCAGCACGAAGGGGAAGGGGCGAAAACAACAGCCAACTATTTTGTCCCAAGGCGATTGTATACCAGACTTCATAGTACTTGGCACTGTTCCCTTGATTTTGAAAAATGGTGGTAGGTCATTGCAAGTCAATGCATTATTAGATGATTAAAATCTGAAAGAGTTCCTTCAAGAGCAGAGAATATATTCAGAAGAAGGAACATGGGCCAGACTACGTAGTTTCGACTAATAAAGCCTCTTCAGTGACCCTGACAATATCTGGTGATGAAACCAGAGAAAAGCATACTGTGGTTTTTTAATCTTAATTGGACAGTCGATTCAAAGACTGAATAGCATCAAAAAGGGTCCAAATAATATATAAAACAATGGTTTAGAATATGAGTATAAACCAATCCAAAATTTCAGATTTCTCAGAATATATCCCCCGATCTCAAAGGACGAAAGTAAAATATAATCTGCACTATGGATGATGTACGGGGAGACGTTTTACGGCCGCCACATGGCACCACACCAGCTGCAGTGAGGTAAAATTACCTCAGAGCCAGCACAAAGACCTACATCAATGCAGATGTCTCGGGGGAGTTAGGTCTGCGGGGCAAAAGAGAACAGGTGACGGTTAATGTTTTAAATGGCCAGGTTGAAACATTCGAAACCAAACCAGTTAGCATCGAATTAGAGAGTTTGAACGGCAGTGTAAGCAGGACTGTTACCGCGTACACAGCAAACAGGGTAACAGGAAACATGGCCGCTTTTGACTGGAAAAAATGCAAGAAGCGATGGCCATATTTAAGAGATATTGACTTCCCGTGCATCACAAAACGGCAAATTGTTGATATACTAATCGGTCTGCATTGTGCGGACCTTCACTGCGCTATCGAAGAAGTGAGGGGAAAGCCAGGAGAACCTATAGCTAGGCTAAAGCCACTTGGGTGGACCTGCATTGGCAGTCCAGGCAGGAATCATTGTCCAACACGGCAGACAAACTTCGCATGCACGTACTTTCTTAGAGACCAGTCAGCTCTAGACAGTTTAAACGAAAATTTGAAAAGGTTCTGGGAGATTGAGGAGGTGCACTCGAAGTATGAAACACCTGTGATTCGTCTTGAAGACAAGTTAGCATTGACAACTGCAGAGAACTCTATTGAATATAAAATCAAATGTATCGGGTCGGTATACCTTGGAAAGTAGTCGGCCGGTATTACCGGACAATTGTGACTTGGCTTTCATAGACTGTAAAATACAGAGAAAAGACTCAAACGATCGTCGGACATTGCAGAAGCATATAACCAGTGCATCGAACAGTATGTTGAGAAAGGATATGTAAGAAAAATACCAGAGCATGAGAAATGCGAATCGAAATGGTACCTGCCGCATTTTCCGGTCATTAGACTTAACAAAGAAAGAACCAAGATTAAGATCGTATTCGATGCGTCAGCCAAGTATGAGGGTGTATCTTTAAACGACGTCATACATCAAGGGCCTAAGTTACAACAGGATCTATTTGATGTACTACTGCGCTTCAGAAGGTTTCCGGTAGCAGTAGTATGCGACATCTCAGAAAGGTACCTCCGCGTTGGGATCGCACCTATTGATAAGCCATACCACAGGTTCTTATGGAGGGGAACCAATCAGAATCGTCGCCCAGATATTTACGAGTTCGACAGAGTTATGTTTGGGTTGAACTCCTCGCCGTTCCAAGCACAATATATCTTGCAGCAACATGCCCAAAAGTACAAGGCAGAATTTCCCATGGTAGCTGAAACAGTCCTCAAATCAAATTTCCCATGGCAGCTGAAACAGTCCTCAAATCAACATACATGGACGATTCGATGGACTCGGCACAGAATGAAGATCAAGGTATCGACATATACAAGCAGCTGTCTAGCTTGTTGACAAAAGCCGGCATGCACGCTCGAAAGTGGCTGTCAAATTCATCGAAGGTGTTATCAGAGATCCCGATGGAAGATCGAAAAGCTGAAGTCGACATTGACCGCGACCAGCTGCCGTGTGCCTAGACACTTGGTGTGTGGTGGCTCGCAGACAGGGACGTTTTTACATTCAAAGAAAATGCACCGAATAGTAGTATGGTGTATACAAAACGAAATTTCTTGAAGAAAATCGCAACATTGTTTGACCCGATCGGCTTTCTTTCACCATTTACCATCCGGGCTAAAATGCTTCTACAAGATATGTGGACCGCCGGTTTGGAATGGGACGAAGAATTAAGCGAATCGCTAATTAATAGCGCACGTGCGTGGTTCGAAGAGCTAGGCGACCTGAAGCAGCTTCAGGTAACAAGATGCCTGTGGGGAGAGGTTAAGGATTCGGACACCATGACACTGCACACATTCGTAGACGCATCAGAGAGTGCATATGGAGCCGTTGTATATGCGAGGTGCTTATATAAAGATGGCTCTGTTACTCGCAACATAGTAGCTGCAAAGACACGAGTGACACTAAGTATATCAACGAGCATCCAAAGACTCGAACTGATGGCTGCTGTTGTAGGATTAAGACTAACAAAGAAAACTTCGAAGGTTCTAGATATTCCAATATGTCATTCAACTTTCTGGTCAGACAGCGCTAATGTACTTTGGTGGATTCGAGGTCAAAGCCGTCAGTTCAAGCCCTTCGTAGCAAATAGAGTCGGAGAAATACAGAGCCACACAAACCCAGATCAATGGCGACATGTACCGACAAAACTGAATCCATCGGATTTTCTTAGCAGAGGACTTAAGACAACAGAATTAATTAGGAGCGGTACATGGTGGAGAGGCCCAGATTTCCTTGCACAGCCCGAGGATACCTGGCCTAGTAATAAAATCTTCAAGAGACCTACTACAGACGTCGAAATCAAAAGATCAACTCTGGTTCAATGAAATCAAAATTCTGAAGCTGAGGACAACCGTTTCCATGACTCAGCGTATTCAGCTTTCGTGTATGTTGCTGCCAATGAGTCGCAGTTTCCGGTGGATTCGAGTCGCTATTCCAGCTGGTCGAAGTTAATAAGAATCCTGGCTTGGGTAAATCGTTTTATTGGAAACGCCCAGAAATCTAAGACAGATAGAACATCCGGGGAGCTGTCAGCTGATGATCTAAATCGGGCGGAGATACAATTAATCAAAGAGACCCAGTGCGCCTATTTTAGTGAAGAATGGCAGTCTCTTTTATTCGGAAGACCATTACCATCAAGCTGCAAATTGTTGGGTCTACAACCGAAACTAGACAGTGATGGTCTGATCAGATCAGATAGTCGTTTGAAGAACGCGAAATTTCTATCATATGATGTGAGGTCCCCGATAATGTTACCCCGTAAGAGCTGGGTAATAAAGCTGATTCAGGGACAGGGACAAACCAAACATTAGCAGCGTTATCGGCTCGGTACTGGATCATGTCTGGGCGTGAGGTCATTAGAGAGTGGGAAAAGAGATGTGCGGAATGTCGACGACGGAAAGCAAAAGCCTGTGAGCAAATTATGGCTCCGTTGCCTCTATCAAGACTAAAGACATCTTTTGGGGCGTTCACAAGGACAGCTGTTGATTTCGGGGGCCCGTTCATAACCGTCCAAGGGCGAGGGAAACGTCGAGAGAAAGGATACCTATGTTTGCTTACCTGCCTCGCCACGCGAGATGTACGCCTGGAAGTAGCTTTTGGTCTTGACACCGACTCGTTCTTGAACGCTTTCTACAGGATGGCTAGCCACAGGGGACTTCCTGAGGAAATGTATTCTGACAATGGGACGAATTTCAAGGGAGCTGACAATGAATTGAAATCACTGGTTTCTCAAATAGATGAAAACAAAATACAAGAATCAGTCGCAAACAAAGGGATTAAATGGCACTTTAACCCGCCGTTCGCTCCACATTTCGGTGGAGTGCACGAATCCATGATCAAATCGGCGAAGCGGGCTATCAACGCTATCCTAGGGAATGCAGATATCAACGACGAAGAGCTAATGACCACCATTATCGGAGCCGAGGGACTTATCAGCTCTCGGCCACTAACATATCAATCAGCAAACCCTGCAGACGATGTACCCCTGACCCCGAACCACTTCCTACATGGGCAAGTTGGGGGTCAGGTTGCACTAACGTCAGTGGATACAACGCAGTTTAATCTTCGTAAACGATGGCGCCGGATCCAAGAGCTAGTCCGGCATTTCTGGCAGCGATGGCTCCGGGAATGGCTGCCGGGGCTGGGAGCGCGGAAGAAGTGGGACCAGGAACGCCGGGATGTCCAGGTTGGTGAGATCGTTCTCGTTGTCTCTCCAGATACGTCACGAGGAAACTGGCCGCTGGGGGAGAGTTCTGGAGGTGTATCCGGGAACAGACGGACGAGTCCGAGTTTCGGTGCTACAATAAGTAATTTTATTCAGTTTAAATTTTTTTTCAACTTACAATTCGAAATCATATTTCCTTTAAGCAATCAAAATGTATGTTTATCATAGCATTTTGAAGAGGGGAAAATGGCGTTTATCATAGCATTTTGAGGAGGGGAAAATGGCAAGGAGGTTAATTTATGCAATATAGAAACTGTTATAAAAGGACGTTGCACGGTTGGCGTAACGTTGTTGTAACGTTATAAAACGTAACTTAACGTTAAGTTAGTTGCTAAATAGTTAGTTTGTTACGTCGGCGCTCTAAATCGCATGGGCTAGTATTGTAGAAGAAACGAAAAATAAATTGGATTATGGAACTTACATCGATGTTTACTTCTTTTGTTGCAATTCCAAAATCGGGAATATCACAGCAACAAAGAGTATTCGCTGTCCGCATGAAGGTAGGTTAGACACTTAGCTACCCTTTGAGCGCTTGGCAAAGAGTCTGATCAGACAGGCCGGATGCCCAGGCTGATCTGAGTCTGCGCTGGGCTCAGTTAGTACGACCCATGGTACGTATGGCGCCAGAGCCTAAAGTATCATCATTTTATTCCTGCAACGTTCAGAGTATTTATTATACGAACAAACTGGAACCAGGATACAGGTTTCAACAGTTAATGCAGTAAAAATCAAAAGTCCAAAGCCATATCCTGACACTATAGTTTATTTGAAAACTTTACAATCTATTTGAACAATGGAAAACTTCTATAAGAAATTATTCCTTTGATTAGCTCTTTCCTCTTTCTCCCTTATCTGAAATCTTAAAGACAAGTATTTTTATTATGCTGAGGCTGCCTCTGTGACCACCTCCCCACGAAAAGTCCGTTTACTTAGTGTGTTGTCTTACTTTAAATGCTGGTTGTTACTTGTTGTTTTAAGTCTTTGGTTTCCTTTTTAGTGTTGTGGTAAGGATCTGATTTTTTGTATCAATACACAGTTATATTATTTTGGTATTCTTAATGTTAACAATAACGCCTAGTGGCCTATAAAATGGATACATACAAACAGTGTAGATCAGGATCAGACGTCGCAAAACTTAAGGAGGAAGCAATTCTGAATTTTCCTTATCGCCCCGTCTCAAATTTGTGTCAGCTCTTAGAAAAGATAGAATTTGCACCCATTTTGGCAATTTCTTTCCTTAAAGAGTCTACTCATTTCTAAAAGTGTTGTGTTGTCCAGAGAAAGAAGCAAACAGGAGGTCATGTAACTTGTTGCTCTTTGTAACATGGCGAAGGAATGTGTAACATGGCGGAAGTGTACCTAAAACCTAATGCTTATTCATAATGAACGTAAAAATGACCTTTCCAATGATGTTAAATGAAATCCGGTTAACCTGATGCTCGGGGTGGAGAGAAATATTGCCTTATTTCATTACGGCAGATAAACAAACCAAATCAAATGGAGTAATTTTCGCTGCAATGATGCTTTTCGTGCCTCCAACCCATCAATTATGGCAAATGTGCTATTTTGATTTGGTGATACAGAACGTTTCACAGTTCTTCTTCTTTCAGCGTATCGCGCGTCAAGGGGAGGGGGATACTATGTGATTTCGGCCTTTAGGGGTCTATTCGACTTTAAATTTGATTAACAGAAATGCCGAGTTGGGAAACGAAGTCATGATGTTCAGGCAAAGGCTTATTTTAAGAGATGAACTGATTACAACAAAGAAGGAAAAGGAAGAGCTTTTGATGAGGTAAATTTATAATTATACAGCAGCTTATCTGCAAGATGAACTTTTATTAAATTTAGTGCGATAGATGCACACTTATGTATATCATTAAGGACCGAAACTTTGAAATGAAATAAAGATGAATATTTTATTTCTTAAACAGTTTTTATTATTTGTATGTTTAACGATAGAGGCCCACTTCGAATCGAACTAGAGTACCTACCATAGTAGTATTTTTGGGCATGCACACTCGCATTACCAATTGAACCGCCTAAAGTTGCTATAATCGCAGTTTGTCATGGAAACGGAAATAGATACTGTGCATATCATTGCCTTTTCTGTGCACGTAGAATTTAAAAGCGATAATTCATAGATTAAATAATAATATATGCCCTTAAAAAATTGTATGAATAAATATCCGGAATATAACAGGAACCAATACTTGTTGTCCACCCACATATCTCGCGAGTCTTCAACGGCCGCCATCTTGCTACTAGAGTAACGGCGGTCAAGACCTCAGTAGATTTTTGGTAAGTTCATGACGTCATTTTAGTAGCTACCATCGCACTTTGATTGGAACTTTAGTTAATATAGTAGCTACTATAGTTCGATTCGAAGTGGGCCACAGTCAGAAGCATCTGTGGACAAAGCACTAATGGGTTATTCGGAAAAGTCATAGAATTCAGAGAGGCGAATGGTCGAATGGTAAGAGCAACTCGATTATGGTGCAGAAGGTGGTGATATGAATTCGGGTTTCATCGGGCGCGACTGCAAACTTCTCTCTGTCCCCCGAGAAGTAAATGTACACATTTTTCGAATCAGAAAGGGATGTGGCAGCGAAAGGTGGGCGGGAGATGGTCTCCGCGTTCGTATTCTGGGCTCAAGATACAGTAGGACTCTAATCTCTAACCTCCCCCTACAGCCCATAGTGTACGGAAAGTCCACAGGTTAACTCTTGAAAAAAAAATCTTCTATAAGCAAATTCTTTGCCTTAAGAGTGAACCCATTTTTGAAGGAATTTTAATGTACAGGGAAGCGAACAGGAAGTCAAAAAACGAAAACTGGCGGGAAAACATGAGTGCACTTATTGATCTTAAGTCTGATAAACCCCTCGAGTAATTTCTTAAAACCATTTTCAATGATGTTCACTGATTTCATCTGTCATCGCAGTTCTATTTGGCATTATATATGTTTCAGATTTTTTTGTTTTTACTTCGACCGGGAAGGTGGAAGGGAAGTACTTTATGAATTTCGCCATTAATAGTAACTTTGATTATCACTTTGCTTTATAGGAACAGCGCGTTAGAAGACAAAGTATCGTATTTAAAGCAAAGATTTGATGTAAGAGAGGAAGAACTCATTAACATAAAGGAAGGCAATATCTTGCAACTTGTCTTTCATTGGAAAAAGACGAAAACACGTGGAAGTGTACCTTAAACTAATAGAGGAATCATAACACATTTTTTTATTGAGATATAAGACAATTATCTCTGAATTATTCCTATTAACCCTTTTTATCTGGAGCACTGTATACTTTTCATATTTCTTCTTCTTTCAGTGTCTCGTGCGGGAAATACTTGAGATGGAGGGCGGGATGTGTCAGGAAGGGACAGTGGTTTGTGATTTGACCTTCCAGGGTAACTTACACTAGATTATTTGCTTTACAGAAGCGACGAGCTAGAAAAAGAAGTCACGGGTTTAAAGCAAACTCTTATTTTAAGAGATGAAGAACAAACGGGAGTGAAGAAGGAAAATGAAGAAATTTTGACAAGGTATGTTAGTAATTATACAGCATCTTATCTGCAATATGTACCTTTACCAAAATTAGTGTGATAGATGCGCACTTTTGTGTGAATTAACTTCTTTAGTATGGCATACATCCAATACATAAAAACAAAGAGGATTTGAACAGGCCTATGAAGAGACTTTGAAGGCCTTTGATTTGAAGAGCTGCTGATTCGGTTTGCTGTGCGTTTCTTTCGTAAACTTGTGTCGTAAACTTGTGTCGATATACAGACAAATTGTTGGTATTCCGATGGGTACAATTTGTGCTCCTCTTGTGGCCGATTTGTTTTTATTTTGTTATGAAAGAGATTTCATGACTTCTCTTTCTGTTGATAATCAAGCTGATATCATTGAGGCATTTAACTCAACCTCTAGATATTTAGATGATCTTCTGAATATTGATAATCCTTATTTTGAAAGCATGGTCAACCAAATTTACCCACCTGAACTTAAATTGAATAAAGCTAATACTTCAGATACCGAGGCCCCCTTTTTGGATTTACATCTATCTATTTCTAACGGTTTTGTATCTTCTAAAATTTATGATAAACGTGATGACTTTGACTTTGATATACATGTAGTTAATTTTCCATTTTTGGATGGTGACGTTCCACGTCGTCCCTCTTATGGAGTGTATATTTCTCAACTTATAAGATTTGCTAGAGTGTGTAGTCATGTAGAGGACTTTAATGCTCGTAATAAATGTTTAACTGCTAAACTTCTTCAACAGGGCTATCGGTATCATAAGCTTAGAAAGGCTTTCTCTAAATTCTATCGCAGACACCATGAATTGGTTTCAAAATTTGATGTCGGATTAAAATTTCTTTTACACCAAGGCCTCAGAACCAGAATTTTATGGTGACTTAGTATACAAATTCAAAAAGATTATTGGCAGGATTGATTTTTCTGATTTTTCTGATCAATTCCGAAAAATAATAATACGTCACAAACGTATTGGCTATAATTTAAATGTTATGCGACAGTCTGCATGCTTAGTGATTAACCCAATCACGGTTGGAAACTTTGCTGCACTCTTTAATTGCACACCGGGGGATCGGGCGTCAGACTCTATGATGGCCCCGACCTAAAGCTATATATTTTAGTTGGTTGGGACCGGAGCCTTTTTGTCTGTTGCCTGGTCCACCGGGGCTCAACTGGTGACCTTATTTTGCTTCAGATTTCCAGTGGGGTTGTTTGGCAGGCCAGGGATCTCCTATCTGTTGAGTCCTCGTCTTTGCTTCTTCATGGTGTTGAAATTTGATTTATGTGTTTACCGTGATGATTCATTGACGAGTTAGAGGGTTATCATGCGAACCGAACAACCAACTAAATGTTTTGTACCACTTCAGAAACTGAGGGTGAGGTTGAGCCTTTAAAATCGATTTAAGCCCCCCAGTAATTCATTACTGACCGTTCCAAGGCGGTAGTTCTGTTGTGGTTCTCTGTTGCCTGTTTTTGGTGTCAGAGTTTCTGTGATGTTTACCTTATGTATGTTCTTATTATTTTTGGTTCGGTTTGGGTTGCTGAGTGGCCACCTTTCGGGAACAAGCTGCTCACTCGGTTGGCCATATGTTCTCTGTATCTTGATTATTTGTAATCTTAGTTGTTTCCAACTATGGTTTGAGGGCTGGATTTGGATTTTGATTGTTTCAGTTCCTGGTCTTTGCATACTTTTTACTCTTTTTTTCTGTGTGTATGTGCTTCTTTCCCCATTGGTTTTAAAACCGGAATGTGGTATTTGATTGTATTAATTCCTGAATATAGCCTATCTTTTAACTTTATTTTATGTAGTTGTAGATTCTTTTATGACTTGTATTTTTTTTGGGTAAATTCGGAAATAAAAATAAAGAGGTGTTGTGCTAGGACGCGATCAGAAAATCACGAAAGTTGTCTCCTTTTGTAAAAGGGGAGGCAAATAAATGATAGCGTACCTAAACATGTTAATGTACTTATGATCTGATAATCTGATTATAAATCGAGAGACAAGTGGTGTAGCGGTTACAGACGCTCGCTTTTAGGTACAAAAGGTTGCAGGTTCAAAGCGCAGTTTAATCAGAAGAAGACTGAAACACTCTGTCTGTCACTCCAGCAGTAGATGGGTATCTATTTTAATAATCAGGGAAGGATAAGGCAGCAAAAGGAGGGGGATGGGTTTCGTCTTTCATGTGCTATGCATAAGATATGGTTAACCTTTAAACCCCGATGCCCCTTTGGCCATAAGGCTACGGAAAAGTTTAACCTTTACCTGGTATGCTGATTGTTGACCTTTCCAATAATGTTCTTCTTTTTTTAGACTGAATGAGCACGTTCGGCATAATTACTTGGGTAAACTCGAGCAATAACCAGGCATTCCTCTGGCTACTCGAGCAATACCAAGGTATTCTTAGGGCTACTCGGAGATATGTATCATACATGCACAGGTGGTGAAAGACAGAGAAAAGCACACTGTAATGCCATAAGTTTATCCAGGCAGTCGATTCAAAGACTGATTAATATCAAAAAGCGTTCAAATAAATTCGGAACGATGATCTAGAATAAGAGTCATAAACAAACTTTTTTTTATTTTTTTATTTTAATTTCTCAGAATATATCATCTGATCTCAAAGGACAAAAATAAAATATAATCTGCAACAGGGTAATGTATGGTGAGACATTTTACATCCGTCACACGGCACAACACCAGCTGCAGTGGTGTCAAATAAAAACCTTAAGGAGATGCTTCAAGAGCAAAGAACACATTCAAAAGAAATAACTTGGGCCATACTTCGATGTTTCGACTATTCAAGCCTTAACACTGACCCTTACATTTACTGGTGACAAAAGCCAGAGACATCAAACTGTAATGTCATAAATTTATCAGGGCAGTTGAATGTAGTTTTTGTTTTATAGAGTCTTCGATTTCGAAAAAGAGATCACGATTCTAAAGCAAAGGCTTAATTTCAGAGAAGAATAACTGAATTCAATAAATCAAATAAAGGAAGATCTTTTGACGAGATATACAGCATCTCATATCAGCATTTGATCATTTTTCCTCTTTTTTTAAATTTAATTGTAAGAGAAAGATTTTCATGAAAATTAGAGCAAAATGACTGCATTAAATGTAGACTAAAAGTATAAAAAAAACTGTGAAACTCAAGAAGGGCACCATATGAATCAAACATAGCTTATTTTTTTATTTCAGGAAGAAAATGAAATAGGAAAATTATCAATTTCCTTTATATTTAATTCTAATTTAGGTTACGCGTAGCACATGAAGTTTTGCTAGATAATCACTCTGTATTTAACTTCTTCGGTATCGCTAAACCCAATTATTTTGGCACAAAAAGGTCATTGGCAGGTTTCACCTGGCTCAGACTCTTACTTGCTGATGTGTATACTCAAAAAATCTCATGAAACTGAAGTACATATGAGCCGCGACACGCGAAAACAAACAAAGTGGTTGTGCGTCCAGCCTCAGACTCAGACCAGCCTAGGCATCAGCCCAGTCTGATGAGATTATTCGGTGTCTGCATGGAGGTAGTTTAGTCACTTAGCTACCTTTAAGCGCTTAGCAAAGAGTCTGATCAGACAGGCCGGATGCCCAGGCTGATCTGAGTCTGCGCTGGGCGCACAACTACTTTGTTGGTTTTCTCGTTCGCGGCTCAGTTATTAGGGCACGTGCTACTTATGGCATCAGAGCCTGAAGTATCTCCATTTTATTCCTGAAACGTTCAGAGTATTCATTATGAGAACAAACTGGAACCAGGATACAGGTTTCCTCAGTTAATGCAGTAAAAATCAAAAGTCTCCAAAGCCATATCCCGACACTATAGTTTAAAAACTTTACAATGTGTATGAACAATGGGAACTTCTATAAAAAGTTATAGCTTTGATTTGCTATTTCTCCCGTATCTGAAATGTTAAAGACAAGTATTTTTGTTAATCGTAGGCTCTGTGACCACCTGCCAGGGAAAAGGTTGTTTACTTATGGTGTTGTCCTACTTTAATTGCTGGTTGTGACTTGTTGATTTTAGTCTTTGGTTTCCATTTAGTGTTGTGGTTAGGTATCATTACAAAGTTATATATGTTAACAATAACGCCTAGTGGCCTATAAAATGGACACAGGCAAAAATTGCTGATCAAGATCAGACGTCGCCAAACTTTCTGAGGAAGCAATGCTGCATTTTACTTATCGCCCTCTCTCAAATTTGTGTCTGCTCTTAGAAAAGATAGAATTTGCACCTATTTTGGCAATTTCTTTCCTTAAAGAGTAAACTCCTTTCTAGAAGTGTTGTCCAGAGAAGCACACAGTAGTTAACAAAACATGTTTCTCTTTGTAACATGGTGAAGGAAGAAGTGTACCTAAAACCTAATGCCTATTCGATCCTCAATGAACTTATTAATGACCTTTCCAATGATGTTTAATGGGATTCGGTTAACCTAGAACTCAGGGGAGAGGTCAATGTTGCAACATTTAATTACTGCAGATGAGCAAACTAAATTAAACGGAGTTATTTTCGTTGCATTGATGCTTTTCTTGCCTCCAACCCATCAATTATCGCAATTATGCTGTTTTGATTTTGTGATACAGAACATTTCTTCTTCTTTCAGTGTATCGCCCGCCAAGGCGAGGGGGAATACTATGTGATTATGGCCTTGAAGTATAAAGTTGACTTTACTTTTGATTTACAGAAATGCCGAGTTGGAAAACGAAGTTATGATATTCAGTCAAAGGCTAAATTTAAGAGATGAAAAACTGATTACAACAAAGAAGGAAAAGGAAGAGCTTATGACGAGGTATATTAATAATTATACAGTAGCTTATCTGCATGATGAACTACAATCAAATTTAATGCGATATATGCGCAATTCTGTATTTAACTTCTTTAGTATCGTTTAGCCCCGAAACTTTGAAATGAAGCAAAGATGGATATTTTATTTGTTGAACAGTTTTTATTATTTGTATGTTTTACGGTAGATTCAGAAGTATCGATGGACAAAGCACTTATTGGTTATTGGGAAAAGTAATAGAATTCAGAGGCGAGTTTTTGGTTCAGAAGGTGGTGATATGAATCCGGGTTTCGCCAGATTGCAAAACTCTCTCTGTCCCCCGAGAAGTAAATGGACACATTTTTCGAATCAGAGAGGGACGCGACAGCGAAAGGTGAGAGATGGTCTCCACTTTCATATGCTGCGTTCAAGATAGATACTCTACCTGACCCTATAGTCCATAGGCCACGAAAAATCTTTACCTGTAGAATTGATAATAAAGTTGAAGCTGACCTAAGGGGAATATGCGCACTTTCAGGAAAAAAAACACTTCTAGCCATTTCATTTTTGAACTTGCCGTCCCCTCTCCCTTCAATGGTTGAACTTTTGAAAAAAGAAACAGTTTCTTCTGAAGGGATTTTGTTGTCCAGAGAAGCGACCTGGAAGTCATAGAACGAAAATCTGGCGTGAATGCACTTATTCATCTTAAGTCTAATAAATCCCTCGAGTAATTTCTTAAAACCATTTTCATTGATATTTTCTTGTTTCTTAGACTTAATATATCTGTCATCGCAAGTTTATTTGGTATTAGATACGTTAGATACGTTTCACATTTCTTCTGTTTTTTACTTCGACCGGGAAGGTGGAAGGGACGTACTTTATGAATGTGGCCATCAAGAGTAACTTTGATTATCCCTTTGTCTTATAGGAACAACGCGTTAGACAAAGAAGTCTCGTATTTCAAGCAAAGGCATGATGTAAGAGAAGAAGAACTGATTACAATTAAGAAAGAAAAAGAAGAGCTTTTGGTGAGGTATGTTAGTAATAATACAGTATCCTATCTGGAAGATAATTTTATTTTTCACTATTCCTAAATTTTAAACTTTGAAAATGAAAAGGAGCTGTATAAGTAAAGTATTTTGTCTCTTATTGTTATTTGAATGTTAAATGGTAGTGGCAGAAGCCCCGTTTTGGCAACGAACTGACGGGTTATCACTTGCAGCAACAGAATAGATGATAACGTTAAAGCAGGCGTAAGGTGAATGCGTACAAATTCAGGGAAAGTAATTCTGCTATTCTCTTTTGAATGCGGGTCAACTATCAGATGATAGAATTTGCCAATCTATAGGCAAATTCTTTCCTTAAATAGTAAACCTCTAGTTGGCAAACAAAATATCTTGCAACTTGTTTTCCCTTGTATAATGGCAAAAAACACGTGAAAATCTACCTCAAACTGATAGAGGAATCACAACACATGTTTTCATTGAGATATAAGAAAATTGATTCTGAATTATCCCTGCTACCCCTTTTTATCTGGAAAAATGTATACTTTTCACCTTTCTTCTATTCTACTTTCAGTGTTTCGTGTGGGAAAACGTGAGGGGAGGGCGGGAAGTGGCGGTCCTTTGTGATTTGACTTTCCAGGGTAACTTTAGCTATTATGTTTGCTTTACAGCAGCGACGAGCTGGAAAAAGAAGTCACGGGTTTCAAGCAAACGCTTAGTTTAAGAGATGAAGAACTAATGGCAATGAAAGAGGAAAAGGAAGAAGTTTTGACAAAGTATGTTTGTAATTTTACAGTATCGTATCTCCAATATGTACCTTTACCAAATCTAGTGCGATAGCTGCGCATTTTTGTATGAATTTTATTATGCATCGGTTGCAAAGCCCAACTGATAACAGGGGTATGATATTGTGATATCATGCCACTTTAGAACTGGGCTTGTGCGAATGTTTTCAGGAGATGTCTTTAGAAGCGATCCCTAAAGACAACTGGTAACGCACTAACGTTGACCGTGATAAGAACGTTCGGTCGGAGAAATAACGTCACCGATTTACATCATAACGCATTCGCAACGGCAGCAAGTTCTATGAAAATTGGATTTGCTTTTTATTTGTTTGACGCTTTTTACGCCTAAAAATCTTCTATAAATAGAAAATCATGTATTGTCTTTTGATGTCAGGTTTATCAGGCTCGACCTGAAACATGTTGGACTGGCTCGGCAAGCCTCGCCATTCCTACGCTGTTCCTGGTCTCACCTGGTAAACTTGATACCAAAAGACACTAACATGGTATTCTCTATGACTTCTCTCGTATCGCTAACCCCAGTAATTTGAAACAAAGAGGAAATGGACAGGCCTTTATTTTCTATCGTTGTAGATTATTTTATTACTTGTATGTGCTAACGTGTCACGTCAGAAATGAAAACAAATAAATAAATAAAGAGTTGTTGTCCTAGGACGCGATCTTGAAATCACAAGCATTGTCTCCTTTTGTAAAAGGGGAAGGAAAAACACATGGAAGCATGCCTAAACTTGTTATTGCCCTAATGATCGGATAATATGATTACAAATAGAGACACGTCGTCGAGCGGTTACAAGCTTGATTTAAGATGCAGACGGTCGCAGGTTCGAAGCGCAGTTTGACCAAATGACAACTTAAACACTGTCTTTACTCCAGCAGTAAATGTGTATCTATTTTTTGAAGAACCAGGGAAGAATATGGCAGCAAAAGGAGAGGTATAGGTTCCGCCTTTCATATGATGTGCATAAGATATAGTTACCTTTAAACCCCGCTGCCCTTACGGCGATTAGGCCACGGGAAAGCTTAAGCTTTACCTAATATGCTGATAAATGACCTTTCCAATATGTTCTTTTTCTTAGACTGAATGAGTACGTTCGGCATAATTACTTGGGTAATATCGAGCAATACTCAGCTATTACTCGGGCTACTCGAAGATATGTAGCCACACGTAGGTATTCTTCGGGTTATAAATATCTGGGTATTGCTCGAGTTTACCCAATAAATTTTGCTTAACGTGCCCAATATATCTGTTATCGCAAATGTGTTGTTTTGATTCGGCGTTATTATTTCCTTTCCTAGAGGGAAAGATAGAAAGGGTAGAGGTCAGTCTGGCTTTTGTGTTTTGGCCTTCAATAGGAAATTTAAATAAAACTCTTAAAGAGTTCTTTCCAGACCAGAGAGCACATGCAAAAGACGGAACATGGGCCCTACTTCGAAATTTCGGCTTTTCAAGCTTCTTTAGTAATCCTAATATAATCTCGTGACGAAACCCAGAAAAAACACACTGTAATGTCATAATTTTATCAAGCCAGTCGATTCAAAGACTGATTGATATCAAAAGGGTCCGAATAATTTAGAAACGATGATCTAGAATAAGAGTCTAAACTAATCATTTTTTATTTCTCAGAATATATCCTCTGATCTCAAAGGACAAAAATAAAATATAACCTGCACTATGGGTACGGGGGAGACATTTTACATCCGCCATACGGCACAACACCAGCTGCAGTGAAGCTAACTAAGAATCTTAAGGAAATCCTTCAAGAGCAGAGAACACATTCAAAAGAAGGAGCATGGGCTATACCCCAAAGTTTCGACTATTCAAGCCTCTAACATTATCTGGGACGAAAGCCAGGGAAAAGCAGACTGTAATGTCATAATTGTATCCAGGCAGTCGATCCAAAGACTGATTAATATAAAAAAAGGGTCCGAATGATTTGAAAACCATGATGTACATGTAGAATAAGAATCCTAACTAATCATTTTTTTTCTCAGAATATATCCTCTGCTCTCAAATGATTTAAATGAAATTTAATCTGCACTATGGGTAATGTATGGGGAGACGTTTGACACCCGCCACACGTCACAGCACCAGCTGCAATGAAGTCAAAATTAGCGTTCGAACAGTAAAAAAATAGCGTTCGAACGGTACCGTCGCTTTTGACCCATTTGGTACACCATATTCAAGAGCAGAGAACACATTCAAACGAATGCACATGGCCTATACTTCGAGGTTTCGGCTATTCAGGCTTCATGAGTGACACTAACATTATCGGCTGACAAATGCCAGAGAAATCACACTGTAATTTCATAATTTCATCCCGGCAGTTGAATGTAGTTTTTGTTTTACAGAGTCGACGAGTTGGAAAATGAAGTCACGATTCTCAAGCAAAGGCTTTATTACAGAGAAGAAGAACTGAAGTCAATAAATCAACAAAAGGAAGATCTTTTGACGAGGTATACAGCATCTTATCTCAGCATTTGATCATGTTTCCCAGATTTTCAAATTAAATTGTTAGAGTAAGAATTTCATGTAAATTAGAGCAGAATGGCCGCATTAAATGTAGACTTAAAAGTATATAAAATATCTCAGTGACCCTCAAGAAGTGTACATATGGTTTTAGGTTATGGGGTGCCCATAAAGTGCGCTAGATAATCACGCTATATTTAACTTCTTCGGTAAACCAAATAACTTTGGCATGAAAAGGTCATTGACAGAGTAAACATTGCTCAGACCCTCACTTACTGATGTGTATACTCAAAACTTCTCATGGAACTGAAGTACATATTACGGCACGTACTTTGTATCGCGTCAGAGCCTGAAGTATCTTCATTTTAGTCCTCAAACGTTCAAGGTACTCATTACACGTTCAAACTGAAACCAGGATACAGGTAGGTTTCCTCAGTTAATGCAGTAAAAATCAAAAGTGTCCAAAGCCTTATCCTGGCACATTAGTTTAAAAACTTTACAATCTATATAAAAAATTGGAAACTTTATGAAAAGTTATTCCTCTGAATTTGCTATTTCTCCCTTTATCTGAAAGCTTAAAGACAAGTATTTTTGTTATACTGAGGCTACATCGTGTGTTGTCTTACTTTAAGTGCTAGATGTTACTTGTTGATTTTAATCTTTAGTTTCCTTTTTGGTGTAGTGGTTGGGATCTGAAAGTTGATTGTATCATTACAAAGGTATATTACTTTGGTGTTCTAAATGTTAAACAATAATGCCTAGCGACGCATAAAATGGACACAGGCAAACAGTGCAGACCAAGATCAGACGTCGCAAAACGCGATCTTCAATTGTCGTAACAGAAATATGGATACATCTTTTTATAATCAGACTAAAATTTTCCAGACACCCCCAGACACCCCTTAAATAACAGATATTATACAGATAGAATAGTCTATTGTGCATTAACGGTTAACATTTTCCAGACTCAGCCAGTACACTAGTGCACAGCTGGTACACGACAATCCCAACGTAGCTGATCTCAGCGATCTGAATCGCCCTACAAAACTAGCAGAAAAATTCTCTGAGCTGTATGACAATGAATGGACAGACGGTTTTGAGGTTCTTACAGAGAACCAAAAATTTACAGAAAGAGAAGCCATCAGGCAACTGCTTGATATTCTACTGGTAAACTCGTACTTGAATCATAGTATCCTATATTCATTTATTTAAAGTATCATTTAGTGTGGTTCACGATTAAGGTAGCTAATTAGGTTATAAATATATTTACCGCTGGTATACATTGCAAGTTTGTCAGACAAAACATGAAAACAAACATATATATGGAAATATTCGCTTACCTTTACATGCCATTACTGTTAATGGTTATTGCTGTGGACCCAAAGAGAACTAGCAACTAAATGACAGTTTAATTGGGGCGTGAATAATCGGTGTTATATGTACCATTATGTGAAGTATTAATTTCACTGAAACGCATTATACCAAATTGTATAGTTCATTTATTTATTTATCCTATTTTTGTGAATTGGGTAGGAATGGTGAAGTAGGATGGAGCGAAGATACAAAGAACCTCTTGGCGTTGGCGCTTCAAACTAATACTGGTTCAATGTCTACTTGCCTTGTTTGCTGTTGGTTGAAAGATTGTTTGAAAGTTTTTATCCTATCTGCCATTTTATGTTTTCACTTTTTGTGCCTAAAATACTGTTTTAAAAGCTTGCTTAACCTAAAACCGTCATCTCTTGTTTAGGTTTTATCTGTATGGCACAGTGGCATTGATCGTTTCTTTTCATAACTGCGCTGATAAGAGATTTTTATGATATTAATTTTTTAACAAAAAAATGATTAACCTATTTTTTTCAGGCTGCATACAAGTTTTGTACTAAAATTTCAAATCAACAAGAAAGAATGATAAAACAGGCATTTCTCTCTCCGGTTGCTGAGGACGTTGGGGTAAGGACATGGAAATACTAACAATAACAACTGTTGACCTGTTTATTTCGAAATGTTGTTTACACGGTAATAATGAATAATCAAACTTTACGAAATTCAATTTTAGTCCTTCTATCTAACACAACTTAAAAGAAACTTGTTTGATTGTTTGCTGACGGTGGTAGAATGTAGCAAACTGTAATCATGTCAGATGGTTGGCTTTAAACAATTAAACTATGTCTTTTAACTTACATGTATAAGCATCTTCTTTAAAACCGCTAGTCCTAGGGTTTAAATATTTGAAATGAATCATTGTCTATTGGGCCTCTACCAAGTTTGTTCAAATAGTGGCCCCAGGGTCCAAAATGGCCCTGCGCGGGGTCTTGGGTTCGAAAATAAGATATACTTAAAATCTTCTTCTCCAGAACTGCTTGGCCCAGATACTTGAAATGTAGTATGAAGCATAGCCTAGTGTTCCTTCACCAAGTTAGTTCAGTGGTGACCCCAGGGTCCAAACTGGCTCCGCGAAAGGGAGTCCTGTGTTTGAACCATAGAAAACCATAGACAAATATTAAAAAATCTTCTTCTCCAGAACTGTTTGGCTCATGTGCTTGAAAGTTGGTATGTAGCCTATTCTAATACTCCTTTACCAAGTGTATTCAAATGGATGGACCAAGGATTCAAAATTGAACTACCCCAGGGGTTCCTGTGTTTGAACCATAGAGATGCAGAAAAAGTATTCAATATAAAAATCCATAAAGCTTAGATACTTGAAATGCTTGGTATATATCAATGCCTGGTAGACCTCGGCGAAGTTTCTTCAAATGGTGGCCCCAGGATCAAAAATGACCCTTCGGCAGGGGGGTTCGGGTTCGACAATAAGATATACTTAAAAACCCTTTTCTTCAGAACCACTTGGCTCAGATGCTTGAAATTTGGTATATTGCACTGCTTAATAGTCGAGTTTTTTATCATAAGTTTTTTTCAAATGGCGGTCCCAGGGTCCAAAATTGGCCTTCCCATGGGGGTCCAGGTTTGGAAATACATTAAAAAAATAACAAAACTCTTTTTCAGAACTACTAGGGTCAGATGCTTTAAGTTTGGTATGAATTATCTAGTGGACGTCTACCAAGTTTGTTCAAATGGCAGCCCCACGGCTCAAAACTTCCCTGAGGCAGCGGTTTTGGGTTCGAAAATAAAATATACTTAAAAATCTACTTTTCTAGAGCTGCTAGTCTCAGATGCTTTAAATTAGGTTTGCAGCATTGCCCAGTGGCCATTTACTCAATCTGTTCAGATGGCGGCCCCAGGTCCTAAATGGGTCCACCCCAGGGGTCCTGGGTTTGAACTATAGAAATACATAGGAAAATATTCATTTTTTTCTGCAGAACCATTTGGCTCAGATGCTTGAAATTTGGTATGATAGGGCTGAGGGATCGAAAATTTGTTCAAGCGGTCCAGGTCACATGACCAACATGGCGGACACATCCATATATGGTAAAAGCCTCCAGAAATCCTCTTCTGCAGAACCAATGACCGATTGTCTTGAAACTTGGTATTTCGCATTTCATATAAGGGTTCTACAAAGATTGTTTAAATTATGGCCATGGGTTGACCCTGACTTTATACGACAGGTTTAAATTTGCTTTCTGGCATTTTTATATGGGAAAATGCTTAAACATAAGAGTTAATGGATATTTTAGAAGATTTTTTTGCAAACTTTGATCAATACAGTCTGTTAAGTAAATGAGTACATGGACGTTTTGAGTAAGAAAGGTTAAGATCATTCATTGACCTTAAAAGCAAAGTCATTCATATTTTGACAGTTTCAAACTATCAGGTTTGTTCAAATGATAACCATAGTTTGACCTTTTTGCTCAGATGAGCGATTCGGGGCCTCTTGTCCCTCTTATGTTATTTTGTAGACAGAAACAGCCTATTCTAATACCGAAACATCTACGTTTCAGTTTCTCTCTGTTACAGGAAGATGCAACAACAGAGTTAAACAGTGTTCAGTTACGTACCATTTTTGATCTTCGAAAACAGACAAGCCATTGGTCTTTGATAACCGCTCAAAAGGTAAATTGCAATACAGAAAGTGCGTTAGTATTTTGCAAACTATTTAAAAACGATGCACGTATTTTATAAAGCAATCCGACTTCACCTACCAAAGTCTTAGAGCTTAAATAGTAAGTAATTGCGAAACTATGTAACAGCGGTGCATGTATATTCCAAAGCAATACGATTTCACCTACCAAAGTCTTGGAGCTAAAAGAGTAAGTCGAGTATTAAATTGTAGAGGAGTGTGTTAAATCTACTGTTTCAGTCATCAATCATAGACTTCCTTTTTTGCTCGCAAGATGTCAGCATTTTCTGCCATGTCTGTCCACCAAAATTATTAACACCTGACTAGTACTATTTATGGCAAAACGGATGCCTACTTAATTAAAAAATATATATATCTGACAGCGTATGACTTTTTTGTCTGTTGCTGTCAACGAAGATGTATATTCTATCGGCAAACGTGTTTGCAAAACATGATTGGAAAGCGTGTAACTTTTCTACCCTACCCTTCACATGTATGTGTAAAAGTTTGTCAATGGAAAAGCGAAATAAATATGTTTAAACCAACTTTTTCTACCCCTGCAAAATATTTGATCGCTCGCAATTAAATATCGTTACTTCAGCTGAAGACTTAACATTTTTCAACGAACTCTTAATAAATAAAAGTGATCTATTAACAGTATATCCGAGCCGCAGCACAACACAACCAACAAAGTGGCATGTGCGCTCAGCGAAAACTCAGATCAATCTTGGCACCTGTTCAGTCTGATCAGAGTGTGCTTTAAGGGTAGTTAAGGGTCAACGCTAGCTCCTTGCGGACAGCGAAGACTCTGATAAGATTGGATGGATGCCAAAACTGATATGAGTTTTCGCTGGTCGCACATGTCACTTTAGTGCTTTTGTCGTGTTGCGGCTCATTTCTCTTTCTGCTGAATTTCAGGGTTTTCTTAATAGTGTCAAATCGTCAGGTCTGAGCTCACCGGACGCCACACAGCTTATTAGATATATCAATCAATGTGCTGAGCTTTGTTGGCATATGGTTATCCGGTCACCGCCACTCATGTTTGAGTCACCTGCTTCCGAAGGCGGCGAATTCGACAAGACTAAATATAAATTCTACCAAACATCTGGAATGAATATGGATTTTGTTGTTTGGCCAGTACTTTGTCTATATAAGGATGGACCGCTTTTATCTAAAGGAATAGCAGAGGCAATGTAAGCGATGCAGTGGTAGCAGCTTTAAGTAGTTCTAAAACACCTGTTTGTTTTACAAAAATGCAGCTTTGTCAGTTGGTCGTTGATGTGGAGCGGACTTGCAAGCATGAAGCTAAGTCTAGACCGCAGTGAGGAAATTGCTTGAGAATTGATGAAACATATTAAACATTTACATGCCAGATTTATTGGTTGACATAATCCATGGGTGAACCACTGCGTGATGCAGTTGACAAAAAGCGTTTTAGTATTTATGATGTTATCTTTAACTGTTGGTGATGGAAGTGTGAGATACAGATCGTCTTTGACAGTTTAATGTGCCAGGTTTTACGCAGCCATTTAAGTTTTAGTATGATTACGGTCCAGTCAACTTTTTCTTTATGTTTAGATCCCACTGGCGATGTATTGACAACATTTATAATAATGTATTGCACACTATATCTTCAACCAAACGCAGCTCTACGCGAAAGACAGTTATTTAATATGCATATGACTTGCAAAATATATATGCTGCCGTTTATGATAGATGTTGTTATTTTAGGTTCATGCTTGTGGTGGAGAGAAGAAAAATGCTTGATCTGGTTATTATAAACTAATGATTATTTATATATAAATGCAGCCTTTGTTTGCACTACAAGCTATACATACATTATATTTATGCTAAGCACAGCTTCTATCATACCACAGACCCATACGGACAGCGAGTTCTCTGATAAGATTGGGTGGATGCCCAGACTGATATGAGTTTTCGCTGGTCAGACATGTCACTTTATTCTTTTTGTCGTGTTGCGGCTCATTTCTCTTTCTGCTGATTTCATAATGTTCTTAATAGTGTCAAATCATCAGGTCTGAACTCACCGGACTCCACAATGTATATCGTTTGTTCTGTCATTGATGTACAAAATAAATAGTAAAAGACCAAGTATAGAAATTTAAAGAGTAACTACACTTCAGGAACTGACTGAATCAGATCCCAAACCCTATCCCCAACATCAAAGGGAAAGATTGACAAAGACATCCCAACAAACAATAAATAACAAGTGATAAGCCGAGTCAGCAGCTCTTTCCCAAATAGATGGCAACTCAGCTATCTTTATTGAACTAAATAATTTAGACCAACAGACGGGTTACAACGGACTAAGCAAATTATATAAAAAAACATTTAACAATTATTTTTACCTATTTTCTATTTTTATGATAGAAGGATTAAACTGAGAACACAATAAATTAAACAGCACCGAACATAAAACAAATGCAACCGCAACAAAAGTACCGCCTTTGGGACGGTCAGTAATAACTACTGGGGGTTTAAACCGGTTTTACTGGGCCCAAACCTTCACCCTCACCCTCCGCTGCGGTGCACACAATTAGTTGGTAGTTCGGTTCGTGTGGAGGTCCCCTAACTCATCAGAGAGTCATCACGGTCAACAATTAAGATCAAGAAAAGACTGCAATGAAGCAAGGATGAGGACTCGACAGCCAAAACGTGTTGAGACACCCGGAGATCCCTGGGGCGTCAGCAACACCACTGGAGTACTGGAGCAAAAGAAGACCACCAGTTGAACCCCGGTGGGCCAAGAAACAGACAAACATCCAGCCCCAACCAACTAATATATAGCTTTATGTAGGGGCTATCATAGAGTCTGAACCCCGACCCACCGGCGTGCAATTAAAGAGGACAGCAAAGTTGTCAACCGTGATTGGGTTAACCACTAAGCATGCAGATGTCGCATTACATCTATGTTATAGCCAATGCGTTTAAAGCCTATGATAATTTTCTTAAATTGATCGGGAAATTCTGTTTTCCCTACGATTTTGCTAATTTATATACTAAGTCACCATAAAATTCAGGTTCCGATAGGCCTTGTTGCAAAAGTGACCTTAACCCTATATTATATTTAGAAACCAATTCAAAGTGTCTACGATAAAATTTAGAAAAAGCTTTCCGAAGTTTATGATACCGATACCCCTGCTGTAAACGTTTGGCAGTCAAACTTTTATTACGAGCATTGAAGTCAGCCAGATGACTAGACACCCTAGCGAAGCGAATAAGCTGAGAAATGTAAACACCATAAGAAGTGGTGCGGGGAACATCACCATCCAAAAACGGAAAATTAACAATGTCGAAATCAAAATCATCGCGTAAAAGATGATCAGAATTGGCCAGTCCAGTCACGAGATATATCAAAAAGTCTAATTAGTGCATCGACTATCCCCGGTCTCCCCTATTTTTACTTCAACAGTCATGAAACTATAGCCCCAGACATGCAACATAAGCTCACTAAGTTTTATAATTTTTTGTAATCTATAAATGAACTAAACATTTCATTTTACAGTCCACCTTTCAAATTATTATGCTTGGTTCCCATGCTGTTCACCCATCATGCACACTGTTTCCATGGTAATGACGTCATCAAAAATTCTTACATCATCATGAGGTAATAAGCAATTAAATCATATAACTTCCAATTATTGATTTATCTGTTTGTGAGCAGCACAATTAACCATATGTTACAATGCGTTGCATTACCTTATTACATTCTGTAGCAATATTTCAACTGATGATTGTTTATCAGTCCCCTATCACATATTTGCTTGATGTTTTTTTGTGTATATGTTGTATCAGGTGGGCCGGTGCGCCTGGTGTTGAATAATATACTCCTAAATTCCTTATCATTTTGTACCTTTTAAAAAGGTTACTTTAATCGTGACTGAGCGAGACAAAGACGAGCTTTTACTACTCTTTTTGTGCGTGCGTGTTTGTACAAAAATTCACCTGTTGCGTTCAGCTCAGTCTGTAAGTAACCGTAAGAGCTAGAGTCTTCAATCTAGCTACATAGATACGTCTGAAGAAGGTCTACTGAAAGCAGAAAATACATATCGGGCCATTGCCTATTTTTCACGGTTGACTGAACACAGCAAAAATGTTCATCTCTTCTGTTTAACTCAGTTTCTAAGTAACCGCAAGAGCTAGGATGTCCAAACTCGCTCAATACGTTCATCTGGGGAAGATCTACTGAAAGCAGCGATGCATGTTGGGTCCGTCCTTTAGTTCATGATTGATTGAACAGAGAAATATTATTCACCTGTTGCGCTTAGCTCATTTTCTAACTGACTGTAAGGGCTAGAGTCTACAATCATGCTGGATAGATACGTCTGAGGGAGGTCTACTGAAACAGCGATGCATACTGGGCCATGACCAATATTTCAAGGTTGATTGAACATAGACATTCAGATTTCATCTGTTGCATTAAGCTCAGTTTCTTAGTAAGTTCAAGGGCTAGAGTCTGCACATGTGATCCATAGGTACATTCGGGGAAGTTCTACTGAAGAAAGTGGCGCATATCGGACAGTGAACTGTATTTTATGGTTCAGTGATTTGCCTTATATCTCGAAGACTGTTTGATGTATGGTTATGCTTGCTTTATTTTGAAAATAGAGTACCGCTAAAGCCGGTGCTTGGGGGCGTGGCTGGTGTCGTTATTTTTTATTCTTTGGTGTGTTCCTTGCTTCCAAAGGATCTTATTTTTCAGAACATATTTATCTTCACTGCAGCTGGTGCCTATGCCGTGTGGCGGCCGTAAAACCTCTCCCCGAGTCATTACTGAGTCATTATCAGATATAAGCATGTTCGTACATCACATAGTCTTTATGATATATGGCAAACTCACTGGTCCATGAAATATAGATTAACCAGACCTGCTATTATTTTGAGGTCACACTTTGGGTCATACTGAGTCATTATCCCAAGCAATCATCATAGTGCAGATTATATTTTCTGGTCCTTTGGGATTAGTAATTTTGAAAATAGTGTTCCGCTTAAGCCGGTGCTAGGGGGCCTGGCTGGTGTCGCACATTCCATTGCTAGTCATGAACAGACTCAATTAAACCGAGTCTGCTATTTTCTATTCTTTGGTGTGTTCCTTGCTTCCAAGGGATCTTACTTTTCAGAACATATTGGGATAATGACTCAGTATGACCCAAAGTTTGACCTCAAATTAACAGTAGGACACAAAAGTGTTTTGCCTTATATCTTGAAAACTATTTGATGTACAAACATTATTGGTTGGGATAATGACTCAGTATGACCCAAAGTGTGACCTCAAAATAACAGCAGGTCTGGTTAATCTATATTTCATGGACCAGTGAGTTTGCCATATATCATAAAGACTATGTGATGTACGAACATGCTTATATCTGATAATGACTCAGTATGACCTAAAGTTTGACCTCATTGAGTTCAAATAAACAGTAGGTCACAGTGACCTATATTATATGGTCCAGTGGTTTTGCCTTATTTCTTGAAGACTTTTATATGTATGAACAGGATTGCTTGCAATAATAATTCAGTCTGACCAAGTGTTTGACCTCCAACTAACAGTAGGTCACAGATACCTATATTAGTTTTTGTCTCATTTTTCTAGCACTATTTCATGGATTAGAATTATACACCGGTTAATGGTTTTGGCTAACATTGTGAGTGACCTCATACTAAATGCAGATCCATGTGACCCTTATTTCATGGTCCAATGATTTTGCCTCATATATATCATTATTTAAACGGATTTGATTTAAATTTTGTTAAATGATTTTGGCCGGCACTATGAATGATATCATCTTATTTGAATATCAGCGTGAACTATATTTCATGTGCAAGAACTTTAATCTCCTATCTCTAAATCAATTTCATGGAATTTCATTTTACTTCGGTTCATTGTTTAGGCTGACACTCTGAGTGACCTCATACTAATTGTAGGACAGTGTGGCCTATATTTCATGGTTTAGTAATTTAAGCCAATATCTCTAAAATTGTTTCATTGACTTGTATTATACTTGGTGTAATGGTGCATTTAGATACAATGATTGACCTAACGTTACATCTAAACTCCGTTCATTAATTCTGAAACTGGGTTTTTCGCTGCTCATAATTTTATAAGCTAATCAATCCAGGTAAGACTGTGCATAGTGATAATGCTAGACTTCCGCCGATTCCTCATCAATGTGTCCTGTGACTCTGTCCTTCGTAGGATGCTGGGCTAACCTGCACAAAACTGCATATTACAGATTTTCAACCCGAGACTAAGTCCATCGGACAGGTTGGAAACGCCTTTTAATACCATATAAAGTGGTCACTAGAAATAGTTTTGTGTACGGGTGGGGTTAGTAGGCTAACATATGTTCTGCGCGTGCAAAATCAGTCAGCGTGACAACAAGCTTGTCATCTAGATAATTTTGTCTCAATTTGAAATTGATAACACCGCATATATATATACACACTGGGCATGGTTTTCAGTGTTAATCATAGTATCGCCACCGGCAAACAACGTCTAAACAACGTCATATCAGCGTCAGTGCGACGTAATGATGTTCACTGACGTTATTTTAACGCAAATATTAAAGCTTTCCGCAGTATGTAACAAAGTTCTATAGTTACCAATTTTGCCTTAAAACTGCAAAGTTAAATACAAAGACAAAAGGACTAAACCGTGCACCTTTCAAACTTATTAAAGCTCCCCTTAATCAGTATCTTCCTCTTTCTTACCCAAGCCCACCCCACCCCACTCTAAAAAATAATAAACTAATATCCCCCACCCTTCCTACAACGCCCCACCTCAATTAGTCTACCATCCAGACTCCCACACCTCGACATGACCCCTTTCGAAACACACACCTCCATATTCAATCTACTACATTTCCTAGTCTCTAGTCACACACCCTACAGCCCCTCCCCCACCACCACTTCTTTTCAATAAACTGTTCACTCGATTATTCTACCACTCCGACCTCTACCTCGCGACACGAACATATATGTACGCAAGGAAGACCCCTCTATCAGTGTGAAATTTTTTATCAAAAGGTATCGCTGCATGTTTCTCGCTTTGTAAATGACCGTGATTGGGCACCTTTAAGGTCAAGAATACGTAAATGACTGGCGCAATTAATTACGTGCGTCGCGAAGGACGTTACGTCACGAAAAACTTCATAGTCAGTGTAATTTTCAATATGGCCGCCCCCATCGGACATTCAATAGTAACGTAAAACAAGTGTAAAACGGAGTTGTTGTCATTGTTTATTCAAGCCCTTTGCTAATATTGCAATGTTCTATTTCCCCCTGTATGTTTGAAGTTATTTCATCAACATAAGTGTATTCATACAAAATAAATGAGAGAGGGAGAGAGAGAGAGAAGACTGACAGACAGACAGAGTTTCATGGGTGTAACAATTTAAGGCTGGCCGGAATACATGTTCCATCCCTGCTTACAGGGCTCACAGGACTTTTCAGATGAAAGGCGGATCCCATCTTTCTCCTTTCGCTGCGTTATCCTTCCCTGTTTTGAGAAAAGCTACCCATTTACTGCTGGCTTGACAAAGAGACTTTTCCAGTCGCTTGCTGGCCGAATCTGGATTCGAAACCGCAACCGTCTGCGTCATAACCGAACGTCCGCGGCGCCGGTGGGATCCGAAATAATTAATAAACCAAGTAAATGTATGCCAGCTGATTTTAGAGCTTTATGGGATCGGATTGTAATATTTATTATAATGCCGATTTTTGCGATTTTGATACACATATCCTTTCTGGACATCAAAAATTTTATTTTGATTACAAAACAAGAATAATACAACATTACTTCCACTTGTTGTATGCCGTTGCCAAAAATAAATCGGGCCTCTTACTCACACCGCCCCTACGGCCACTATGTTACAAGAAGTCTTTACCTTTACCTATCCCGCTGACGGTGGATTTGGAAGCTGACCTTGTAACTTACCATCATCTCGATATGACTGAAATACTGTCCAAAAGTCAATGTTATCTGACTACCATGAGCCACACCGACAGAACACGTCGTCAGTAATATGATACATGCACACAGTTCAGCCTGCGCATACGCACAGACTAATAAATCCATTCCCTGTTTCTCACGGAATCATTGTACCAGAGGACAACAAAGGCTCTGGTCAGGTTAAGCGGTTGCGCACACTGATCTGAGCTTCCGCTGACCCCAAAGAACCCATTTTATCATGGCACGGTTACTGTTAGAAGTGTGCTTGCAGTTTTTACTTATTTTTGTTTACGAGAGTCTGAAAAATAAATTCTTTCACTGAAGCCTCGTTCACGCCACCAAAGTTTCTTTGTCACAGAACCTTTAACAAAGAAAGTTTGCCAAACATTTTGCGTTAACACGGAGCAAATTATTTGTTAAACCAAAATGTGGCATGGAATCTTTGTCAAATAAACTTTGGCAAGTAAATACTTGCTGCTGTGTTCACACGATCGAACATTATTCGTCAAGGTTACCTGGAAAAATAAACTTTGCCCGTGGGAACGGCGAACCATGCCACATTTTCTTTGTTAAATATACATGTACTTTGTTCAAAATCAAACCGATTTGATTATGAGCAAAGTTTTCTGTGCTTATCTCTATAGCTAGTTTCTTTGTTACATATTCTGTTCACACGGCCAAATTTTGTTTGTCATAAAAACTTTACCATATAAATGGCAATGAAAATGTGGCATATTTATCATTCATGCGAACAATTTTTTTCTTTTCCAAACTTCTTTGTCACAGAAACTTTGCCCGTGTGAACGAAGCTTAAGGCATTCATCACGAGAAATTGAGAACCCTATTAGTCCTCATCTTTCCGTATTCTCATAACGGTCTTAGCATGTCTTATAACGTCGCCAGTAAACGACTGCAACGTCGCTTATAAATGACGTCGCGGGACGGCGTAAATTCATACATACCTATGATTGCTTACCAAGCGCTACTTGAAAAACGAACTCGGTAGTCAAGGACTTTTCTTACCTCATTTTAATCGACAGATCCTGTGACATAAAATATCAGTTTTTGAAAAAAATCTATGTAGTGATAAACAAGCTGTGTACGTTTAAATTTTAAAATCTGAGTTTTTTCATCGCATTCCCATTGCCGTCAATGGAAACGGCCTCAAAATTTCATGTTTTTCAATCTGATCTAGCGACTAAACGAACTCGGTGACCTATCTTTTTTATTGCACAGTTCGATGTAACACATGAAAATGCACCCCAGTGCAAAATTTAAGAAAATTCTATGTATGTGCCATTTACGTATTCTTGACCTTAAGCAAATAAAACATCCTTGAGTTTCACATAAAAAGGGTTTGAAAACTTATGTGTGTCGTTTTAGTTTGGAATTAAGTTGAATAAAATGGTAAAAATACAATGTACAGCGGTGGAACCCCAATCACTATCCCGCCTATGTTTATATAGCATTGCTAGACGGGAAACCAGAACAGTAGATTTTATTTTGTGGAACGATTTGTCATTTTTCAAAAACGTGTTTTCTCTACTTTTAGCCAGTTATATGACTCAATATATGCACATAAACCCACATTTTATTACCAAAGGTGAAGGCTGAACCGCTTTTAACAATGGGTTGAGTTTAGAAGTTTTTACCACTGATAGGAATATGGAGACTTTAATGTAAATACTACATCATTGAACCTTACGGCTAGCGCAAACAGGACTGATCAGAGTCAACCGGAAGTCGAACTCAACCTCACGGTACCGAGTTTGACACATGTAAAATGTTACTGTTTCGCGATTCACATAATGTATTTGATTTGCGTCATGTGAAAAAGATATTAGGTCATGTGCATACTGTTGATACTCAGTTTTTTATATCATCCAAGAATGTTTATGCAAAAATGTAGACTCTGATGTGACTGCAAGATCTGAGTCTTCCCTGTATGGTACAATACAAGGGTACCTTTTCACAAGCGTGCAAATCTTTTACTTCCAAGAAACTGTATTCGTACACATTGGCATTCGCCTTCCCGCACGCATGCATGCAAGCGATATTTCCTTCCGTATATACGAGAAAGCTGATCTTAGCTTTTGCTTTTCGCACGTCTGATGTGTGGTTATGTGGACACAGAGGCACATAACAAAGTCTCTAGCTGACTGGTTTGAGATTTTCCCGTTCGCAAACACATTATGCCACATTTTGCGTGAAACGTTACCGTGAGAAAAATGATAGAAAGGAATAAATAGATAAATGCAAGGACGTTTATGGTCCTAAAGTTCGCTTCTGAGTCTGATGACACAACTGTCCCGTTATTTATATGCATGCTACCTTTGATATTTTTCTGTTCAAAATATGGTAAAGAAACTGGGTCTGATTTTCAATCCTAAAATCCAGAGTTGTCAAAACTAAAAATGTAGCTCATGTACTCAGCGGGCACATGACGTTGGAATGACGTGGTCCTGATGGCGATGTGACGTCATCACGTCACATCGAAGTCAGTACGACGTCATGTGCCTGCGGGTAGTAACTTGGTATTTTTTCCTGTATTAAAAAGTAGTCGAACTTCAAAACGCTTTTTTTTCTTATTCCTGTGACTTTGTTGGAGGGACAACAGATATTACCCAAATGACCAGCGTGATACCCACGTGGAATGCATCTGAATATGTATGATTTTAGGCTGTCAATTTTCATCAAATGGTCTTAGTTTGCGGACACGTTTTTGAAATTTGCTGTTTCTTGCATGTAACTGCAGCATTAGACGTCAGGCTAAGATACATGAGACCTTTATGAGAAATCGGCGGAAGTCGAGCTTTATCACTATGCAGAGTCTTACATGGATTGATTAGATTATAAAAGTATGAGCATCGAAAAACCCAGTTTCAGAATTAATGAACGGAGTTTAGTTCACTGTCACCTATATTTCACTGAATTATCTGCTTCTTTTTGAGAGTTGATCCCCATGGAGGAAGGAGTTAAAAGAAATCAATAGCGTTGCATCCCCTGAAGGCGTACACATACATCTTAAAACATTGCGAAAGTTACTATATGGTGTAACTCGAGAAACCTGTCTTTGCCCATGTAAAACTGCGTAAAGCCTTACAGGTCTGTTCACATGTCACATATAGAATCTTGTCCGGATTGAAACAGTGTTTTTTTCTTTTTGTGTGAATGGATACATGTTTAGGGTCTAGGGATGTGTGTGTGTGTTTTGTGCGTGTGTGTGTGGTGTGTGTGCGGGGGGTCAACTCTGCCATTCATTTTTATTTGCCTCTCTTTGGGGGGGTCAAGTCTTAAAGGAAACGGTATGTTCCCGTAGGAGCAAATTGAATTCTTTCGTTTAAGGGCTGACCCTATTTTTGAAGAGCAGCATGTATATTGACTGGTCTGAAAGTGAATTGTGGTAGAGGGAAACACCTCCATAATCTTCCACCGTTTCTATAAAGGGAAATAACTTTAATGACGTCTTGTTTGCTTCCTTGGACAAAGAAGCCCTTCAAAAAGGCGTCGCCTACTCAGAAAGGAGAAAATTGTCTCTCAAAGGAGCAATTGTTTTACTTAATGAGTTATAAGCCTGACTGAGGTCGGAGGCAAAATAGAAAATGGTAGAATTGCTTCCCCTTAAAGTATACCATTTACCGCCAGACACTGTTCAGAAAGAATAGAACGAAACTGTAGACCAGAGCAGACTGCTCCTAAAGATCGTTCTTACAGGGTCTACATTCTCTACCAGCATCTTAAAAGACCATATCCTGACAGGACCTGAAAGTCCTGAAAGTATATCATTTACATCCATAGAAAATAAAAGATACGTATTCGTCTGTGTTGATCACTGAATCATCACAGTGAAACATTATAAATAAAATAAGATGAAACCCTTCTCTAACCTAGAGAGTTGCTAAAGAAGAACAGCTTTGGAACGGTAAAGTAAAGTGAACAGCAATGATCAGGGATTAATACGATCACTTAACAACCGGGAAAAAATTCTAAAAATTGTAACAGATTGGTCTGAGCGAAAGTGCAGATCCAGAAAGAAGAAGTCTGATATGGGTCCACATTACCATTCCATCTAAACTGAAAGGGCTCAAGGGTTTAATGTCTATGCTATTCTATCGTATAGACTTACTAGGTCGTTGGGGCATCACATATCACTTCGAAACAATCCTTTTCTACCTTGCCCTGTTTTCAGCTGCCCTAGCTGAGCTGGCAAAATCAATCCCTGTCCACTTTTTAATATTCGCTTTCCACCTGTTTTTTTCTGTCTACCTCTTCTTCTTTTTCCTTTCACTGTGGCCTGTAGAATCGTCTTTGTTAAACCAGAAGACCTTGAGACGTGACCAAACCACTTTAGTTTCCATTTCTTGACCAGCATCAGGATGTCAACATATTCTCCAATGGCTTCTTGGTTCTGTCTGCGAACCTCATCATTAGCTATATGGTCCTTGCACGAAATGTCCAGCAACCTGCGGCAGCAACTCATCTCAAAGGACTGCAATATTTTCTCTCGCTCTGCTGTCAATGGCCTAGATTCACAGGCATACAGAAATATGGAAATGACATGGGAGCGCATAAGTTTTAGCTATGATCCAAGAGATATGTTGTTATCTCTCCAAATTGGTTCAGCTTGGTAAGAGCTGAAGTGACTTGTGCAATCCTTGACAGAACCTCCTTTTTTCAGCCATTATCTGAGACAAATGCTCCAATGTATTTGAAGCTTGTTACGGTACCCAGCTTCTGCTCTTTTACATTGATCTCTCTCTGGATGCCATCTGCGCTGTTTGTCATCAGTTTTGGTCTTATCAGCACTGATCTCCTTATACTTTGTGCAGGTTTGGTCGAGACTTTCACCTAGGGCTTATAGTTTCTGCTCTTCCTCAGCTAGAACGTCTATGTCATCGGCAAACCGCAGATTGGTAATGTTTCTGCCGCCTATGCTAACCTTTCCGTCATGTTCTTCCAGAGTATCGAACATGATCAGTTCGAGAAAAGGTTGAAGAGGGTGGGTGGCAGAAGACGTCCTTATCTTACTCCAACTGTTGTTCTGACCTGTTTCTTCTGTACTGCCATCCATCAGGACTGCACATGTAGCCTTATCCTATAGCTGCTCAATGGTGCGAACTAGATTTTCACTGATATTGTACTTCCGCATGGTGGCCCATAAGGCTACATTCCATACCCTGTCAAAGGCTTTTTTTTAAACAATGAGGACACGGTACAGATTTTGCTGATGTTGGAGATACTTTTCACACAGGATTCTAAGGTTAAATATCTGTTTTGTGATGCTCCTTCCTGCTCGGAACCCCGCCTATTCCTCAGCAATTATCTCTTTGGCTTGTGGTTTAAGCCTGTTCAAGATGACTTTCAACATGACTTTGCTTGAATGACTGATAAGGCTGATGGTTTTGTAGTTCTGGCAGAGCTGTAGGTCGCCCTTTTTAGGGAGTGTAATAATCAGTGACTGAGTCCATGGGGTAGGCCATTCTCCCGTTCTCCAGACCCTGTTACAGATATCTGTTAAAACATCAATTATGGTCTCCGATATCTATGTCCATTGCCAGGCCGGGTAGCGCAATCGGTAGGGCACCTGACTCGTAAGTCAGAGGTCCTGGGTTCGAATCCCGGTCTGGCCACATACTTTCGTTTCTCCTTCCGCTGATTCAAGAAGGGCAGTTGTCAGTTACTGGCGAAAGTATGTGCACTTAGTACTGGTTAACCGCTTAGGAGGTCTAAGCCTGCCCAGGAATAGTATGGTTAGGTTAACTGACCGTCCCGACATGACCTTAGTTGTTTACCGTGGACGTTAAGCATTAAATCAACCAACCAACCAATCTATGTCCATAACATCGTCCCTCAGACCAATGAGTGTTGCCAATTTCCCACCTATTGTTGCATGAAAAGTGCATGCAACATCTAGGTCCCTTATCGTCTCAAGATCAAACTTCAGTCTTGGGGCTTGGTAGGCTTCCTAGGGTTTAATAATGACCCTGAAAAAATGATTTATGACAACGATAACAATAGCTTGGTCATATGCTGCCACAAGACTTATCTCACTGTAATGGTCATTGGGGAGAAACTGCCGAATCATAGGTCCTGAAACATGACATTTTTAGCCAAGCAGTTGTTGTACTTTGATTATTTTTTTAGGAAAATCTGGAGGCGTGAAATTGGTCTTTAAGCACGTTGCCTTTTCTATAAAAGCGATATATACACATTATGTTAATAGTAACTTGATCTGGCATACTGTATCACGTCGAGTGGATGGGCTCATACCATCGATCAGTTCATACCATCGGATCACCCGCGACGCTTGAGTCGAGGGTGATCCGATGGTATGAACTCATCCTCGAGACGTGATACAGAATGCCAGATCAAGTTACTATAATAATAATTTGTTTAACATATACCTTAGGGAACAGCCAACCGTTCACACTTGCCAGCGCTAATGCATCGACCCGGATTCGAACCTGTGCGGCAAAGGTATGTAGCTAGGTCGTGAGACCAGCGCTACCGACTGAGCTCTCAAGGCGCGCTTTTTGACGTGTTTGTTGACGTTACGTCACTTGTTTCGTTTCTCTGGTTCTCGTTTCTACGATGCACGCTAAAATATGACGCGCCTGAAGCTGGAACTCAGACATAGTCTCGTTTTGAAGGATAGTGATACGGATTCAGAAAACGTCAGTTTGATACGGCGTTCTGTATCAGATGACCAGAAAATATGCAGTTCAAAGGGTGTATCATTGATAGGTATATAATAAAAAATACAACAGATACCCCAAAAATGATGGCAAGACTATTCCAATTAATAAGGATAAAAGAGTCCAACAGGCATAACTGGGTACATACAATATTACAGACCAGTTGTGCAGATCATCCGGCGCTGCAAGAAGCATCATTCATGCCTGTTAACTATTAAGATTTGGCAGGCCCACTGGACTGAAGAGGCGCACGCTGATCTGATTTTTTTCAGTGTTGTAAAGTGTCTTGGAGCATGTTTTCCTTAATGGTTAACCCCAACTGAAAATGGAGACAAAATAAAGAAAATAATAGTGTCCACCGTCTAATGAAAATCTACTATGGTGACTTCTATGGCGACTTGGTATACAGAATAAGATAAAATGTGGGCAAATCGTTTTTTTTTTGTTTTTTTTTCTGAGCAATTTCGAAAAGTTATTCATCTGTATAAACGAATTGGATACAACTCATATGTCATGAGACAGACTGCATGCCTAGTTTTGAATCCAACCATGGTTAATGACGCTCTTTAATTGCACGTACGTGGTTTATAAAGCTTTAACGAGTGGGTTGGGTCTTACTGATTATTCTTTGGTATGGCCCACTGTGGTTTAACTAATGGTTTTAACAGTAGGTTTGGTTTAGCCAGGAGTACTTTTCTTTGTTTTATCACAGTGACCAATTTGATTTTTATGTCGTCCTTATGGTACATTGATTGAGTGAGGGAGCCATTACATGAACTGAGCCTTTTTATGTATTTGTGTATTTTACATAGCGCCGTGACCTGGATGAAGTTTGTAGCCGGTAAAACAATAAATAAATAACCCGGTAGTCTGTGCTGCAAGCCGTTCTAAGGCGGGAGTCCCGATGTTATTCTTAATTCTATGTTGCTTTGTGGTTTTTACCATGAGGCGCTATATGTTACAAAGTATTCGTCTGCTCTTTGACCTCGTTTCTGTGTTTGTTTAAACATTCTGATTACCTCGCTTGGGGAAGAAATGTCATGGGTTGGCTGCTGTTTGTGATTGTGGCAAACCCTGGACCTTTCTATTAACTTTTGTACTAAACGACCATAGCCGTAAACGCGGTATAAAGTTTCAACTATTGATCGAATTTGTTTATCCGTCGATAAGGCTATACTATTCAATACCGTGCTAAAAAAGAACATATTAAACTTCCTCATTTCTTCATATTTAGAACAATGGTACCGATTACTATTTCTTTTTCCTAGAAATTCGTAAAGTTAAATCTTATAGCCAGGTAAGACATTTCTATCATGATTATTTAATTTTCAGCGTACAAAGCTTGTTAACAGGCACACACACACACTTTACTAAGCAATTCTTACAGTGAAAGTGAAAGTAACCTCATTTTTATATTATGTTTTATAGTATTACATTTACATTGAAAGTGATTGTTTATATACATCTTTTCCTTTCAAAGTTTCTTTTTAACCATAAGTGCTTTACTGGTATTGTTTCAGCTACTTATCCCCTTAAACCTACCATAACATTATGAAGCTTTTCAATCCAATTTTTATGTAAATTCAATCTTTTACATGAATGCATGGCTACAGTGTAAAATGCAATTAAGATTTGGATTGATTTGACAAATATTCAAATTCGTTGTTAGTATAGTGATTGTGTCGATCAACCTGAGAATAATATTTTTTGAAAATGTGATCAGTGTTGAACATTCTTTGATCTTGGAATATAAAAGCACCTTCTTGAACTTTCGCGCTTAATATTGTAAATATGGGGATAAGCAGCCATAACTTGAGGGCGATATACAAGATTGTCTTTTATCTAAAGCTAATGTATATAGTTAACAAAAGAATATCACTGTGTAGGATTAATACTTTTACATGTTAGTACATGTCTGGTCATATTAGAAAACTTACGCAATTGAGAATTCAAAACTTATCGAGATGTTATGTGACAGATAAAAATGGATTTTGTTGTCCTAACTGGTACAGGCGGATTTAAACGACATACACCCTATAATTCTGTTCTTGCAAATTATCGATTCTCTAATGAAACAGTCAAGCTATATTTTTTTGTTAAATTGGAGTCGTGTCACTACATGTAAATGCACATTCTTTCTACTGAGAGCCTTACAGTGATTTGACCTGACTCTCTGTGTTAGGACTAGTGAATGTTTTAAGATCACAGGTTCATACGAGACCAGCATCGCGTGTGACACAAACATATTGTAATACCCACGAAACGACACTTCACATCCGCCGGGATTCTACTCAAGGTTTTTTTGCTGACGGATATCTCTTCAATATGTTTGTACATTGCTTTGATGTGTCCGGGAGGAGCGGCCATGACTTATGTCTAGCTCTGTGGGTTGACGATTTGAAAATTAAAAAAAAAACATTTAAACAAAAACAACGTAATTCAGTTGATCATTCATGAAAATTGGCACAAAAGTAAACTAGCCCCCATTTTACAGTGGCGTAGGAAGAGGGGGCAGGGGGGCAGCCCCCCCCCCAATAATTTTGCAGGGAGGGGGGCAAAGACTGTTTTGGCCCCCCAAATATTTGAACAATTTTCTATTTTCTTCTTCTCAAAAAATGTCCTTTTTCAACTCTCCTTGTCTTTTACTGCAAGTATGCGCCCGTTGCACTTTGTATATACCGCCTTATTTGAATGTGCTATGAGAATCAGGTTTGACTCATTCGATATAATCGAGGGGTCTTTTTGGGGATGGCTAGAAGTCCATTTTGAGTTTAGTCCATATTTTTACATGGGTCATTTTTATAATTATCACTTGTAAGATAATACACATGGTACAGAAACTAAATAAAAGTTCATATAGAGGTTGAAAGTACATGATTTGAAGTGAAGTTGTCTATAAAAAATTTGATTTGTCATTTATTTTACCCATTTTTCAGCACAAAAAGGCATTTGAGTTGCAGGAAAATTGCAGACAGAATAGGCCCAGAATGCAGGAAATGATGATAAGGATTTCAAAATTTTCCGGGGTCGCATGCCCCCGGACACCCCTAGCATGATTCCGAGCTTCGCTCGGTCAGTTCACACGCAAGCGCGTCAAAAATAAATTTCAATAAGTATTGGCCCCCAATATTTCAAAACTTCCTACGCCTATGTAACAAAACAACAAAAATATAGTTCTGCAGATAATGCATTGATAAACAAGAGTGTGATGAGGTCCTAAATCGCTCACCTGAGCAATTTGCACAGTGGCTTTTCCGGAAATATATGCAATTGTTCAAATCTGAGGGTCCTGGGTCAAAGGTCAAATAATGACCTTGACCGCTTGTCCTCATAAATCTTCCTGTACTCATTAAGATGGCTGTATATACTAATGTTTAGGCTAAAAGTTGCAAAACATACCATAAAATCTTACATTCTAAAATTTGCCCATGTTTGACCTTGCTGTTAAAAAGTCAAGGTCAACCCAAAGTCATCATTTGAACAGACTTTGTAGTAGTATATGATGCTACATACCATTTTTCAAGGCCATCTGCCAATTGGTTCTGTATAAGACGATTTCAAAGCTTTTTACCAAAGCATGAGCATAGTGGCCATATTGGCCATGTGACCTGAACTGTTTGAACATTTTTGTTCCCGCAGTACCTGGAGGCTCTGTATAAAATTTGGTTACAAATGGCCAAGTGGCTTTCGAGGGGATGTTTGAAATTGTCAAAATGTGAGATTACTGGGTCTAAGAGTGACTTTGATCTACTGTACGCACAAATCGTCATATGCTCATTAAGATGTTTGTATATACCAACTTTTAGGTCCAATCTTAAGTTATTTCCATGAAATCTTATGCAAAAGCATTTTCCTATATTTGATCATGCCGTTAAAAGGTCATGGTCAACCAAGTCATCATTTGAACAATCTTGGCAGTACTCGAGTGCTCAATGCCACATACCGAGTTTCAAGGACATTGGTCAATTGGTTTCTAAATGTTTTTACCATATATGGGCATGGCTGCTATGTCGGTCATATGACCTAACCATTTGAACAAATTTTCCGTCACTTAGCTTCTGGAAGCTCTATATGAAATTTGGTCACAACTGGCACAGTGGCTTTTGAGTAAATATACGAAGTTGTCCAAATATGGGAGTTCTGGGTCAAAGGTCAAATAAGACCTTAACCTCTTGTACTCATGAATCTTCATGTGCTCATTAAGATTACTGTATATACCAATTTTAGGCCAAAATCTTTCAATTTTGCCATGTTATCTTATGTCCTAGCATTTCCTTATATTTGATCCTGCCGTAAAAAGGTCAGGGTCAACGCAGGGCAATCATTTGAACAATCTTGATAGTAATCAGGTACTCAATGCTACATACCAAGCTTCAAGTTCATCGATCAGCCGCTTCTGAAGTAGAAGACCTTTACATTTTTAACACATATGGGCATGGCAGCCATGTTGGTCATGTGACCCGGACCATTTGAACAAATTTTTGTTCCCTAAGCCCCTGGAAGATATAAATCACATTTGGTTACAATTGGCTCAGTGGTTTTTGAGTAGATGGGTATATTGTTGAAATATGAGAGACCAGGGTCAAGGTCAGACAATGAACTTGACCTTTAGTATTCATAAATTTTCATGAACTTATTAAAATGACTGTATACACCAATTTTTAGCTCAAAAACTTTAACAGTTTCCAAGAAATATTATGTTCCAGCATTTTTCCATATAAAAGCACTAGAAAGCAAGCTTGACCTTACCGTAAGAAAGGTCAAGGTCAACCCAAGGTCACGGTTGGAACAGTCTTGGTAGCACTTGTGTATTTCATGCTACATACCAAGTTTCAAGGCAATCGGTCCTCTGCGTCTAGAGAAGAAGATTGCTATAAGATTATAACTCATATGGGCGTGGTGGCCATGTTGATCATGTGACCAACATCATTTGAACAATTTTTTGTTCCCATGAGCCCTGAAGGCCACATATGAAATTTGGTTACAATTGGCTCAGTAGTTTCAGAGGAGAAGTCGTTTGAAATTGTAGACAGACGGATGGACGACTACGGACGACGGAGCCTGCCTATACTATAAGCTCCCCCAGAGCTCTCGGCTCAGGTGAGCTAAAATTCCATCCACGTATCAATAATTTTTATTCAGTTATTTTTTCTAATGTAATGGCATTTTCTTTTGTCAATGATGAGAATAATTCTGCAATTAAGATACATGGATACTGAAAATAAATTTTGGCGGGGCATTCAAACCATTATACCATCTAAATAACCCAAAGAGCTATATAACATTTGGATAAGAAATAAAATCACCGATTTGTTTTCCTAAAAAAACAATATTTATATATCTTCATACTTTTTTACACATTTTCCATTAAAGTTCATTTCTCTAGCACATGAATGCACTTTCATTTCTGCAAATCATTTTATCTATAATTTAGGATATTTGAACGAAACTGGTGAAATATGCAGTTATCTTGATAATAACTATATTTTTACATGTTTTAGAAAATGTAAGAAGATTTATTTTCATAAAAAACGTCATGAAAACATATTCAATCGATGGGGCATGCTTATGCATATCATTTTAGTAAAACTTGCATTGTATGTAACAGAATAATACATAAAAGAACAAACATTTCACCGTTTCATTTCCTAGACAAACAATGTTTAAGTTCAAACATATCACCAAAACAGACAGCCCAAATTCTGCACCTGCTGCAAGCACAGCCGGTCCTTGCCCTACTATTTGTTTTCCTGTTATTCTGGTTCTACTACAAAGTTATGCCTACAAAAATGCGCAGATTCGATGGCATCTGTGAAGACCTTGATCGTTCTGGTTCTTAAAGAACAGTCTAATCTCGGGTTCCACAGTTTGTACAGACCTATCTGCCCAAAAAACGTGGAATCTTTACGGTAGACATTGACAGTGTGTGTTTTTACTGTATATACTCCACAGTTGATCACTTTCTCCGTGAACAATAACTCTCTTTTGTTTTAAAAAAGTAAAAATAGAGTCATTCCGTATACGACTACCTTAAGGGCCACATGACTATATGTGATATAACTTCATCATAAATGGCCGTGATTGGCCGACTGAAAATTATTAAATTCCTTTTAGTTTCTCATATAAAAGTATTGCAAAAATATATGGGTCATTGTAGGAAGCAACTAAAATGACCTACTTTCAATATGATAAACTTTAATATATGTAAAAAGTATGCAAAGACCAGGAACTGAAACAATCAAAATCCAAATCCAGCCCTCAAACCATAGTTGGAAACAACTAAGATTACAAATAATCAAGATACAGAGAACATGTGGCCAACCGAGTGAGCAGCTCGTTCCCAAAAGGTGGCCACTCAGCAACCCAAACCGAACCAAAAATAATAATAACATACATAAGGTAAAACATCACAGAAACTCTGACACCAAAAACAGGCAACAAAGAACCACAACAGAACTACCGCCTTGGAACGGTCAGTAATGAATTACTGGGGGGCTTAAATCGATTTTACAGGCCCAACCTCACCCTCAGTTTCTGAAGTGGTACAAAACATTTAGTTGGTTGTTCGGTTCGCATGATAACCCTCTAACTCGTCAATGAATCATCACGGTAAACACATCAATCAAATTTCAACACCATGAAGAAGCAAAGACGAGGACTCAACAGATACAACGGGCCGTCTGACAGGTGGAGATCCCTGTCCTGCCAAACAACCCCACTGGAAATCTGAAGCAAAAGAAGGTCACCAGTTGAGCCCCGGAGAACCAAGCAACAACTGGGTAAAATATAATATTAGGTTAACGATCACATTCATTGTCTCGATGCTGTCTATATTTCATTGATTAACGGGGAGCCGTAAATAAAATACTATTCTTATGGGAAAAATTGCCTTGTTTTATTATTATCATTATAAAATTTATCTATTTATTTATTTATTGTTTTAATGGGAAATAAAAGGTCCTGTGTTCCCTATTGTGGCCAGATATCTAACACGAGATTACGCATGTCAACCGACTAATTGCCATCAATCGTGAATGCTGTAGCACTTTTATAATGATTTGTGCTTCGACGATTTTCCCAGTGATAGGACTATAACAGCCTTGCTCCAGTCAAACCTGTGTGTTATTTGTGCTGGTCAGATTGCAATGCTAGGATACATTAAATAAAGTGTCTTTAGCCAGACTAGGTCTATGAAAACGTAAGAAGGAAAAAATCTAAGAAAATGACACAATGCAATCCAAGATCCAACCACAGATACCATGTAGGAAAGAGACAACAAAAATTAGTCACAACCAACGAAACCGCCAGCGGCAGCCATGTGAACAGTAATTGCTATCAGGTAGTCTACGGGCTAGCCTGAACACCACAAACAATTTACCGTAGACTGCATCCTAAATTAGACATCAGGAACTCACTAAAGGTAAAAACTCAGTGTCAAGGTAATTCTAAAGTCTGGAAAACAATCTAATAGCAAAAGAACATAGTTAAGTAAAATACATGAACGGAGTATTATGAACCAGACCAGATATTCAGATTGCAACGGTGGGGTGTCTTAAACATAGGGTCTGTAGCCAGACTAGATCTATGAAGACTTTAACAGTATCTGCATCCTAAGTTAGACCTCGGTTACTAGCTAAGTTTCAAGGTTATACAGTTTAAGACTGGAAAACAATCTAGTCACTAAAGCACATAGTTCAGGAAAATATATGAACGGAGTATTATATTCCAGACAAGCCAAAGTAAATCCGATTAATTGCGCATTAGGCCGTAATAGTATGCTAAATATAAACATAATGTCTATCGAATTTTTTACAGAATTAGTTTTCTCTTCGATTCATTCGGTTGTTATACATTATACTGCAGCATTTAAAGCTCTTCATTTTGTCTTTAAGGTTGCGATAACAAAACGTTATTACAGAAAGAGGCATCGATGATCAAAGTATTTACAGAATAACTGCTAAGGTTAATCGGCTCATGTATGTCTGTCTAGTAGAAGGAGCCTTCCTTTAGGGGAATGGGATTACATTCAGTAGCGGCAACTCTACTGTTTTCTTTTTGCCTCCTTTTTAAATTGGGAGCAACTCTTAAAGGAAACAATTTGCTCCTCTTCGAGAAACTTTATTGTTTTAAAAATAGATCTCTGTTTAGAAGGGCTTACTTGCCAGGAAAGCTTACAGGACATAACGAAAGTTGTCCTCCTTTGAAAAGATTGTGGGGTGGGGAGGGGCAGAATTATAGGGTTTTTCCAGCTACCTTTTTTACACCAGTTTGCATGAAGCGACGATGATAATGGGACATAACACTGCAAAGAAAAGCTTCACCGGTAAGAAAAATACAAGGTTAAGTTGACTTACCTTGTTCAACATACCTTTGGTATTTCAGGACCATAAGTGATATAGTTAGTTGTCTCAGACAGACAAAGAGACCAACAGAAATAACAATTTAATACAGAGCCTCAACTTCATCGAAGAGAGAGTTTATCATTCAATGAGATTAACCATATCCAGTCACTCTGTGTTGGTCATAGCAAGTAGATAAAATATATGTACTGCTACGACTGTTTCTATACATCAAATGCAGTAAATGTTCTGTCCTGGTTTTTGCACTACTGTCAAGATCTTTTGATGTTTATTAACAACTAGATTATGATGTACGCGAGTTTCATTGATCAACAATTCTTATCTCACCCATTTAATCTCAATCAGGATGGTCAAAAAGTCGCAAGTATCGCGTGTATTCAATGTCTGCATCGACAAAGGGTGTACAGAGGATGGCGACATTGGGTGTACAGAGGATGACGTCATGAAAATGACAAAATGACATCAGTTTATGCATTGCTATATATTAACGTAAAGAACCATACCGCCTTCTTTTAAAATTAGATAGAACCTCGTAAATGCTAAACTTGTTCATTTTATAACTTCTAACTATCATACATTGTAAATCAAATTGTGTGAAAGAAAAGGTGTCACTAATTTGTGTGAGGTGCAGATAGAAGAGAGAGATGTACGCGAGTTTCATTGATCAACGATTCTTATCTCACTTACCGTGTCTCTCAATCTAATGACAGGCGCGGTAGCCGAGTGGTTAGAGTGGATCGGTTATCGTGCAGAAAGTCGCTCGAAGGTCGTGAGTTCGCGGCTCACCGTCGCCATCCGACGACTGGAAAACTCTCTCTGTCAACCGAGCAGTAAATGGGTACCTTTTTCGAATTAGGGAAGGATAAGCCAGCGAAAGGAGAGAGATGGGCTCCGCTTTTCATCAGCTCTATCTAAGATACAGTGGGTCTCTAACACCCACTGCCTCTACGGCTATTAGGTTATGGGAAACCTTTACTTTTACCTTTACCAGATAGAAATATCCGTCACTCGAGTGCACTGATCGATATCTTTAGGCAAGCCTCCTGATGCCGAACAGTGACCATTGTGACGATTTGATTTATCCGTTCCTCATATCCATGATGACATACTTATATTCTCGAGCATCTGGCATCATCATGCACCTCGGAGGTCCAATCACTTGGCCACATTGAGGCTTTATTGTCATGTTGTTTGACATCAGGAAACATGTCTTAGGGCACATGCGACACGACCAGATTGAATGTGCGCACATTAACATACTCGGCTTGGACTTAGTATTTCATTTGGGATTCGCGTCAGGACGAAGATACGCGTCAGGACGAAGATAACTTATTGCAATACTAATACTACAACAAATGAAGGTAGACGGATACTGAATAAAAATATTGGTGGGGCATTCATTTCATTATACCTGCTGAATAATCCACATGGCTATAAAACATTTGGATTAGAAAATAATTTTTTCACCGTTTTGTTTTCCTTAAAGAAATAAAAAAAAATTGTATTTGTATATACATTTTTACACATTTTCCATTTGAATCCATGTCTCACTCACATGGATGCACTTTCACTTCGGCAAATCATATAGTCTATAAGAAAGGATATTTGAAACAAACTGGTAAGAAAAAATGCAATTATCTTGATAATAAGTATATTTTTGCATTTTTTAGAATAATGCAAGAAAATTGAATTTTATTAAAAACGTCAAGAAACATATATTCAATCGATCGGGCATGCTTATGCATATTGGTTTAGTAAAAATTATATTGTATGATACAGAATAAAACCAAAAAAAAACATTTCACCATGTCGTTTCCTAGAAAAATCAATGTTTAAGTTCAAAAATATCTCCCAAAAAAGACTGCCCAAATTCTTCACCTGTTGTTCCTGATGTTCTGGGTCGACCATAGAGTAATGTTGCAAAAATGCGCAGATGGAATTGAAATTGTAAAGACCTTGATCATTCTAGTTCCTAAGGCACAGTCTGATCTCGGTTTTCACTGTTTGTATAGACATATCTATATATCTATATAGACCCGAGGATCTTTATGGTAGACATTGTGAGTGTGTATATATTCTACAGTTCGTCGATTTCACCATGAGCAATAACTCTGTTTTGTGTTTTAACAAGTCAATACTGAGTTATTCTGTAACTGAAGGCCTTAAGAAAACATATCATTATTCAACGATTTTTTTATTTCCGGTTGATTTACTTTTATATACTGTTTCAGGCCAATTTCTATGACAGACTTCGACATTGACGGCCTTATTAAAACATTAAAACGATACAAAATACATAAATGGAAGGACGACACATTTGATGATTTATCAATCCCATGGGAGGAGGTTTGTACAAATACATTTTTATAATTTTGAAAGCTTTTAAAAGTAAGTGCAACAACACTTGCACTTTAAAACTAAAGCAAAATGTTATTGTAAAACACTATGCCATCAAAACTCAGGACTTGCTTCAAAAATAAACGTATTCATACCTAATTTAGTGCGACAGACGCGCGTTTCTGTATTTAACTTCTTCAGTGTCGCTAAATCCCAAAAGTTTGATAGAAAAGATATGATGGCAGGTCTCGGCAGGCAACGAGCATCCCCATCCGAGCCACACTTACTGTCGCATTCCTCGGAACACATTAGCTGCAGACATCAGGTAAGAGACGCCTACGTATTAATCCGCGGGCGCAGGCGTCCCCCACCGAGCCACCTCAACCCTTGCATCTCGAGAAAGGCGACAGAAAAGGGCATCAGGAAAGAGATACCCGATGCAGCAAGAACCCGCAAAAAGCCAAAACAACTCAAAAGAAAAGAAGCCAAACTCCGCTAAGATTCATGTCGCTATGACAAGTCAGTCTTAGTTTTAGAATAATTTAGAATTTTTACCAGATATATATCAAAATGAATTAAGTATCTAAATCATTATTTAAATAGTGACCCCAATGCCTGAGAACCAAAATCAATACTGAAACACTGACTAACTGGGTTGATGATATCCTCGGGGACAAATTGTCCACCAGCAGTGATATCGGCCCAGTGGTTCTAAAATAAACGTATTCATACCTAATTTAGTGCGACAGACGCGCGTTTCTGTATTTAACTTCTTCAGTGTCGCTAAATCCCAAAAGTTTGATAGAAAAGATATGATGGCAGGTCTCGGCAGGCAACGAGCATCCCCATCCGAGCCACACTTACTGTCGCATTCCGCGGGACACATTAGCTGCAGACATCAGGTAAGAGACGCCTACGTATTAATCCGCGGGCGCAGGCGTCCCCCACCGAGCCACCTCAACCCTTGCATCTCGAGAAAGGCGACAGACAGGAGCATCAGGAAAGAGATGCCCGATGCAGCAAGAACCCGCAAAAAGCCAAAACAACTCAAAAGAAAAGAAGCCAAACTCCGCCTAACTCAAACTAATCGATTATCTGCCCTTAGCCGTTAACTAAAACCCAAATATTATTATCCTCACTAAAGTATTTCTTAACCTATATTGTTAACTACGTTTTCAGTGTCTAAAAAGTATCAAATAATTACGGAATCTAATCAAACCTTAATCATTGCTTTCTTTATCGTACAGCAAATATGAAAATCATAGCTTATCTATTTCTATTATCCTCCCATTTCTTCGTCATACGTCTACAGTTATGACAATGTTCTGAATACTGATTAGAAATTCATCGTTTTCTTTGTCATTAAAGAAGGTTAATGGAAACATAGCCAATTTCAGCGGTTTTACAGTCTAGGTTGCCCTTGGCACCTGTATAAACTAGGCGACTCTTCTAACCGACCCTGTAATTACTGAAAGGAAAAAGAAACGCCGGAAAGACAATTGAAGCCATTAAATGGTATACCTTTGTATGTTCTAGACAATGTTTTATGTAAGTATAATCACCCATTTTTAATCAATAAATAACCCAAATCCAATTAGATTTTGACCAATTCATGAATAATTGAAGAATATATAAACGTACCCAGAATATTGCCAAGTAAATATACTGACTCCTCAGTATCTCGTATGCCCTACTCGCGCATCTTTTACAGCCTTCATTATCCTGTGCATGGAGTTTATCAATATATTCAGCCTTTTCATTGAAGATATTGTTCCACGCTTCTAACAAGGCAGTCCTTAGTTGGTCGAGAGTAACGGGGATATTCCGACGCCCCATAACCCCTCTTGTCATCTTCGTCCCACAGATGTTTGATTAGGGACAAATCCGAACTGTACGACGGCCAGCAGAGTGAGTTTTTATGGTTTGCGAGAAAATCTTGATACATTTTAGCTACATGGAATCGGGCATTATCACGCTGAAAAACCAGGTGATGCTGTTGTACGTTCGAAATTGCGGGCATAGGATTTCAACCCTACATCTCAAGGCGGTTAAATTCCCGGCTACCGTTATCAACGGTAGCTTTACCCGGTGAAATATTTCTCTAAAAACCGAGCCCTTCCCCCTCCCCGAAATCTATTCCTCTCAACAACGCAAGCGTCTGCGAAGCGTTCCTGTTTACACAACGTCGGTATACACGACGTCGACCATCCGGACGAAAAAGAGTGAACTGGGAGTCATCTGTGAAAAAAGACTCGCCTCCACTGCCTCATTGGAAATAGTCTGGGAGCATGTGCCCCCAACCAAGCCTCGCACGAGTGTGGGGCAGACCAACGTAAGGACGACGAGCTTGCACAATCGGTTCCATTAATGTTTGAGGTGAATGTGGCAAAAATGATTGCCTACATAATAACGGCTGTTTCAGTGGCAGTAAGGTGGCGATTACTTATGTGGACAAGCCGAATAGCCCTATCTTGAGCACGCGTCGTTACGCACTGAAGTCCCGATCGCGGTCGGTCGGCAACTCTCTCCAGTGTCCCTCAGACGAGTGATAAGACGGTCTGTTATGGAAACATTTACAAAGAACTGCATAGAAAACTGTAGTTGTCTTTAACCTTGCATTAGCAATGCAGTTATCTGACCCCTCTGAATTTCCTTCAGCCGAATCATGATTACAGGATACTCAAATTGACTGTAATTTCGGGAAGCAATATGTAAACCTCAAGAGTATGGAGTAGTATGACAAGACCTGTTGACAAATTTGTCATCATTATTCTGTAATTTTTTATTTATTATTTTTGCTTTTTTTTTTCACTTTCTAGGCACCGCATTGAGCGCACAGTGAAAATATTACTCGTCTGGCCGCTTTTATATTTTAAGGCCAAGCGGTTGAATGAATGCTACATAATTTGTTGCCCTGCGTTCATTCTTCCATTCCATATATATCCCTTTTTACGCATACGAAAAGGTACTGTTGAATATATATTTCTATTTTTAATTTAACTGATGTAATGGTTAAATCATCTAGACTACATTTGAATTTTAAATGAAAATCTTACCAGATTACCATTAGGAAACGTAAAAGATACAGGTACATCCACTGGCAAAAATACAAGATTTAAGTAGTACATCAAGTATAGCAAACTAAATTTCGCAATCTAATCAGAATTTGATTATCACTGATCAAAATATGTAGCAGAGGAGTAAATGGATTTGTGAATGCAACATAAAAAGCATCACTCTAATGTAGAATTCACAAATTACAGCACAATGCCAAACATTTCCTCATCACAGTCTTGATCCTTACGATTTTCGACAATGGAGTACTAGTGCAATCTCTGCTGCCTCAAAAACCATGTGGTAATCGTATAGATTTTAAACGTTTGCGTGAATAATTGAGTGAACAAAAAAGATAAGAACAGTGCATCCGGATACCAGCTTCAGTCACCATTGCTGAATACAAAGTATGTAGTCGGTTAGAAGGTTTGCTTTGTATATTTTACAGAATTGCTGTTCTGGGATTTTTCAAAGACGGCTAGGTTCTTCAGTTCCAAAGAAGCCAACATATTTTTCCTGTTTTATTTGAGGTTTGGGATTGTTCCTGATTTCCCTGAAAGCTGACTGTTGGTTCGCTTATCCATAACCCCTATGTTCTGTTGTGGGTGCAATACCGGATCTGCAGCTAGAGAAGCAGCATAAAAGAATTTAGCCCTCATAAAACATAATTTGTCTTCATGGTTAGTTTTGACAATAAGCCTATGATCATACGCCTAATAGGGGTTAATACTTTATATTATATTTTTATACCTCGAAATGATTTTATACCATTGCAGAAGGACAAACAGTTATTTCAGACGAACCTTAAAAAACGGCTGGAGCAACTGACGACAGAAGGAAAACAACATTATTTTAGTCTCCGAACAATTCTCAGCAAGGTAATCACGTGTGTCGGCTTTTAACCAAGCATGTATCTGTTTTGAGTTTCAAATGAGATTAAAATGCAGATGTAGTATATTTATGTCCCCCCACCAAAGGTGAGGGGGGACATATTGTTTTCAGTGCAGTTCCCGGGCGTCGGCGTCGGCGTCAGCGTCGGCGTGACAGTTTCTTGCGTGCGCGATATCTCTTGAACCAACTGATGGAATTTCACCAAACTTGCATGAATACATCACTGGGACAAGTTTAAGAGCTGATTAGATTTTGGTGACCTTGACCTCATTTTCAAGGTCACTGGAGAACTTAGATGACAATTTCATGTACCCACTTTGCGTGCGTGATATCTCTTGAACCAACGGATGGAATTTCACCAAACTTTCATGGATACGTCATAGGGACAAGTTTAAGAGCTGATTAGATTTTGGTGACCTTGACCTTATTTTCAAGGTCACTGGAGGAGTTAGATGACAATTTCATGTACCCATGTTATCTCCTAAACCAATGGATGGAATTTCACCAAACTTGCATGGATACATTATTGGGACAAGTTTAAGAGCTCATTAGATTTTGATGACCTTGACCTCATTTTCAAGGTCACTGGAGGACTTAAATGAGAATTTCTTGTACCCACTATATCTCCTGAACCAATGGATAGTATTTCATCAAACTTGCATGGATACATCATTGGGGCAAGTTGAGAGCTAATTAGATTTTGATGACTTTGACCTCATTTTCAAGGTCACTGAAGGACTTAGATGAGAATTTCTTGTACCCATTATACCTTCTGAACCAATGGATGGAATTTCACCAAACTTGCATGGATACATCATTGGGACATGTTTAAAAGCTGATTAGATTTTGATGACCTTGACCTCATTTTCAAGGTCACTGGAGGACTGAGATGACAATTTCCTATTACCACAATATCTCATGTGCCAATTGGATGGAATTTCACCAAACTTGCACGGATGCATCACTGGGACTAGCTTAAGAGCTTATCAGATTTTGATGACCTTGACCTCATTTTCAAGGTCACTGAAGGACTTAGATGAGAATTTCTTGAACCCACTATATCTCCTGATTCAATGGATGGAATTTCACCAAACTTGCATGGATACATCATTGGGACATGTTTAAAAGCTGATTTGATTTTGATGACCTTGACCTCATTTTCAAGGTCACTGGAGGACTGAGATGACAATTTCATGTAACCACAATATCTCATGAGCCAATGGATGGAATTTCACCAAACTTGCTTGGATACATCACTGGGACTAGCTTAAGAGCTGATTTAGATTTTGGCAACCTTGAACTCATTTTCAAGGTCATTGGAGGACTTAGATGGCAATTTCTTGTACCCATAATATCTCATGAACCAATAGATGGAATTTCACCAAACTTGCATGAATACATCACTTGGGACTAGCTTAAGAGCTGATCAGATTCTGGTGACCTTGACCTCTTTTTTCAAGGTCACAGGAGGACTTCATTATAGGGGATGGAAAATGGGCTGGTGGGGGGACATCAGTTTTTCTCTGAAAAACATTTCTAGTTATATTTCGTGATCCGTCTGTCTGTCGTCAGTTATTAATCAGAGCGACCTTAAACAGTTTACTTGTGTATCAGTTGCTGCTATTCCTAGAGGTCTAAAGAATGTTGGATATCTGCCTTAGACCCTCTGGGGGGCTAATTAGTGACAAATTCTCTCTTAATAATGATCCGACTCGAATGACGCTAGGCTTGTGTTTTTACAACTTTAAGGCAAAAAGGTAAAGGTTTCCTATAACCTAGTCTCCGTAGAAACAGTGAAAATTAGAAACCCACTGTATCTTGACCACAGCATATGAAAGGCGGAACCCATTCCTCTCCTTTCTTTGATTAATCCTCTCTGATTCGAAACAGGTACTCATTAATGCTGGGTTGTTTTGGGGGGCTCATATGTAGTACACAGACTTCAATACATCCGACGGGAAAAAAAGATTTAGTATCGCTTTTTATTCATTTAGACCCTTTATTGATATTAATTGGTTATTGAATCGACTAACATATCAAAATAAAGAAATAACAGTATGTTTTAACTCTAGTTTTCGTCTCGGGATCACGTCGGTTTCACCGAAGAGGCTTGAAGAGCCGAAATGTCGAAGTACGGCCCATGTTCCTTCCTTTTAATGTGTTCTTGTTCTTGAAGGGACTCTTAAAGATTTCAATTTAAGCAAAGAAATAAATAAAGCTTATTATTCACGGGTTCTTCTCTTTACGTTTCTTTGCTTGAAAAAAAAACTAATTCAAGTAGTTAGTTAAAGGATTTTTTCCATGACCAGAAAGATGAAGAAAGACACAAGACTATCTGAAATATAAATAAACAATAAGAATAAAAAGAAAAAAGAATATCGCGTAAAGGTACTCTCATAGGTTTTAATTTGACTTCACTTCTGCTGGTTTTGTGCCGTATGGCGGCCGAAAAACATCTCCCCGTACATCACTCTTAGCGCAAATTATTGTCGAGCCCGCTTGCGGTGAGCGAGACATAGTTATAACAACCTCAGTTCGGTGTATGTCCGTGCGTTAGTGCGTGCGTGCGTGCGTGCGTGAGTGCGTGCGTGAGTCTGTCCGGATTTGTCCGGGGCCCATAACTTTTAGATTTACGGATGGATTTCAAAATAATTTGGCACAGTTGTTCTCTTTGATGAGTAGAATTGCCATTAATAACATTTGTTCAGGTAGGTCCAAGGTCAAGGTCACACTTGAAAGTCACATGATAAAATGGCCATAAATTGAGCTTGTCCGGGCCCTAACTTCTACATTTACGAATGTATTTCCAAATAATTTGGCACAATTGTTCTCCTTGATGAGTAGAAGTGCCATTGAAATATTTGTTTAGGTAGGTCCAAGGTCAAGGTTACACTTGAAGGTCAAATGATAAAATGGCCATAAATTGAGCTTATCCGAGCCATTTCTTCTACACTTGTGGATGGATTTCAAAATAATTTGGCCCAATTGTTCTCCTTGATGAGTAAAAGTGCCCTTTGGAACATTTGTTCAGGTAGGTCCAAGGTCAAGGTCACACTTGAAGGTCAAATGATAAAATGATCATAATTTGAGCTTGTCGGAGCCATAACTTCAACATTTATGAATGTATTTCCAAATAATTTGGCACAATTGTTCATCTTGATGAGTAGAAGTGCTATTTAGAATATTTGTTCAGGTGGGTCCAAAGTCAGGGTCGCATTTGAAGGTCAAATGATAAAATGATCATAAATTCAGCTTGTCGAGCCATTACTTCTACATTTATGTATGGATTTCAAAATAATTTGGCACAATTGTACTTCTTGATGAGTGAAAGTGTCAAGTGATATACATGTTTGGGTAGGCCCAAGGTCAAGGTCACACCTGAAGGTCAGATATTGTAATTATCATAAATTGAGCTTGTCTGGGTCATCACTTCTACTTATTTTCCTTTGTGACAATTTGAAAAAGAATAAGAAATATGCTGGCTAAGCATGATGTTGTTTGGCTTCTTTCGAATGTGAAGCAGTTACTTAGTCTAGACATACTTATAGGGTACTATAGCAAACAGCGGGCTAGACCAGTTGTCCCTGGACAACCTTCTAGTGTTCTATTCTCGTCCTTTGAGACTTGACGATATGTTCCAAGAATTCAGCATTTTTTTCAGTTGGTTCAGACTCATATTCAGAATCATCGCTTTTCATTCATTTGGATTCTGTTTGATAATTATCAGTATTTGAATCTACTGCCATATGAAAATTAAGAAATGACATGTTTTATCTCTGGCTTTCGTCGCCTGATCATATTTTTGAATGTGCTCTCTGCTAGTGAAGGAACTCAGACTTTCATATGACTTTACTGAAGCTTGTATTGTCATGTGCCGGCCGTAATTGGTCTCCCCGTACATCGGCTATTGTGCAGAATATATCTATATTTGTCCTTTGAGATCAGAGGAATCTAAGAAATCAGAAAGCTTTAACTGGTAACAGCTAATATTCTAAATCATCGTTTTATAATCACTTGGAATTTTTATGATATTAACCTGTCTTTGAATCGACTGCCTTATCAAAATTAAGAAATTGCAGTATGTTATACTCTGGCATTCGCCGCCGGATCATGTCTTGGTCTCTCATGAGGCTTGCAAAGCCGAAACTTCGAAGAAAGGTCCATGCTCTTTTACTTTGAATGTATTTTTTGCTCTTGAAGGAATTCTTCACTGCAGCTGTCGTTGTGTTGCATGGTGGTCTTAAAATGTCTCCCCGTACATCATTCATAGTGCAGATTAAATTATATTAATATCCTTTGAGAGCAAAGGATATATTCTGAAAACTCAGAAAATTTTATTGGTTTTAGCCTCATATTCAGAATTACCGCTTTTTAGGTATTTTGACCCTATTTGATACTAATCCGTCTTTGAACGATTGACTTATCAAAATTAAAAAAGCATATTTTTACTCTAACTTTCGTCGCCGGATCATTTCACGTTCACTGGTGAGGCGCTTGAGCAGCCGAAACTTCGAAGTATGGTCCTTATCTCTTTTATGAATGTGTTCCTTGCTGTTCAAAGAACTCTTATAGATTTCAATTTAAGATGGTGTTCACCACTGATTTGGGGCAAAGTAATAAAATCTGCATAAAATGCTGAAAAATATAACAGATCTTCCCAAAAAATAGCAGATGCCATCTTTATGTTGTTTCTCACAAATCAGAACCAAAAAATGGAGGGCTTATTGAGGTTAAAAAGGGTTTACATAAGAAAAGTTTAAAGGGTAATTTTGTGCGCAAAAATCTAAAAAATAACCATCGTCATGAAAAATGTAATAATGTCTTCCATATAAGGTTTTCCATATAAAACACTTTTTTTAAACAACATGTCCCTCCATTCTGTATTCAAAACTGTAGACAACAATAAAAATAAGAAGTCTGCAACCTTTCAGAGAGACGCGTTTATTTTTTACGGTTTTATGCAGATTTTTGTATTTACTACAAATCACCACCTTAAGGTGGAATAGGACAAAACCAAAATTTTCAGTGTTCTAGTCAAACAATATATTATCAAAAAATTCAGTCTTTGATGACTCACGGAATGACATTCTTTTGAACATGAAACAAACAATTCCTATTATAATGACGTCATGAAAATGTGATGGTTTGATGTTTTTTACGCAAAATTTAAAGCTCTCAGATATCCGCATTAATCGACTTTTCTCTGCAGTACGATGATATATTAAAATAAATTCCATACCAAAGTACGTGTCATTATGAGGCCCATAAAGCTGAGCTATACTTTCAGTCCAATCTCTACGCATTACGTGCGAACTGATGCAAACATTAGTTTTCATGGGCTGTTGAAATTTGCTTTTGTTGGCATAAAATTTGAAACAGAGAAAAAACGTCTCCGAAAAATATATCTCAAATTTTGATATGTTTTAATGAAATGTTAATTTAAAATATTGATGAAATAATATCAAGATTTTACCGTGTAAATATTTCTCAAAGTAGAGTCTTTAAACTATACCCCCTGTTCAGATAACATCGATTACTTTAGCGTCATACTACATTGTGCGTTAGGAGCGGTTTCCGGCGTATCTTTAAATTCCGATAAAACAATGATGAGTTATTTTAGAGAATCTATCAAAATGGAAAACGAAAAAGTAAAGAAAAATCTCATTCCGCTTTCTAGATAGAAGAGTTTGAACAGGTGAGGGGTTAATTTTCTCGATTTTTGCGTTTTCGGAAGTAATTGACGTCGCGAAATATGAGGGTCGAAAGATTCAATAGACGAGACGTCACGTTACGCAAAATAAATATCGTGGAAAAATTAACCACTTGCGTATTGAAACCTTCCTCCCTGGAAAACGGAATAAGATATTAATTCAATTTTTTTTTCGTTTTTCTTGCAGCTACATTCTCTAGAAGAGATCATAAATGTTTTATTAGAAACTATCAATTTACTGGAAAACATTCTTAGAAATAATCTTTTGACGTTGAAAGAAACGACATCATCGGAACAGGGGGTATAGTTAAACAAATCTAATATGTGAAAAAATTACACGGTAAAAAAGTTAAAATTATTTCAAAAATTACATATTTCATTCACACAAATCAAAATTTCATATATATTTTTCGGAGACGTTTTTTCTCCAGCTAAGCTATTATGTGAAATTAAGCAATATTCAGTAGCTTATGAAAGGTCATATTTGCCTAAATCAACACAAAATGTGGAAATATTTGGAAAAAAGTAATTACATATCTTTGAAGGCCTCTTAACGGCTCGAACTTTGGTATAAATTTTATTACAATATCTATATGGAGAGCAAAACAAATGCGAAAATTATGTATAATTGAGCGCTATATTTTTTGCATAAAAAAACGTCAACCCCTCACATTTTTATGACGTCATAGAAACAGAAACATTTGTTTCACACTTAAAAGACAACCATTTCGTAGTTTAGAAAATGCTGAACTTCTTGATCATTGTTTATTTTACAGGAAAACGGAAAATTTTGGTTTTCTCCTATTCCACCTTAAGTAAAGAAATAAATAAAACATATTATTCACGTTTTCTCCTCCTCACGTTCCTTTGCTGAAAAAAAAGACCGATTCATGTAGTTAAAGGATTTTTTCCATGACCAGAAAGATGAAGACGGACAAAAAATATCGCGTGCTCTCAAACGCTAAAACGTGAAAAATTGGTCGTAAGAAACATATCATGGAGATATGGCTAGAAATAGCTGGTCAGATTTTATATTTATTATTTTCTATGAGGATTATTCAGAAAGTTCAAATTCTAGCCGCATAACATTGTTTAGCGGCATGCTGGGGACACATACTATGCATGTATTGAAAGCACTACATTTCGTCTTTACAAAGATACCTAACACTATACAAAGATATATCTTTTATTTAGTTACAACGCATGTAATTAGGCTCCAGTCATACCACTGGGCTAATTCCATATGTGAACTTAGTTTAAGTGTGTCATTCAAGTGAAAAATCATTGTAAATACAAAACAAATGTTTGTCAGCTTCTTGTCATTCGTTGCTTTCAATAGCCATTCAAAAGTTAGAAGGGCAGCAAACGTTATCGACTTAGTCCTGGCAAAGCAATGCGCAGTTCTTGTGACGTTATTGAAAGAAAACGAGGTCAACGTCATTTTCGAAAGCTCGTAGCGGCTTCTTTGTTTATATTAGTTTTATATTTTTCAAAGGTTTCGAATTGTTTAATGCAAAGACTCTTCCTTACAAGATTTTGAATGTTAAGACTCTTGTTTTCGTTACAAAATCATTATAACTTTAGTAAAAAGGGAGAATTTTCTACTATATAAAAGGCTTATAATCTAAATTGAAAGGACAGTATGGAACCTAGATTGAATATATTTTCCGGGATAATTTCAGATCAATGTTGTCTGGGGACTTAGTTTCAGTAGCAATGATGAAAAAATTCAAAGACTGCTCATATTTGACCTATGACCTTCTTAAGTGAAAATCTGCTGTGGCTGTAAGGTATACATTTTTCAAAAACGTTAAAAAATATGTCCTTTAGAAAATATACACCACATTTGCAGAGTTGTCCGGACATACTATACCTTTATGTATTTTCGCTTTCAGAAGTTCTGTATTTATGATGGTTACCAAAACGAGACGTCACGAACAGAACTTTCTGAACATCCCTCGTAGTTCGCAATTCGCGCCTTATAAACAAAAGTAAGGAGGAAAATTCTTCTAAGAAGGTCTTACATAGCTCCCAACATTTCTGTATTAATTTGTGTAGGGCGGTAGTATTGTGTATGAATATCGCATGTAAATAAACAGGACGTTTGAAAGTATTTAGGTTTGGGGTCTTAAAATACACAACCAAAGTTGTCATAGACCAATTTCCATAGCGTTAAAAGACTTAATTAGAATCCGCTTTTAGTATTAGGGCCATATTTCAATAGCTTGAACCGCCTATAATAGTGCCTGAACTAGAGTTCGCAATGCATGAGATTATGCGGTCCGGTATGGGATTTCAGTAACTAATAAACTGCGGTACGATGATGGTTTTCTTATCCAAATTACTTCTGTTATGCTTAGTATCACGAACCTTGTATTCTAATGGAACCCTAAAAGCTACCACATGCAATTACTAATTAAAGTTTATCGGAACCAGAATTTTATGGTGACTTAGTATACAAATTCAAAAAGATTATGGGTAGGACTGATTTTTCTGATCAATTCCGAAAAATAATAATACGTCACAAACGTATTGGCTATAATTTAAATGTTTTGCGACAGTCTGCATGCTTAGTGATTAACCCAATCACGGTTGGAAACTTTGCTGCACTCTTTAATTGCACATCGGGGGATCTGGCGTCAGACTCTATGATGGCCCCGACCTAAAGCTATATATTTTAGTTGGTTGGGACCGGAGCCTTTTTGTCTGTTGCTTGGTCCACCGGAGCTCAACTGGTGACCTTCTTTTGCTTCAGATTTCCAGTGGGTTGTTTGGCAGGCCAGGGATCTCCACCTGTCAGACAGCCCGTTGTATCTATTGAGTCCTCGTCTTTGCTTCTTCATGGTGTTGAAATTTGATTTATGTGTTTACCGTGATGATTCATTGACGAGTTAGAGGGTTATCATGCGAACCGAACAACCAACTAAATGTTTTGTACCACTTCAGAAACTGAGGGTGAGGTTGGGCCCGTAAAATCGATTTAAGCCCCCCAGTAATACATTACTGATCGTTCCAAGGCGGTAGTTCTGTTGTGGTTCTCTGTTGCCTGTTTTTGGTGTCAAAGTTTCTGTGATGTTTTACCTTATGTATGTTCTTATTATTTTTGGTTCGGTTTGGGTTGCTGAGTGGCCACCTTTCGGGAACAAGCTGGTCACTCGGTTGGCCATATGTTCCCTGTATCTTGATTATTTGTAATCTTAGTTGTTTCCAACTATGGTTTGAGGGCTGGATTTGGATTTTGATTGTTTCAGTTCCTGGTCTTTGCATACTTTTTATTTCCCCTATTTTTTCGTTTTTGCTCAAATTTCATATTGTATTCATCTAAAGCTGAGACAATTCACATCAATTTAGGTGGTAAACCGTTATCAAAAGCATTAAATTGTAGTTGGAAGATAAATACGAGAACATCAATACTATATCAATTAAGGTTCATTAATTTCGTAAATAAATGTCAACTGAAATGTGATCCAAATATCACCCCTTTCTAGTCATGGTAGACCCATTTGTCTTCAGTAGGCGTAGGGCCTAGCTCATCAATGTGCCGCTTGGAAAAATTACATAAAATCAATCAAATTATCATGTAAAAAATCTGAAAAAATGAAGATAAACGAAACACTTGTAAATAAATCCATATTTATATTGAAGTAACGAAATAATCAAGCACACTTCGTTTTCAAATGATGAAACATAATCAAGCACAATGTTCTGTAAACCTTTATTTCTTTTCCAAACAGATGCCACCAAAACAACAAACAAAAGTATTAAAGCCAGAGAAACCTTCGTCACAAAAGTCTACTAAAGCTACGTACGGAAGACTACCTGCTGGAGCTACAGAAATGTCTCCGTAAGAATTTTTATGACACTTAAAATGTGCAACATTTAAATTACACGTGCTCCTTTTCGTTACAGCTTTATTGGTATTTTATCACTATATTATGTCATAGTTTTATTGGTATTTTCCTTGTCTGCCGTTTTTCTCGAGACACATGGTTTCATAGGTTGCTCGATGGGGGACGCCTGCGCTCGCGAGTTAATATGTAGGCGTCTCTTACCTGATGTCTGCAGCTAATGTCTCCTGCGGAATGCGACATTGAGTGTGGCTCAGAGAGGGATGCTCGTTCCTTGCCGAGACCTGCCCATCATCTCTTTCTTTCAAACGTTTGGGGCTTAGCGACACTGAAGAAGTTAATAACAGGAACGAGCGTCTGTCTCACTAAAATTGGTATGGATACGTTTGTTTTGTTCAATCTGTATTTCTTCTCTTAGGCATATTGATAAATTAAATGGAATCTGGTCTAGTCTGGTATATCCCTTAAACTTCTTAATTCATTTGGGCACCACAGGTGGGACTACAATGTTGTGAATTTTTCCTAGTCCTAATTTCAGATCTCTCTTGATTTGCTGGCAAAGGCTATTGCTGTACATACTGTTCTTTTATCTCTTTTTTTTGTCTACCTCTTCCTTGTCTTCTCACTGAAACTTGTATGATCGTGTTTGCTAAACCAGAAAACCACGAGATGAGGCCATACCACATAAGTTTTTTCATTTTTTGAACAATGATTATAGCCAGAAGTTAGTCTTGTTTTTCGAAAGGTTGCTTGGCTCTTTCTACGAGCATTCGTATTGGTTTCGTTGGTCCGAGGTTTTTCATATCATTTGATATAGTTTTATCTAAATTACATTTTTCTTCGTTCTGACTTTGGACACAGTGCTCACGTTTCACATAAGTCATTTCGATAAAACTATATCAAATCATATGAAAAACCTCGGACCAACGAAACTAATGCGAATGCTCGCAGAAAGAGCAAAGCAACCTTAGAAAAACAAGACTAACTTCTGGCTATAGTCATTGGTCAACAAAAAAGAATACTTACGTGGAATAGCCTCATCTCATGGTGTTCTGGTTTAGCAACAGGGGCCGTATCAGTTGACTGTGGATGCAATATATTTACTGAAAGCTGTCTAGATCTGCCTTCAAGTGCCTTAAGGTTGCAATAGTTTGTTCAGCCCTTCACAAAATCTCATACCTAGAACCGTTATCTGAGAGAAACGCTTCGATTGACTCGAAATATGTCACTATTTCTTACCTCTATATAGTTTCGATATTATTTGTGCTGTTTTATATCCGTTTTGATTTTGCAGCATGCACTTCTGCTTGACCCGTTGTGCAGATTTGGTCTAGACTTCTCTCGAAGGTTTCCGACTCTTGCTGTATCTCATCAAGAGCATCGATTTCATAGTCCGATTGAAAATAGATCTGCTGATTAACTTTATCTCTTTGCCGTCATATTTTGTCCAACACCAAGCGTGATTCTTTCAAGAAATGTTTATTTACTGACTTTTCCTGGAGTAGTCCGTCAAAATCATTGCTGTGAATGGTGCATTTGAGTCGTTATTAGGCCCCAGTCTCACTGTCACGTTCTGAGGGGCTAGGTTGTATTTCGTTTTGCAAAACACCGTACTCCGTTTTTTTAGGTATTTAGGTGTTACAACGTTGCTAGTTTGTTTCCAATACGTTTAGCTACGATTTACTTCGTAATACCCGGATATCAAACGGCATAATGCGACGCATTCAGAAGGGATGAGAACATTTTATTTACCTACTACGATTCAGTACGTTTTACAGGGCAGTAATAAGTAGTAACCGGGATAACTACCTAGTCAAAGTGACGTTTGATTAGGTATAGCAAAACATAATAAATCGTAATAAAACGCAGAATAAAACGTCACAAAACGTACTAAGACATGAGAAAGCGTATATAATGCGTAGCAGTACGTACATGACCTTCTCGTATGACTGCGTATATAAAACGTCTCATTTCCGTTCCAGTACCTTTAAACTGTGCTTCAACACGTTTTTTCTACGCATGCAGTAAGTAATTTGAAATGCTAAGTTCAAGCTAATATTTTAATTCAAACGTAGGTAGGCCATGTATTTAGTTATATAAAATACGTATTCACTACGTTTTAATGTGCATATTCAAATTTAAAGAGTAACTACACTTCAGGAACTGATTGAATCAGATCCCAAACCCCCCTAGCCCCAACATCAAAAGGGAAGATTGACAAAGCCATCCCAACAAACAATAAATTACAAGTGATAAGCCGAGTCAGCAGCTCTTTCCCAAATAGGTGGCAACTCAGCTATCTTTACTGAACTAAATAATTTAGACCAACAGAAGGGTTACAACAAAGTAAGCAAATTATACGAAAAACATTTAAGAACTAGTTTTACCTATTTTCTATTTTTATTATAGAAGGGTTAAAATGAGAACACAATAAATTAAACAACACTGAACATAAAACAAATGCACCCGCAACAAAAGTACCGCCTTGGGACGGTCAGTAATAACTACTGGGGGTTTAAACCGGTTTTACTGCGCAAAAAACCTTCGACCTCACCCTCCGCCGCTGTGCATACATGTACCACATAACAGACTAAACAAATTATACGGTAAACATGTAACAACTATTTTTACCTATTTTCTATTTTTTATTATAGAAGGGTTAAAATAAAAACACAATAAGTTAAACAGCACTGAACATAAAACTAATGCAACCGCAACGAAAGTACCGCCTTGGGACGGTCAGTAATAACTACTGGGGAGGGGGGGGGGGGGTTTAAACCGGTTTTACTGAACCCAAACCTTCACCCTCACTCTCCGCCGCGGTGCACACAATGAGTTGGTAGGTCGGTTCGTATGGAGGTCCCCTAACTCATCAGAGAGTCATCACGGCCAACAATTATAATCAAGAAAAGACTGTGATGAAGCAAGGATGAGGTCTCGACTGCCAAAACGTGTTTAGACATCTGGAGATCCCTGGGGCGTCAGCAACACCACTGGAACACCGGAGCAAAAGTAGACCACCAGTTGAACCCTGGTGGGCCAAGAAACAGACAAACATCCAGCTCCAACCAACTAATATATAGCTTTATGTAGGGGCTATCATAGAGTCGATTGGGTTAACCACTAGGCAGGCAGACTGTCGCATTACATCTATGTTATAGCCAATGCGTTTAAATCGCCTGTAATTCTCTTCAATTGATCAGGAAATTCTGTTTTCCCTATGAGTTTGCCTAATTTATATACTAAGTCACCATAAAATTCAGGTTCCGATAGGCCTTGTTGCAAAAGTTACCTTAACGCTGTATTATATTTAGAAACCAATTCAAAGTGTCTACGATAAAATTTAGAAAAAGCTTTCCGAAGTTTATGATACCGAAATCCCTGCTGTAAACGCTTGGCAGTCAAACTTTTATTACGAGCATTGAAATCAGCCAAATGACTAGACACCCTAGCGAAGCGAATAAGTTGAGAAATGTAAACACCATAAGAAGTGGTGCTGGGAACATCACCATCCAAAAACGGAAAATTAACAATGTCGAAATAAAAATCATCGCGTTTGTCATAAATTTTAGATGAAACAAATCCGTCTAAAATTGATAAATGTATTTATAAATATTCCCGTTTTGGTACGCTTTAAATTCGTAGAAAAGCTTGGCCTTCAATACGTGACAGTGAGACTGAGGCTTAGATGACCTCTAGTTTAAATACGTATTTATGCGTTTCATTTATGTTTCAGTACGTCTTGACCACGTTTTACTATGCGGTGCTATGTTTCACTAGGTATAAGCGACATAAATCAAAATGCTATGTTTGAGTTTAACATTCTAAATAAAACGTAACGAGGTCAGTATTTAATTTTATCTATACACGTATTCACTACGTTTTACAACGTATACTGCCGTTTTGATACGTTTTGAAATGTAGTAAAACCTAGTCCTTAATAAGAGATAGTGAGACTGTGGCTTTAGATGCTTACTACTCGCGATGCTTACTACTTGCGACGGATCACACCTTATCATAGGGTCTTTCCTCGAAACTATGAATTGATTTCTAAATTCAATGTCGGATTACAAAAGTCTTATGCAACGTGGCCTATTGGAACCAGAATTTTATGGTGACTTAGGTTATAAATTCAAAAAGAAAATTGTAGGTAAGTCTGACTTTTCTGATCAGGACAAAAAACTTATCGTTCGTTACAAACGTATAGGATATAATACACTGCTAAAAATATTTAAAGGAACATCTAATATTTTTCCATAGACGACAGTGCAATGCATCCCCACTTTGAGGTTATATACTTTCGATCGATAAAGACACAGGTTGCTATGTTTTTAAAGAGGGGCGATGTTACTAACTGCACATTTTTTATCCAATATTTGCCATGCCCTTGTCCATGGACAGATTTATGTAAAACTGGAATTTTGCCAAAAAATTTACAATATTTCAGAACAGAAAAAAGCGTGAAACTTTCAACCAACATCATGAGAACCAATTTGTCTATGAAAATGAATGTCTTTCAAGGTGATCCTTTCTGAGAAGATCACTGAAGTTTATGAGATTTTATAGACTTCAGCAAAATAACTCAATTTCAGAAACTTAGAAAATTGCAAAACTTGTACCATGGAAATGAGCAGGGCAGCTGTTGTGTTGTAATTCTGGTTGTCTTAAACTTACATTCTTCTTAAGAGCTGCAAAAAGGTGGAAATTCTTGCCCCATGACGGGCAAATTTATGGGTCGTTGAACTGGGTATAAGTTGTAGTAACATCTATGGGAAAATACCTACTGCTCCTTTAAATATTTTGAGCAGTGTAAAAATGTAATGCTACAGTCTGCGTGTTTAGTGGCTAGCCCAATTATTGTTAAAACCTTTGCTTCCCTCTTTAATTGCACGCCGATTGGTCAGGCATCAGACTCAGTGATTGGCCCGACATAGAGCTACATCGGGATTTAGACTCTATGATAGCCCCAACATAATACTATATATTAGTTGGTTGGGGCTGGATGTTTGTCTGTTTCTTGGCCCACCGGGGTTCAACTGGTGGTCTTCTTTTGCTCCACTGTTCCAGTAGTGTTGCTGATGCCCCAGTGATCTCCAGGTGTCTAAACAAGTTTTGGCTGTCAAGTCCTCATCCTTGCTTCATCAGATCTTTTCTTGATTTTAATTGTTGCCCGTGATGGGTTAGGGGACCTCCATACGAGCCACCAAACTACCAACTAATTGTGTGCACCGCGGCGGAGGGTGAGGGTGAAGGTTTGGGCCCAGTAAAACCGGTTTACCCCCCCCCCCCCCCCCCCCCCCCATTGCTTATTACTGACCGTCCCAAGGCGGGACTTTCGTTGCAGCTGCATTTGTTTTATGTCCGGTACTGTTTAACTTATCGTGTTTTCATTATAACCCTTCTGTTGGTCTAAATTATTTAGTTCAGTAAAGATAGCTGAGTCGCCACCTATTTGGAAAAGAGATGCTGACTCGGCTTATCACTTGTAATTTATTGTTTGTTGGGATGTCTTTGTCAATCTTTCCCTTTGATGTAGGGGATAGGATTTGGGATCTGATTCAGTCAGTTCTTGAAGTGTATTTACTCTTTAAATTAATTTAATTGGTCAGTGCCGTAGTTTGCCTTGTCTGTTATTTGGTTTTTCGGGGTTTAAATGACAGTGTTCTTTTGCTTCGGTATTTCCGTGGTGTTGTCTGACTTCCCAGGGGTATCCTGATGTCGCAATACGTTCTTTCCGTTGAGTCCTCATCTCTGATTAATCATAGGCCTAATCCGTGATTTATTTGTTTTCGGTGATGATTCATTGAATAGTTAGAAAACCTTCATGCGGATCAAATAGCTAACTTAATGTTTCAAACCACTGCAGAAGCAGACGGCGAAGGCCAATAAAACTGGTTAAAGTTCCCCAGTAACTGATCAAGGCGGTGCTTCTGTTGTGGGTCTTCATGATTTTTGTTCTTGTGTCTTAGTTAATTTTTTTGTGGTCTGCTAGCATTGTGGTCACCTGGTATTTCCGCAGCTGCCTGCTTTGCTTCCTGTTTTGTTTTATAATAAAAGATAGAAAATAAGTATAAATAATTGTTCAATGTTTTTTCGTACACTATGTTCAGTCTGCTATGTGATATAATGTTGTTGTTTTTTTTTTGTTTAATTGAACCGTTGCGGAAACTAAGGGCAAAGTTTTGGTTCGGTAAAACTAGTTAAAGTCCCCTCCCAGTAGTATTTTGCAGACCATTCCAAGGCGATACTTCTGTTGCGGTTCCTTGGCGTTATATTGTACTGTGTCCACTTGTCTATAGTACCTGGCGGTTTGGTCACCTGTATTGCTGCCCAATCTGCCTTCTGTTGTTTTTTTTTTGTAATTAAAATAAAAAATAAGTGAAAACAGATGTTGCTGCTGTAATTGGGGTAGCTGAATGACCATCTGTTTGGGGAAGACCTGCTCATTTGGTTTACTGTGCGTGTCTTTCATACACTTTTGTCGATTTCTGTGTGTATGTGCTTCTTTCTCTATTGGTTTTGAGAGCGGAATGTGGGATTTGATTGAATTAATTCATGATCATTGCCTATCTTTATACTTTCCATATCTGTATATCTAAATGCTTCTGATTTAGCAATGTTCCTACAGAGTGAGAGTTCAGACTCATGTTTTCGGACACGTTGATCACTTTATCTTGTACACCACAAGCAACTTAGACTGCCTGTGGATATATTCATAAATCGCATAATACCGTATGTAGAGAAATTTTCGCGCCGCCTAATTTTCGCGAAATTCCGCGATCCGCGAAAAATTAACTCCGCGAAATATTTTCCAAGTTTATACAAAATAGTAATAAGAAATTTGAATCGTCCAAACGTCAAACATGGTTTGCGTTATTCAAAGTGCCCCACAAAACCTTAAAAGTTATTTTCGGCGCAGGTATGTTAGCTGGTAATTATCAGGTAATTGCAATTTGAACAAGCTGTCACTTTTTCCGCTTGATTAACTGTCACTTGTATCTGATTATGCAAGTACAATTGAATTACTTTGAATTGACTATGAGTTCTGTTTCATTTTGTCCTGAACAGTAGCTATTCTATCAATTGCTCGCATATTTCAGTTGACTGTTTTTGTGTACTAAACATTGATTTGTACAAATGTCTATCTTACGTTTTTATTTTTTAATTTTTTTTTTTTTTGTTATTTTTTTTTTTTTTTTGTTGTTGTTGTTGTTTTATTTTATTTTTTTTTTTTGTGAAAAAAAAGGATTGGTATCCTCCCAAATACAAAAGAAGCTGATTCTTTCTAACAAATGTGTTCAGTATAAAGTGATTACAGTTCCTTTACGTTTCTCTCTCTTTGTACGTTTTGATTTTTCAGTCATCCCAGTATTTAACAGGGCAAACCCAATTTTTATTTTTGTAGATATTCACATCCGCAAAAGTTAAAAACCGCGAAAATTAATCCTCAGGTGTTTGGGGCAATCCGCGAAAATTTGGCGACGCAAAAATTTTCCATTATACGGTAGTCAGTCTGTCTGGACCTAAGATTTAAGCCATTTAAAGTACGTAAGTATATTCATGAAGCACAAGCTATTCAGACTAAATGAGCATATCATTTCGTAAATCACATCCCGTGCATAATTGTAAATCGTTCAAACTGCACATACCACTGATTTTGTCCCAGACTGCATTGACGTTTCCTTCATGAAATACACACTTACCGACTGTTTGGACTGCTCAGGCATATATTTTTTTAAGTATAAAATGTTTCGACTCCCTTGCTTATCCTGCAAGAAACGCAAACTCTTCACATTACGTTTCAAATCGTTAATAAAGCACGAGACCTTTACGCTGTCTTGGTATATCGTTCGTAAAGTACACATTTCTCACTCAAACTTTCTCGTCATATTTTACATTAATCAAAAGTTATTGAAACCGCATGAGCATGTTAAACATAAACTAAACAGAAAGTATAAAGACTGCTTGGATATCTTGTCCATATAGCTTGAACTGCTAATTAAGTTGTCTAAGCATATTGTTCAGAAAACACTGCCTTAAGATGTAATTATACCTTTCATTAGACCTGTTTCAGCTACAGAAACGAATTATTCTTAACGCACAAATTAGCTATTTGCACAGCGAAACGACTTCTTCATTCATATCCTTTACGGTAACACAGAAACGTTCACATTATTTGATGTGTTATATGTTTTGCTGCAAGTACATTTTTCTATTTTCAGTGAGGATATAAGGGTGGATGGAGCTACAAAAGAAGCAATACAAAAGCCACAGCATGGGTAATAATTTATATGTATGAAGTGCATACTTGTAAGGCGCTGAACACATGTAATCGATGAGTATAACATATTTGTCCTTAATTTTAAAACAGCGAAACATACTAGTTTGGCGATTAATGTTTACACCAGTGTCTGTCAGCTAGCCCAATAACGTTTTATTAATCTGATTTTCAACATTCAAAATTTAATTTTTCTGGAGAATTTAAACCTTTCATACCATAAGAGATTAGCACTATAATGCAGATTTCCAGGAACGGTTACCGTCATGTACAATAAATGTCTTTGGACAGACTTATTGCGGATCAAATAATAGTATCGTTTTGCTGTGGCCTTGAACTGCACTGATTCCTCAATTCTTTTCGTCGTAATATTAAGCACCTTTAACAACCTACGTCATCAGCAAGTGACGCATTTTTGAAATTACACCATTTCGATTGGTCCAGTATTCGGAATTTTCCAATAAATCTTGTAAATTTCGAAATCTTCGAAAACCCACTGGGTGCACCTAATTCGGCAATGAAAGGACAATCTTACTATATGGGAGTCAGCTTCTGACATTCATTTGATTTTGCAAACAGTTTGACCAAATTTGCTTCAACCTATATTGTAATATATTTAGTCTAAGTATTTGCGAATTCTACAACATTTTATGGAGTCACTTTCATGTTGAAACATTGCCCGTTTAAGAATGCATTTGGTGCATGCAGTCTTTTCTCGAAAAGTAATCAACGTAAAGACATTTGTCAGCCTATTCCGAAAAGAGGATTGTCCGAATAGGTGTTATTTAATCAATTAGTGACCCGTCGGATAACGTAGGTTGTTACCCTTGTAAGTTGAACTACGACGTGTAACTGATTAGATCGAATACTTGCGAACTGGTTTGGAAATGCACCAGATATGTAAGGTTACTCGCATCACATTAAAATAAAGTCTGTTAAATTTAAATTCTTTCTACTGTGCCATTCTAAGACGAATCTTCTGTTGCGGTTCTTCTTATTTTAATTGTGAATACTGTGTTTACTGAGTGCCCTATGCGCTGTAATTTTCCCGGATTCAGGCTTTTGCGGTTGAAAATGTAAGCATTAATTTACTTGATATTTAATTTTTCGGTCTGCAATCGCGGCTGAACTTTAGTTATAGTTTCCCTTTCTATTACGTATTCTTGTTACCAATATCAATACACATCCATTTCTCTGTTTTCCACACGGGTACAACCATATTTGGATAGCAAATGTATACACATTGATTAGTTGTGTAATCGCTTTCTCGTTGAATGCAAGAAACAATGTCATTGGAAAGTACAACTATTGTATATATGGCTGTCACTAGAGTGTATAGCTCACCTTACATGAATTGTCACTTGAAATGTAGCTAAGCTAAGTGAACAAAATTGTCGCCAGACAGTATCCGCTACTGAGAAAAATGGTGCTAGACAAGGAAGCTCACTTATCTGCACTATACACCATATAAGCCTTAGACAGACATCACTAGGCAGTCACAACTAAATAGGAAAATTCTCAGGAACTGGAACAATTCAATCCTAGATCAAACCAAGACATCATGTGGGAAAGACAACAAAAATTAGTAACCACTAAAGACATCATCAGCGTCAGCCATTTGAACAGCGATTTTCCACGATGGTGGTCGCCGGGCTAGCCTTAGCATTACAAACTATATATCAATAACAGACATAGCAACAAATATAAACACATGCAGCGACCAAGAAGAACCAAATCAGAAGTGCGGCCTTGGAACGGCCATTTTAATTCGTAAAACCACACGCTAAACAATAAAGCGTCCCTGCAAGAAACAGTCATCGGACAGCATAGCTTATCCGTAAAAAATTCTTTCAGACAGTATGGGTACAATTCATCTAACAAAAGCAATCACTGGACACAATAGCTCACTTTGCCAGCAACTGTAAATAAAAGGTTTAAAACTGGCAAATTTGTCGGTAAATAGAGGGTAAAATTACTGTAATACCAATGAAAATGCTGGCAATGCCACCATTCACCTACTCCGCTGTGCACATCCTAACCCTGAATTGCTAAGAGATATCCCATTTGGCTTTTTATAAAGCTTACTTTATAGGTAAGCTACGATAGCTGAATGGCCACCTAACTGGGAAATATCTGTTTGTTTGGTTTAACAGTTGTGCCCTCATAAACTGCTGTACTATTAGTATATAATTATTTAACTCTTATTCCAACACGTACTTCTTATTTTGAGGTGCGATGGTGCCGCTACAGTGGCCCTCCGTTAGTTTCAAATACATTGTACATATAAATAAAAAATGTAACAAAGAAGGATTACTATATGGTCTACGGTTTAGGAGAAAATTATTAGCGCTTATAGTTTGAACGTAGTGTCTTGCTATTTGTAGCATATATTCGAAACAAACTATGGATCACTGATAATTGTATCAGATGTGTATGCTCTATTAAGAAGGGCATTGCAAGTTTTATCATAATTTTATTATTAATTATAGACTTAAGGATGATATTCGTCACCAGCTACAAGAAATCTTGGGATTAATTGGAAAGCCAGATACCACCGGATCTAAAGCATCTGGAAAGAGCGCAAAAGTCGATACGACTTCACAAGATTTCCAAGCTGACCTAACTTACATATGCAGCTGGATTAAAGGAAAGTATGTCACACAACATAACGAAGGATTAAAAAAGAGCTAATGCACTGTCTGGATCGAGATCCGGAACATCCTTTAAAGGAAACGGACCATACCACCACAGATGGCGGAACGGTTTACACACGCTAGGTAGGTGCTTCTTTTTATCAAACTTTTTGACTATATATCGTTGGCATCAGTCAAACAAGCCGAGCCTAGAATACATATCTCCATATAAAACAAGCAGTGATGTGGCGAAAATATATACGCATTTGCTTGTATTGGTATATTTTCAAATTAAAATCTAAAATGGTTGTCCCAGAACAGAGAACATATTCGAACGAGGGAACACGGGCCATACTTCGAAGTTTTGGCTATTCAAGCCTCATCAGTTACCCTGACATAATCTGGTGTTGATTACCAGACAGACAAAACATACTGTAATTTGTAAAATCTGTTATTGTGCAGTTTTAGTTTTTCAGTGGTAACCCAATTTTTTTTACGTTCCTGCGAAATGTCTTATATTTTGTTTATCGCTTTATAGAATACGATGCCCAATTCAAGTCGGCTCTAGTCCCCGAAAACCTTGTTTAAATCGTTTGACTTCTTTTTGAGAAATATTCATTGTTATTAGCCGTGTAATCTGCATTTGTCACCGGAACATACTCGCTAGCTCAACACAAAATGTCAACGGAACATCTCAGAGTATGTTCCAGCGACAAATGCAAACTACACGGCTAATAAAAATGAATATGTCTAAAAAAGCTAGCCAAGAGATTTAAACCCGGTTTTCTAGGTCTGGGACTAAGTTGGATTGGGCATTGTATTTTATAAAATTAGTAAGAAAATATAAATGGCGTTTCATAGGAAAGTCAAGAAAATACTTGTGTCACCACTAAAAGTTCAAACTGAACAATAACAGACTGGAAAATGTGACGATACAAGGAAATGCATATCTTTTTCGCCACATCGCTGTCTATTTCACATGGCGACATGTATTTTCCGTTCGCTGGTTTGGCTCATTTGAATGATGCATACCCTATATAGTCAGAATATTCGATAAAACGAAGTACCTACCTTGGTTTGTAAACCGGTCTGCCATCTTTGGTGGTCTGTTCTCTATAAAGGATTTTCCTGATCTCGATTCAGACAGTGTAATATAAAACACCTTTAAATACCTGCCGAATCAAAATTTGGCGGAATTTGAGAATGACATGTTAGTGTAATTTCTTTTTAGCGCTTTGAGTAGTTGTATATAAATGCTAACGAACACCAGAAACATAACTCTCTCTGCACTCATCATCCTGTTTGCAATAGTTGGACGGTCGTATCCTGCAGATTCCAATATTTTTCCTAGCATTTCAAGTGGGTTACAAAAAGTGAGTCGACATTCTATCATCTGCAACGGGATTAGGAAACTGTTGCTTCCTATATTTTGAGTATACTTTAAATAAATGTTGAAAAGTTTTAACTCAGATGCGTTTTAGCCCGTCTGTCAGCAGATGTGGCAGACGTTTTGCAGTTATTCATCTTTTCAATCTGCGTTTCAGAATTCGTAAACAATAACTGGTGAAATGCCAGTGACCGTCTCTCTCCTTTCGCTGCCTCTTCCTTCCCTGATTCGAAAAAGGTACCCATTTACTGCTGGTTTGTCAGAGAGTTTTTCAGTCGTCGGATGGCGACTGTGAGCCGCGAAATTTCGACCTTCCGGTGACTTTCTGCACGATGATCGAGTCACTCTAGCCACTAAACTAGTTCCGGTGTTGTCCACCACAGTGTGTGACAACTGGTAAAGACTACTAGTGTTTCGACGGATTTCATTGGATAATGCATTAGCCAATCAACTAGTCCGAAACAAATGAAATTCGGCGATGGTTCCAAGACTCCATCAATCCAGATACATCAACATCTATGAACTTAATTCCTGCATTTTCAGAGAAATAAATATGTTTATGAACTAAGCTGAAGAAAAACACTGAAAATCGAAAACTCACTATCATAAAAAACAATATCCAGCGCCATTGTTTTCAGTTTCTTAGAGTTACTTCCCCTGATCTCGTAAATTCTCACTCAAGTCTCTCGGGCAGAATTCTGCCCTCTTACGGGCAGAATTCTGCCCGTTTGTCTTAGTCTCTACCGATCCCTATATGCGGTAACTGTAAGGAGTGAGAACCAGTATATCTAACTACTCGACCAAGGCGCCTCTCAAACAAGTGAGAAGAAACTAATGCTTAGAAGAGCTTTTCAGCGACACAATATGGTGAATAGCAATGATGAAAGATATGAAAGAGCGAACGAAGTTTTCTTACATACACCCAAGTGTATTCCTTAAAATAAGTATGTGATTGCCAGTTTGAAATATTGGCCTATAAAACTATAGGAGACATAATTGAGCCGCAACACGAGAAAACCAACAAAGTGGTTGTGCGCCCTGTGCAGACTCAGATCAGCCTGGGCTTTCGCCCAGTCCAATCAGAGTCTTCGCTGTCCGCATGGATGTAGCTTAGGCCCTAAGCAGCCCCTTTAAGAGCTTAGCAAAGAGTCTGATCAGCCTTGGCGGACCCTAGGCTAATCTGAGTCTGCAATGGACGTGCAACCACTTTGTTGGTTTTCTCATTTCGCGGCTCCTATAACGAAATACTATTATAAAAACGGTAAATGTAACATGTCATGTGTTTTCTATTAAAGGGGGTATCAATAAGGTGGGTTTTCTGCATCCTATCAATGTTTTCTTTTTTTAACTGATGGTATACTCCAATGTGTCTTAGTTTATTAAACTATATGTGACTTTGACATATTAAGTCCTTCTGTGACCTTGGAAACAAGGTCAGAGTCAGATTTCGATGACCTTGACCTTGCTTCCAAGGTCACAGAAGGACTTAATATGTGACACATAAACAGATGCAGATGACAACGAGTTCAGCACTGAAGCCAATATGTGTTCCCTCACCTTAACTGGCGGGGGCGGGGGGGCATAATTTAGCAGTTAAAATAGTAATTTAACCAAAGTTTTGTAATTCTAGGTCATAATTGTATGAAAACCATCTTCCAGGCAAGTTTATGTGTTCCGTCAACTATGAAAACTAAGTCATTGTGAAATTTTTGTCACACCATCCTAATGTCCTGGTCGAGGTGCTTCCTTGACATGAGTTTGATGATAACTGGTCTGTTTATTTAACAATGATGCCAAGAAATATTGAAAATTGAGGACAAAAATATCGAAAAATGCTGAATATCAAAAGAAGTCTTTTTATCGACAACATATAATCAAATTAAACCAAATAAAATGATATGGAAATATATTTTAGATGTTCTGTTAATCATTTTATCAAATCCTGTCTGTCTGTTGTACTCTTTTACCGAATGAGAATTTTTTTACAAGACAGGCTAAAACCATGTTGGATTACCCCACCCACTTCTGTGGACCCATAGCTCAGTGAGTAGAGCTTTCCGATCAAAGTCACATATGATTCAATAAACTAGACACATTGGAGTATACCATCAGTTAAAAAATAGACTTTGGTAGGATGCAGAAAACCCACCTTATTGATACCCCCACTCCCCTTTCTATTGTTTGATGTCTTGTACGATACTAAATACAGTTTAATAAAGGACAAGATAAATTGAATGCAAGTTTAACATTACACAGTCTACTGACATGTGTCTGAGCTAGTTTTATAATGTTCTGTATGTCTAAAAATGTGGAAACGCCCTTTTCGAAGCACAGCCTCGTAAAATTTCGATATTGTTCCACATTTCACAAGATTCCACTGGTCAAATAACGCGTATGTCAAAATTTAGCCTATAATATAAAAGGTCAACGAATATTTAATCTTCGTTTTTTTCCCATCGTACTGCACTGTGAATACTAGCACTCTGTCTTATATTAATTCAAAACGTTTCTCTTGTTGAAATTTAACAATAGAAATGTTATCGAAAACGGACGCAGATATTCAAAACTTTCTGTTTTTCGTCCTAGATCTACTTTTGATTTCTATTTTCGGTTTAATACACACAAACAAATAAACAAAGCAGCATATTGATAACTATTTTGAAATCAGGTCCATTTCAAGATTGACCGCGGTACATTTTGGAATTGCAAATTGGACTGGTCAATTTTGAGATAGATCATTGTCGCTACCCAGTGTCAAAATTACGGTTGTGGGTGCCTGCCGACATAGCTTACTTATTCATGAAAGTTATTGCCAAAATCTTCAACTAGATACATAAAACAAAACACACTTCCATTCAATCTGCGCCGATTATCTTTTTTAAAGATTGTTCTTGTTTACTGTGTCTTAATAGTACAAGGGTGGCTAATATTTTCATTTCGCGCATTTGTATTATTCACTTACATCTGTAGCATGGTCACCATATTTTAGTTAAGTCATGTCTAATTTCAAATATATTTTTCTCTTATCTTTGTTTTCAAATCAGGAAACTATTAATGGATGACACTGACAAAGAAATCAGAAAAATGGCAAAATTAATAGCAAAACCTAATCCGACAGCAACAAAGTCTCCGACAAAAAAGAAGGAGACGAAAAAAGAAAAGGACAACACAGAGAGTTCTAAAGCTGTAGAAGTAGAATTAGCCGCTGTTAATGGTTGGATAGAAGAACAGTATGCATTTTCATTTTTCAAAACATTGCGTTATAGCTTTGCATGACAAAGTTTTTGTACCTATCGTTATAAGGTCCTGATCCTGCCACTGTGTGGTTGTCTTTGTCATTATATCTTGTCAATTGTTCTTCTATTATGAGTTAAAATGTATGATTTTTGTATACTGACCACTTTTACATTTTGCAAAGCTCTTTTTCTTAGACTGAATGTTTCTCTTTTCGCAAATTACTGTCCCATTTTGAGATTATGTCACTTTTATGTTCTTTCTGTGTCTCGGATAGATTTTGGTTTTTATAACTATGGTCTTTCCGAGGTATCTGTCGAGAAATGTCTTATACATATCTTAGAGTAGCCCGAGGAATACCCTGATATGCTCATCCGAGCAATACCCGAGTAATACACGGGCTACTCAAAGTTATGTTTTATACAGCAGTACACTGCCATTGAGCAGCTATTGAAGTTAGTACAGGACAAATTAGTTCTATAATTACCTTGATTTCATACTTTTCCAAAAATAAGTTTGGAATATTGATAAATTATGTTGCTTTCAGGAAAAAACGCTGGCTTGAGGCTGAACAAGAACTCCAGCAGATGAAACAGTTTATAGAAACAAATACTCCTCAAGCAACACAAAAGCTAGAAAAGAACAAATCAAGCAAGAATCAGACAAACGATAACAAAACAAGTCCTGACGAGTTTGTTGCCGAACTTACAAAAGCTCGAACTTGGTTCACGGAAACTTTAAAGTAAATCTATTAATATGTCTCAGCAACCATATCTGAAAGCTGGCTGGATAATGCTTTTTTTTCAATATACAGATGTGTTGAACTGGGTGTAATTTATCGATGATGGGCTGTATCGTTTTTTCTTCTTCTTTCGTTGCTTTTACTAGGATGTACATTTTGATTGGACTTGGTACCTTCATTTATATTGTTTTACGATATAATTTATAAGTAGATTAAAGTGATAACGAATGATAAAGCATTCACAAAAATAATTATTTATTTGTCAGCGAGCATATCTGTAGGCTAAAAGGATGGTGCTTTTAAAGTAACTACCAAATAGTTATGATAAACCATAAAGTACTCCAGACGAACCGCACACACGTAAAATATTAAACATAAGTGACTGGTACCCGAATTTCCAATCAATCGAGAAGAACAACTGCACGAGTAGAACATAATAACCTGTTACCTGATAAAGAGTATATTAGATGCAATGGGAGATTGCTTTCATTGTTGTAATGCTGCCGCCACAAAAACTGATTCCAGTGAACATGACGAGAGGTCTTGGTTTCTTTTATTTCCGGCTGATTTTCTAGATATTTAAGTATTTCCAAACATTTTTACAAATTCGTTAGAATGTACAGGTATAGTCACGTTTCAAACTCTCTGCCATGAGGCAGCATCAGATTGCATCATATAACCGCTAGACGGTGATAGACAAATACGATAGTGATTATGGGTACTCGGTAGCTGCCTACCTGCCCTGACAATTACCAAACAAGTTCTAGGCAGGTCGTATAGATGATAAATTTGCCGATAGTACTGACATGAAATTGGATCTCGCAAGTGTGAACCTACTGGATGATTTCAATTTTGCAGTGAAATTAAGTTGTGGCTGAAGCTACTGTCTGTTCCAAAGTAGAAGCTTCTAACATGGAGTCCGTCTGCTTTATGTCTAGCTTTTTTATCCCTTGTAAAACAGTCAACTTCGCTTCCTGTTTTGTTTTGTGATTTAAGATAAAAACCAGAGGACCAATGGTCCTGTAGCTCATCTGACACATTCTGTCAACAGATACAATTTGTCATTTCTCTCATTTATTACAATTTGAAACCAGTGGTTTATAAGGAGTGCATATTTTAATTTCGAAATCTCGGTGACTTTAATTTATTTCCAATTATTTTATCTAGGCTTAAACATTTTCCACTATGTAAACATTTTCCCATATAAAAGCATAATATACCAAAGTTGACCTTGCCATAAATTAGGTCAAGGTCAATGCACAGTCATGATTTGTATAAATTATGATCGGCCAGAGTCCCCAATGCTACATACCATGCCATAAGGTCATTGGTTCTGGAGAAGATTTTTGAAGGGTATTTACCATATATGGGCATGGTGGCCATCTTTGTCATGTGATCAAGACCATCTGAACAAACTTTGGTTACCTTCACCCACTAAAGCGCCGTATGAAATATAGCTTTAATCGGGCCAGTGGCTCCAGAGGAGAAGATGTTTGAAAATGTTCACAGGAGACAGAATCTCAATGTCCCCGAACAAAGCAGAGAAAGACCTTGATCTAAAGCGACATAATTTCTTCATCTAGTCATTCAGTAAACCATATATACCAAATAGTATACCTTAGACTAAATAGTTTCTGAGAAAGCCACTGTCTAAGCATTTTCCCATACAAAAGCATATCATACCAAAGCTGACTGAGTCGTTAATTAGGTCAAGGTCAACCGAATATCAACATTTTTACAAACTATGATAGGCTTGAAAGCCCAATGCTAAATATTTGGTTTCAAGGTCATAGGCCTTTGGTTCTGGAGAAAAAGGTTTTTGAAGGGTTTTCAACCTATATGGGCGTGGTGGCCATCTTGGTCATGTGAACATTACCATCTGAACAAAGTTTGGTTATTTTGGACCACTGAAGCTCCGTATGAAACATGGCTTTAACGGGCCAAGTGACTTCAGAGAAGAAGATGTTTGAAAATGTTGACAGGAGACTAAATCTTAGTGTCCTAGAACAAAGGTGAATGACCTTGACCTTAGTTTCTGAGAAATCCACTGTTTAAGCTTGTCCCATACAAAAGCATGACATACCAAGTTGACCATGTCGTAAATAAGGTCAAGGTCAAGGTCAAAATATGATCATCATTTTTATAAACTAAGATGGGCTTAAATGCCAAATGCTACATACCAGGGTTCAATGTCATAGTCCTTTCAGCTATGGAGAAGATGATTTTTGAAGAGTTTTAACATATAAGGGCCCGGCGGCCATCTTGGTCATGTGAACAAGACCATCTGAACGAATTTTGATTCCTTTGGCTCTCTGTCTAGCTCTCCGTATGAAATATGGCTTCAATGGGCCCAGTGCCTAAAGAGGAGATGTTTGAAAATGTTGACAGGAGACAGAATCTCAGTGTCCTTGAACAAAGGTAAAAGAATGACCTTGACCTTACGTGACATAATTCCTTCATTTAGTCATTTAGTTAACCATATATACCAAATATTATACCTTAGACTTAAATAGTTTCTGAGAAATCCACTGAATAAGCATTTTCCATTACAAAAGCATAACGTACTAATTTGACCATGTCATAAATTAAGTCAAGTTCAACCTACGGTCATTATGTGTACAAACTATGATGGGCTTGAATGCCCAATGCTACATACCAAGTTCCAGGGTCATAGGCCTTTCGGTTCTGGAGAAGAAGATTTTTGAAGGGTTTTTACCATATATGGGCGTGGTGCCCATCGTGGTCATGTGACCCAGATACCCCGAACAAACTTTTTTCCCCCGACCTCGGTAGGCTCCATATGAAATATGGCTTCAATCGGCCCAGCGGTTTCAGGGGAGAAGACGTTTGAAAATGTTGACGACTGTCGGACGGACTGACGAAAATATGCAATAAATGTTTACCTGTTTTTACGTACTTATATAACTCTGGATATTATTGTATTTCTGTTCAATTCCTCAGTGTTTTTCTGTTAAATAAAGTATCTAAGATTTACTGTTCAGTTTTGTCGTTGGCGATTCTCAGTTTCGCAGTCTTTTGGGTAGCTTGTGTTTTGTGAGTTTGCTTTTCCTAGGTTTTTCATTTATATTCTGCTATAATCGTGCATTTTCGTTTAGTGTAAGCTTATCGTTGTGAGCGCAGGATCATTTGTTTGCAGGCACATAGAATAACGGCGGCAGCACATTTTAAAATTGCTTATTTAGCGTATAAATGCTCTGCTTCTCAATACTGATCTGTTAATTCTGTTTATCGTGCGTGTTTTGTGTAAAATGTTGTAAATTTATATAAATACTTCATTTTGTGGTTGTAGGGCGGGGTGTGGAGACAGATGGACTGCAGCGGGGAAAATAATAGTAGGCTAGACCATTTGGAATTATAAGGAATAAAATCCCTATTTTTTCGAGTGCGGGTGTAGGGGGGGTGTGGGTATCGATGTGTAATCGCCGGAAAAGCCCTCGCAAAATTCAGTTCGTCAAGTGCAAAGATAACAAATATCGGGAACTACACGTAATACAATAAAACCGCTATACTGCTGTATTGTAAACAACGGCTGACGAAATCAGTGACCATAAATGCGCGCGAGCATAGTGTATTCAATACCTCAAACGGCTTTATCTTGCGGTTTGTCTATTATTTCTTAACCTCTACTGAACCTGCAAAGCCGGGAACAGGCCGACATAGTCAATATGTTTCAAACAAAAAGACTGTCGAGGGCGCCGTCACGTTGACGAAGTTACCAACCGACGTTTGATAAAGCAAGTGACACGTTATAATTAACGTCATCCACCTGTTTCCTTTAGCCGTCTCAGCACTAAATTTGGTCTTCAATTTGAGTTTCAATCAGAAATTTAAAACTGCAGATTCGTCAAAGACAAAAAAGGAAGAACTTCTTAGTAGGAAGAGACAATCGCGTATGAATACAACGTAAACAGGATTTACAGAATAACTCCTCTCTGCATATCCTGTCAGCTAATCATTATTTCGGAAATGGCACTGATTGTCGACTGTTGGAATTATAAACAAGTAGCTAAATATTTTATTTTTTCATTCACATTGTAGACAAAACAAATCGTCAATGGAAGAAATAGGAGAAAAAATAATCGAACTGAAGCAGTCAGTTGAAGAACCAGATAGTAATGCATCTAATCCCCACAAAAAGAAGAATGTGCAGACAAAAGAAGCTGCACAAGGCAATCATGCAAGTCCAGAAGATTTGGTATCTTTTTTAGCGCAAGTTCAATCCTGGATTGCAAAGCGGTAAGAATTAATTAATCAGTTGAGGCTTTACTAGAACCTTATATTACATTCTTAGCGAAGAAATACAAGGATTTCTTGCCAATATAAATATGCTATTTCCCAGGTCTCTGAAAGGATTTATTTCCTCTAGGGAAATAAATCCCTGTAGATTGGTTACCTTCTCCATAATATACAGAGACTGGTTAGTGATGTACGGCCGGATACCGGCTTTTAGAACTACTTTTCAAAGTGTATCTTTCGACTGCAGTTGAAGCTATATAAACACATCAGGATTGCCTTCCGCACCTCAGCGGATCGAATCCATAGCCGCAGTAACGGGGCGCCGAGCGTCCGTCCATGAATGTCAATCGTTAGTCAGATTCGTCCGTCAGTCCTGCTTATCAAGGCCCTACGGCTGCTGCATGTGTGGAAAAGGAGTACATTAGCAGGGTCCAGGGAATATATATGAGAATTGAAATACTACTACTACTTTTACGATATTGAGAAAACAACAGACGCTAAAGTACGAAATGTCAAACGTATAACAAACGTTTGGTGTGTTTTACTGGCGTGTTCAACTGAATATTTCTACGAATCGTCAGTTTTGTGTAGGATTGCATGCCGTTTATCACACACGCTACGTCTTGTGCTATAAGAAACATATCATTCAGTTCATAGCCGTGAGACTTTCTTCGAGCCTTAGATCGTTGGGACCAGTAGCCGTACTGACAAGGATTGTAAAGGTGCGATGTAAATTCCATAGGCAAGTAAATGATTCTTATTTTGACAAACCTTAATCGTTTCGGAAAACAAAATGGCGGTCATATTATTTCAATTTTCGTGTATTCTTTCGCACTATTGTGTACAGGCTCTCAGAAAGACTCTTGAAAACAGATGCAAATATTCTTTAGTTGTAGGACATATGAATGTAATATACAGTTTATTGAATCGTCCCATTTAAAATATGGGATTTATAAACCTCGGGAGGTTTATAAATCCCATAATATTTTTTTATTATTTTAAATGAGACGATTAATAAACTCTATATACAGTCGCTTTGGCTACGCAAGGGACAATAATTCTTGCGTTAAAGGTCCAGTTAAATACATTCTCGAATTCTTATCGAAAACTGATTGGCATAAACACCCTAATAAGATTAAGCTGTAAGTTTGGCTCTTATCGCTTGAATGATTATAATGCATGCTCGGTCAATTTATTTTACCCATCACAGCTTCAATAAAATAATGCGTTTAATACCAACAATTCATTTCTTGATTTACATTTGATTATAATTTTAGATGGTATTGTTTCTCCTTAAATTTATGATAAACGTGATGATTTTGATATCATAAATTTTCTGTGTTTGGATAGGACAGTTCATATAATGTATATGATTTGCTAGAGTCATATTGGTGTAAACAAATGATAGCGAAACATCAAAACAAGGCTACCGATATCACAAACTCCGTAAAGATTTTTTAAATTTTGTTGACGCAGCTACGACCTGGTTGGTCGGAACTACTCTTTGATTGTTTTATGGAAATAATCACTCGATATGAAAAAACGGATACGACGTAAATGTAAAGCAACAGGCAGCTTGCTAAGCAGGGAGACAAGTCACGATTGGCAATTTCGCTGCCCTCTTTAATTATACGTCGTTAGGCTGGGCCTTATACTTAGAAGTGGTTCCGGCATGAGGACTTAACAATTAGTTTGGAGAGCTGGCTGGGTGGTAGCATTTCTTTGGGCCCATCGGCGTGCAGCTGTTGAGCTGATTTTTTGCCGTGTGGCGGCTGTACAGCGTCTCCCCGTCTATCATTAATGATGCAGATTATATTTTATGTTCGATCTGTGGAATTAGAGGATAATTCTGAGAGAACTTAAAGTTCTTATTAGATAAGGAACATATTCTACATCGTCGCTTTATATTAGCTCACCTGAGCCGAAAGCCTTGAAACTAAGTATCTGGCATTGAGTACTCGAGTACTACCAAGATCTCCTATCAAACATCTCCTCAAAAGCCACTGGGCAAATTGTAGCCAGATTTCATATGCAGCCTCAAGGGGCTAAGGGTACAACTATTTGTTATAACAGTCCCGGTCATATGACAAACATGGCCTCCATGCATATGGTGAAAACTTTACAATATCCTCTTTTCCAGAACCAATTGACTTGTGGCCTTGAAACTTGGTATATAGCATTGGACATTCTAGTTATTTTTTGCTCATATCATGACCTTGGGTTGACCTTGACCGTTCTATGGCAACGTCATAAATCTAGAACATCAAAATTTATGGGAAGTTTTGACGATTTTTGCCCAAGACTGATCCAATGATGACCTTGGGTTGACTTTGACATTTTTATTGCAAGGTGAAAGTAAAAAGTATGCAAAGACCAGGAACTGAAACAATCAAAATCCAAATTCAGCCCTCAAACCATAGTTGCTTTTTGGGGTTGAAAGTTGCTTTCTGGGGTTTTTATATAGAAAAATGCTTTTATATGAGAGTTCATGGAATTTTAAGAAAATGTTGGTGCAGAAGTAAATAAATACAGTCAAATAAATGAGTACATGAACATTTCTTGCAATAGAGGTCAATGTCATTCGTTGGCCTTTAAAGAATGACTCTCATATTTTGACAGTTTCCTACTATCAGGTTTTTTTCAAATGGTAATCCTAGTTTGACCTCTGGCCTTTTTTTACTCAGGTGAGCGTTTGATTGCCTCATTGCCCTCTTTCGATTTAATTGGACACCTTTTTTGATACCACACAGCCTCTGGTTCAGTGTCCTTATTACCAATAAGAGATTACAGTATGTTTCTCTAACTCGTCATCAGATCATGGTAGGGCACTGATGAGGCTTCAGAAGCCAAAATATCAAAGTATGACCTATTGAATGCAATCTCTGCTCTGAAAGAAACTCTTTTACATTTTATTTTTGACTTCACTGCAGCTGGTGTTGTAGCCGAAGTATTGCCCATGTTCCCTCTTTTGAATATAATACCTGTTCTTGAAGGAAATCTGTAAGAGTTTAATTGTTTCATTTGATCCAAAATATACGTGCTGTTCTTGTTTTGGGAGCTCATTTTGGTAATGTTTGTTGTTTTTCAATCCATTGATAAGTTAGAAGATCTTCATCCTAATAGAAAACCATATATTCATGTTTCAACAAAATTCAGGGAGAGGGTCATAAGCGTATAAAACTGCATTAAATCCTGCAACACTCCTTTCCCTCAACACCTATTATGTATCGATTAACGTTTGTTGATTAACGTTAATGTGGTTTGTTGATATATTGCCTACTGGGTCTGGCTATCTGTAGTCTTCTAGCAATGTGTTGACCACAAACCGGTTAACCCCCTCCCCCCACCACCTCAGTAATTTCTTTACTGGCTGTCCCATGATTGTTTTATGTGTTGCTAGTTGCTAAGTCTGTTACTGATATATTGTTTTAGATGTTAAGGCTAGCTCGTTGACCACGAGAAATGGCTGTTCACATGTCATTGGTGGTGTCTTGGGTTTGATCTGGGATCGAATTGTGTCAGCTCCGGAGAATTTCCTGCTTAGTTTTTTTTACCTGAAATTAAGTTCTGAACAGTTTTATCCTTTAAAGGCAAGGCAATCAACAAAGAAATGAAAAGCTGTCAATTTTCCTTTATGTTTTGTTTTATAACTTGAAATAGAAAATAGAAAAAAGGTAAATTCATTTGTTTAGAATATCCTTTTTGTTTTGTTTTATAATTAAAATAGAAAATAAGTAAAGATACACGTACATGTATCTGCTATTTTCAGTTAGAGTAGCTGAATGACAACCTCTTTGTGAAAGAGCTGTTCATTAGGTTTAACATGCGTGTCTTTCGTGAACTTTTGTCCAATCGTGTGTGTGCTTCTATCCCTTTTGGCTTGAGGGCAGGATTTTGGATATGATTTTATTAATTCATGATGAATGCTTATCTTATCTTTTACTTTTCCCATGACTATTTGTACATAATTGAGGAGAGCCTCGACGCCAGCTGTTGGGAAAGACCGCTTCGCTTGCTTCATTTTACTATGAGTGCCGTCTTTATTGTCTTCCTTTCCTTTTTTTGTGATGTTTTAGGGTATGTTGTTATCGGTTGTGTCGGATGCTTCTCATCTCGTCTACGTTGCGTAGCGACCTAAATCATAGCGAATTTTGACTTCGCTGCAGCCGGTTTTGTGCCGTGTGGTGTCCGTAAATCCTCTCCCCGTACATCATCCAAAGTGCAGATTATATTTTATTTTTGTCCTTAGGGATCAGAGGCTATATTCTGAGATATCAGATAGGTTTATTGTTTTAGACTTTTAGTCTAGATCACTATTCTTTTCTATGGCTTTAGACGAGGCATTTCACCAGAAAAGCATACTGTACTTTGTTAATTTTAATAAAGCAGTCGACTTCTTAATATCAAAGGGTCCAAAAAATAAAAAGCGGTGAATTCGCTGATTACCAAATATTGTCAGGGTCACTGATGAGGCTTGAGTAGCCGAGACTTCGAAGTATGGCAAATGTTTCCCTGCTTTTGAATGTGACCTCTGTTCAAGAAGGAACTCTAAGATTTTAATTCGACTCCTATGTGACTGATGTTGTGCTGCGTGGCGACCGAAAAAAGTCTCACATTACATAATTCATAGTGCAGATCGAATTTTACTTTTGTCCTTTGAGATCAGGGTATTTCCTAAGAATTCATACACTGAGCCACTTTAGTTACGCACCACTTATGAAACTCTGATTTGTAATTAAACAATCGATTTCTTTTACAATTCAATTAAAATCTTAAAAAGTTCCTTCAAGAGCAGAGAATACATACAGAAGTAGGAACATGGGCCAGACTACGTAGTTTCGGCTAATAAAGCCTCGTCAGTGACCCTGACAATATCTGGTGACGAAACAAGAAAAAGCATACAGTAATTTCTAAATCTTGATGGGGCAGTCGATTCAAAGACTGATTCGTTTCAAAAGGATCCAAATAATATAAAAGACAATGATCTAGAATAAAAGTCTAAATCGATCTCAAATTTTAGATTTCTCAGAATCTATCCTCTGTTCCCAAAACTACAAGCTAAAAAGCAGTTATTTGTGCATAAATCCGGTAAAATGGTGCCTGTCGAACCACCAACAAAAGGGTGGTCGAACGAAAAAGAGCAGTACTAATCAAATTAGCATTCGCAACGCTACCAACTTAACCTTAATTCGCACCGTGAGGGGATATTTTTAACCCCCTTTTTTCTCGCACAGTGTTCTGTTCGAACGTTTCTACTTCCTATGATATGAAAGACCGCTATTTTGCTGTGAATAGTGTCATACTTTTCATTATCAATATCCGCTGCTTATTTTGCGGTGATACGTTGAAAACGCAAGTTTATTTTTCTTGTTTTCAAAAGCTTCTGTGACAGTTGATGTTGTTTTGTTCACAAGTGATCAAAGTACTTCTACAATAACTTCCTTGTAAACAAACATATGTTATTTGTTAATTTTCATGCAAACTTTGTTTATAATTCTACATTATGAGTTTGACGTTAGTCTTGACGTCGGTATCCTAAGAGGTCAGAAATTAGTTAATCTTCAATTGTGTTTTGTTTTTACTGACTTTGATGTTGTAAACGGTATTACGGCCATCACAATTTATGATAAAAACTAAATTGGTGTTCGAAACTGACGTTAAAATGACGTCAAAAGTAAAGTTATTTTAAAAAGTGAGCGTGTGTTGTAAATCTGGCGTAATAAAATCGGCTCGCAACTTGAAATCACAAAAACCTTGGTGTTTTTCTACAGCGACTATCCCCAAAGTTGAAGCTCAATGCTAAACCCTAACGAAAAGAACTGCCGATTATGCTGCACGTGCATTATTGTCAAAATAATTTTTCAGCAAAGTGTGACACACACTCCAGCGATTTTGCAAAATTTTGACTGTCATCAGTTAAACAAGTCATCAATGATTGTATTCTGCTGGAACAATTTATTGTAAGCAGTTATGGGCTAAACATATGGGCATTCAAAAAGTGGTGCGTAACTAAAGTGGCTCAGTGTATATTTTTGATTGGTTAAGACTTTTATTCTAGATCACCTGTTTTTAATCATTTGGACCCTTTTTGATATTAATTAGTCTTCGAATCGATTGCATTATCAAAATTAACAAATTGCAGTATGCTTTCCTCTAGCTTTCGTCACCCGATATTATCTGGGTTACTGATGAGGCTTAAGTAGCCTGAACTGAGAAGTATGGCTCACGTTTCCCTGCGTTTGAGAAAGGTCTCTGTTCCTGAAGGAACTTTATGATTCGAATTATTCTGTTGGATAATGTTTGTTTGTTGCTGGTTCTCGCTGAACCAAGCAGCTCATTCCTGAAACCATTGCCTGTCACCCTTTTGGGGTTGTGGGGGTAAGGCGGGTGGGGTGGGGATAGGGGGTGAGGTGAAACTCTTGGGAACGCATGAGCTCGCGAGTTAATATGTAGGCGTTTCTTACAAGTTGTCTGTTACTGCTCTGTCTCGCAGAATACGTAAAGTTTGGCTCCGAGAGTAATGTCAGTTGTCTACCGGAGCTTATCCGTCAAATGATTCTAACGAACGTTTAAATGCGCATTTGTCGCACGATATTTGGTATAGGAACTTCAATGCAATTTAGGTCCCATTTATTTTCGTAAATAGATATCTGACCAATTAGATTAGTATCAACAGAATCTACCTAAGCTTTAAAAATGGTCACCTAACCGTAGTTTCCTGATCATCAATATATTTCAGTACTGTTTCCAATCTGTCTTAGCTTCATTTGGACCTCGTCTTGTTTTTAAAAACTACCTTATTAAAGATATGCCCCTGCATATATCTAAATTAATTTCATATTTGTCACCAAATATATATCACATGCATAGAAATGATTGATATTATAAGCCTTTTTATCTGCCCATTTATGATCTGTCAAAGTTACTGGAAGTAAGAGAATTAAAGAAAGTGTATACATGACGTAGACAGGATACACTCTGCAATGAAAGTTAACCTGGGCAAAGTTATATGAATAATTTTAAGCCGTTTGTTTAATCGACCTCGGACAGGTATTGTCAGAAAAGAACTCTCGTGTACAGATTAGAGATTAGTGCCATTGCTACCTTATTGGCACCATGTTTTATAAAATTTGAAATACGAGGGGGTATCAAAAAATCGTGCACTGGATTGTTCTTTTTAAAATACGAAATAGGATTCCGTTTTCTTTTACATCATCATAAGTGCATTCAGTTCTGTACAATATACCACGAAAAAATAATTACATGAAATAATAAATAAATAGGGACATCTTTTATAAACTTACCGACCGGCATCCGGCGCATTTTTGACGTCACGCCCCTAGCAAGTGTATGCGCACCTTGCATGCTCTGTTTGTCGATAGTCTATTCTTCGCAAAGCACTCCCCCGCGTGATCTATAAACTTGCACCAGCGCCAAACCCACTGCTTGTAAATAGCTTCGAACTCATATGTTTGGATCATGGTCAGAATCCGGTGAACAGTTGTCAATAACAGTGTCTCCAACTCTTACTCTGCGAGGTTCTCTCTTCAATTAAAGTAAAACTGCAAAGTCACACGGTGCCAAAAAGGGCCATAGGCGGGATGAGGTGACACAGCATCACTTCCATATGCTTCAAACGGGTTTAACGATCAATGTTGACGTGTATCCAAGTAAATAACAAACCTTTTATTGCCGTGCAATATTCCGTATGCGACGTTTTCTGAAATGTTCGCCAACATCATACAACGTTAAAAACCCGTTCGGTTGCAACAACAAGTTTTTTGACGTCACGACAACGAACAATGATTTAGCGCCATAATAAAGACGAAAATTGATGCCACACCGGTTTGGTTTACGCATGTGTTTTTAGTTTTGAAATCGAGTCGAAGTGTGCAAAGATATCAATTTATATTTAAAGTTAAGTGGTTTTGTGTTTTGAAGTGCGCCGCCGAGCTTTTCTACAGTTACTATAGTAACCACAAAACATTCGCTAAAAATTACATATGCCCTATTCTAACATAGTGCTTCTATAGAAGCAATGGAAAGTTTCCATGTCTTATTCTGCAACAAGTCACTGTTGCGAAGCGCGTGAGCCTTATTGCTGACGTTACTGGCAATACTGACGTAATTTTGTGACGTTTTAGACGTTAGACGGTGTAACGTCTCTTATTCTTTCTAAAGTCGCCATAAAACGTATATTTATATTAACTGCAGTTAAGAATATTAGCGGTAGCATGAACGCGCTGGCAGAAAGGTTGGGAGAATTTGAATGGAAAGAATATTTTTTCAGCGTTTTTGAGTGATAGAATCGAAAAGTTCAGCTCTAGCATTTAATTGTTGAGTAATTATTCACTGTTTGTCTGTCAGTTGTAAGCTCCGCGCTCGTGATATCATCTACTTTACTACTGATCTCCATACAGTGAATTGTCGCTCAGCAATTCACAGCTAGAGCTGATCTTTTTTTTTAAATCAATATAATTTCACTAGCTATTTTTTCTTGCTTTCTTTTCAGTGGAACACAGTTCGTAAAACAGAAATTAAAGGATCAGTCTGACGCGTAAGATTTGTCTCTACTTAAAGGCCCCATTGCTCTATCAGCATGAAAAAGCTTATCCTGAGGTATCGCTGCAGGTTTCTCACCATAATTTCGCCGATTTAAATGACCGTGACAAGCCAGCTTTAAACAAATAAAGCATCCTTGAGTCTCGCATAAAAAGGGTTTGTAAACTTATTTGGGTCATTGCAGTTGGCAACGACTTTCGATTTCATTAAGTTGAATGAAATGGTACAGTACAATGTACAGATATTGAGCCCCAGTCACTATCCAGCCTATTTTTATTATACAGCATTGCTCGACGGGAAACCAGAACGGGAAATAATATCTTATGAAGCCGTTTGTTATTTTTCAAAAACTTCTTTTTGCTACTTTTTGCTCGGTTAATGACTCAATATATGCATATCAATCCACATTTTATTACCAAACGCGAATGATGAACTGCGTTTTACAATTGTTTGAGTTTAGACGTTTGTACCACTGATAGGACTATGGAGACTTTAAGGTGTGTTTTTTTTCTTTTATAGCTTCTGCACACTTTATGCCCAAGAAGGCACTGTGTTCATTACACAATAAACTTTTATTTCTTTTCCTAAAGAACGTGTTTGTCAATAAAGGTGCGAATTACTGAAAACAGATATATTGTACGGCTTTTAATTGTGTCTTGTCTTATGGCCATCAAATAAATGAGACGATAATAATACTTAACCGACCGTCGAGTTCTTTGTCGAAAACAAAGAATACACCATGATGAAAGTAAAGTAATTCAATGAATACAGAATTATCTCACCTTAATTTATTTATTCTGTGCATTAAATATAAAAAATCGGTTCCCTTGGTAAAGTGGTTCATAAGGTGGAGGAGCAACATAGTCGAATAAAGAGATAATTGAAAGTGTGAGTAGCCCTGAGTTGCTAATTTTGTTCGCAGCATTGTAATTGCGCAGTATTGCAATATAGCATGTAAATGTAAATGCCTGGAAAGTGTTTCCAGACCTACTTTTTGTCATTTAATGAAGCGATATATCACATACAATGTTCATTGTCATATAAATTGCAGATCAGGAAACAAGACACAATGTACCGCCAAACAAGTTATGCCATATCAGTTTTATCAAATACTGAATGCCTTTGAATATAGGGGGTTATAACATGACTTTAACTTTTTTCCCCATTAAAGGCATAGGAAGTGGCGTCGTGTTAAAAGGACCTGGTATGATAAGGGCTGTTTTTGGCCCCCATTCAAATTCTCTTAAAATTGCCTTGTTTCTATTGCTTATCCTTTGTGTGTATGGGAACAGACAGAAATAATATGTTTCATTTATGTTTATTATCAGAATAACACGATTTCTGACATGCCTATGTTGCTTCAATAATATGAAGGAAAATTGCAAGAAAAATTGAGTTTAATACATTTTCCTATAAATAAATAAGTCATTTACAATAGCTTTTGAAAGCTCTTGATAATAGGCTTTTGATGAAATGTTTATACGTGAGCTAACACTGCTATTTACCTGTGCACTGCACAAGGCCTCTCCAGGTACCCCACCCACTCAAGTTTGCAAGTCCAGAGACGCTAACCAAAAAGTTTCAACAGATCAAAATAAAATGTGTACCACATTATTCCTTGTGTTCTAACTAAGAAAATGAATACCCACAACATATGTTTATTTCGTCTATGAGCGGAGATATGGACGTTTTTATGTTGGGAAAACCGAGAAATGTTCCAGACGCTGCCAGTTTGGTAACAAAAAGTTAAAAATAAACATAGAGCCCGGTCTCCAGCACATTTGATATTTTCATGGCATGTAAATATATTAAAATTTTGTCTGTATACAAAATATAAAATGTGCTGGAGGCCGGGCTCATATATTTTGAAAGCCGCGACGGCTATAAAATTCGTCATTTTCGTCAGAATTCACTGGGGGTATGGGTATGTTTAAGATAAAAACACAAATATTTTGTGCAAGAACTGGTTATTTTTGTGTTTGCTGATACATTCAAAGTTTGAACTTTCCTATGAATACATTTTAATTATTTAAGTAGAACTTTTGAAAATTGAGTTTTCTGGGGGCCAAATATGGGTCTTATCATACCATGGTCCTTTGTGATAATTTACGTTGCTTACGTCGAGATGTGCCAATTCCGCACCTTGATGACGTCGAATGTAAACATTTTTTTCTATTGACGCCCGCCTCAAAAATTCCATCAGAAAACGTTGTATTGCATTTGCATTTTTATTCTGTATAATGTTAGAATCGAATGTTTCCTTGCCCGTGAATTATCGCTGATTAACACGTGTGTTGTCGTGCATATACGTTTGTCGTCGTGAATTGATATTTCGTGATTTGTCCTCCAACAACATGTGTTAATCAGCGATAATTCACGGGAAAGGAAACATTATTTCTGAAATCAATCTTGTCGAGTCTGTCCTAGTCAAAAGATTTTTATTTATCCTATTAAGGCTGTGGTCCTACTAGTGGTTTCCTTTCACTCTGGCTTAAGGTTATATTGAGTGAGTCAGTCCAAGAAAATGAATTGCTGTCAAAGAAGAGTCTTAATAAAGCCTTAGTTTATAATTTTATTTCATTGAGCTTTATTGCATTATACATCATGTGTTTAGAAGTTGTTGTTTTTTTTCTACAATGTCTCACTGATGATGGATCGGGATGTCCTGCGCAGACCAAACAACTACTTATTGCGTCAGAACCATGCATTAAAGTAATTTTATGCTTATACTTTGACCGTTTGAAGGTGTTCTTCTGCAGCATTTCTTCTATAGAAGATTAGGTGAGTCCGAATACTTGCTGGTCCTTTATGCTTTTGTGCTCAGTATTTCTTACTTGGGTATGAGGGACAGTTATGCTGACTTAACAAGTGATGTAGATGAATGTTGTGAGATGTTGAACAATTTTTTAAACGTTTCTCTTTCTTTGTGCATAAGATTCATTAACGTTTAATAAAAAACGTATACCACGCTATCAATATAATTATTTTCTGTAGTGCAACCTACAGACTGGCTTTTATGTTTGTATCCTGTTACGGTTTCAGAAAAACAGAAAAAGATGACGAAAATTGGATTGCAGTCAGGGCTTGGATAGAACATATTCAACAGACAATTACAACGCCGCGTCAGGATCCTTTTGTCTTTCACGAAACAAGTGTACCATGCGCAAATTTGATGGAGGAAATTGAATTCAATCTCAAGTCAAAGATTCAAAAGTAAGTAACTTAACCATTAAGTCAGAACAGTATTAATATAGAAAGCAACACATTACATCAGCTTTAACTCTGCTTGTTAGACGCAGTAATGCTTTCATAAATTGGCTGGAGTTTTATAAACAAATACCCTGTTTAAACTGCTCCTTTATATCTTGGTCTACACTGTTACCAAACCCTGTCTGTTAATTTCAACAGGTTACAACTTTGATAACTACCTTATTGCAAATTCACATATTTAATGATGATTTATCCTGGTAATATTAACATAACATGGACTATTGCTCTTAAGTGTCAGTTTAATACCACGGTGTTTTACCGTGACTGCCCACCTGCCCAGCAGGCATAACGTTGAGTTAGCATTGAATAAACTTTGATTCAACGTCATAACATTGAATCAACGTTGATTCAGTGTTACCTCATCATTTATTCCCAGTGCCTAAGCAAGTTCCCAGTTTTTATTTCAGACTAGAACAACAGTATACTGAATTAACCAGTGATGTACAAATTTGCCTTGAGAAGTTGAAAGACTCTTCGGATGTAGCTGACACCAAAGGTCGTGAGAAAGAGACTCCGAACCGACAAGAAGACAAAGGCCCTGACTCAAAGGAACTGAAAGTGCGTATTGATAATTACAAAAAGGAATGCAAAAGGTAATATGGATTTTCGTCTATGTACTTTTGAATATATCTCTAGAAGAAACTATCTAATTTTTCTACTGGCTTGTATTTTCGTAAACACTCTATTTTTGCGTGCTTTATCTTGATACGCTGTCAATATTTATGTAACTGTAACATAGAAGTATTGCTGATATTGTTATTACTCCTCGTTCCAATTGATTATAGTAACAAAAAAGTTGAATCTTCCGGAACAAATCCACCACTTAGTACAGCATTAAAATATGTACAGTACCGGAAAACAATTCGCCCCACAAATCTAGCAACATTAACTACGCCTGTCCCTTAACTGGCTTTCCTGTACTATACTTACTATCAATGAATCATCAGAAACTAAATGTGAACGGGTTCGCCTCCATGGGTGTCTCTGCCATTTTTCAAAAAGATCACAACTTTTGTGATTTCCTACTTTCCTGCATGGGTGACGTAGACCTTCCCAAATGGAGCCCACTCAAAGGAGAATGGTTTGATTTTGATTGAGCAAATTGTTTCCTTTAAGGGTTGGCCCACACTGAGAAGGGAGGCAAAAATGCAAAGTACAGATTTGCTTTCGCAGAAAGTGTTCTCATTCACTTAGCGCTCAGTGCAGTTACGCGATTCATGGGGGCTTTAAACAGTCTCTTCGTACGGTACTTCACAATGGGGTAATTGACATTATCCAGTCCTTTGGGAGCCTGGAATATTTTTGATTTTGTCAGGAGCATTAAGTCAAGAGGCGTAGGTAGGTTTGAATATAGCATTTATTGCTCATTATTACACTGTCGGTATATAGGTTCAATGCCTGACCATCTTGCTAAATTCCCATTTATTATGACGATAAATAAGTCTCGATAAATACTGAAAATAAATTATTGACTATGGAGGCATTGGATATGATGTCATAAACACCAAAGAATACCAGTATTGACCGAGGCGACAGCCGAGGTCAATATTGGTATTCTGTGGTGAATACCACATCATATCCAATGCCTCCATAGTCAACAATTGTTTTATTATATAACAACACTTTTATGTCTACTTTCAGTTAGGCTTGCAAACCTGCTTTTGTTGCTTGGTTTGCTCTCAGCGTCTGTGCCGTCCGCCATGTTTGTTGTGTGTCATCGACACTGGTACCCGTTTCACAATATACTGACTAAGGCATGCTGCAGAAATACGAAACCAGTCAACCTTGGTTTTCCAATATTGATTTCTTTTGCACGTGATCTAAATTTAGAAACTAATATTTAATGGGAAAAACATCAGGCCGGTGAATATAACAAAATATTGAATGGACTGAAATCAGCTCTGAGCCAATGAAAAATGTTTTATTTATAGGTTATATAATAAAACATAATATGGTTAGGGCCAGTTTTTACTGCGGCTCATAGCAGTGTTTGTATGATGTGATTTTCATTTCAGAGTACAACAGCAGTATACTGAATTGACCAGTGATGTAGATGAATGTTCTAAGATGTTGAACAATTTTTCGGATGTATCTGACGACAAAAATCGCAAGCACGAGACTAAACAACAACAAGAAAATAAAGATCCTGACACTAAGAAACTGAAAGTGCGCATGGGTGATTTCAAAAAGGAATACAAAAGGTTATATCGGTTTCATCCATAGTGCAGATTATATTCTATGTTTGTCCTTTGAGATCAGGGGACATATTCTGAGAGTTCATAATTTTTTATTGGTTTATACTCATGTTCTAGACCATCACTTTTCGTTTTAATGATCGCTTTTAGATACTTATTAGTCTTTAAATCGACTGCCTAATCAAAACTAAGAAATTACAGTACGTTTGCAGGGTCACTGATGAGGTTTGAATAGCCGAGACTTCGAAGTATGGCTCATGTTCCTCCTATCTAATGAGTTCTCTGCTCTTGAACGAACTCTTTTAGATTTTAATTTGGTTTGTGACCATTTGAATACATGACTTGAAGATATTATTCAAGTATTTCGCTGCCTTTATTATGCTCCCCGAAGGGTGAGCATATAGTTGCCGCTTTGTCCGTCTGTCCGGACGTCCTTCCGTCCGTCACACTTTTGTTCGGAGCATATATCTGAAAGTATTAGGGAGAACTAAATGAAGCTTCACACATTGATAGAAAACAATGAGAGGAAGTGCAGTTCTTAAGAACCGTAAACCTGTTACATGTATTTACAAAGTTAGCTCCCTTTCCAGTTTTTTGCAGTGTTTTGCTTGTCCGGAGCATATCTCTGAAAGTATAAGGGAAAACTAAATGAAACTTTACACATTGATAGAGGACAGTGCACAAGAATCGTAACCCTGTCACAAATATTTACAAAGGTAGCCTCCTTTTCCAGTTTTTGCAATGTTTTACTTCTCAATTAGAAAAAGTGCAGTGCAAAAGAATCGTACCCCTGTTACAAGTATGTACAAAGTTAGCCCCTTCTTCCAGTTTTTGCAATGTTTTTCTTGACCGGAGCATATCTCTGAAAGTATAATGGGGAACTAAATGAAACTTCTCACATTGATAGAGGACAATTAGAAAAAAGGCAGTGCACAAGATCCGTAACCCTGTCACAAGTATTTACCCAGTTAGCTCCTTTTCCAGTTTTTGCAATATTTGGTTTGTCCGAAGCATATCTTTGAAAGTATGTGGGGGAACAAAAAGAATCTTCACACATCGATATTATAGAGGGCACTTAAAAGGAAGTGCAGTGCACAAGAACCATAACACTGTCACAATTATTTACGAAGGTAGCTCCCTTTCCAGTCTGTTTATTCGGAGCATATCTCCAAGAGTATACTAAATGAAACTTCACACATTGATAGAGAACAATTAAAGAATGGGCAGTACGCAAGAACCGTAACCCTATCTTAGGTATTTACGAAGTTAGCTCCCTTTCCAATTAAACTTATTATGAAGGCAGATTGCAAAAGATGGCATGTGGTAAGGAAGACCGGAGAACCCGAAACAAACGCGACTTTGTGATGCATACCACTATGCCGTTAGAAGTGCGACGTCCTAAATCGAATCCGGGGAACAGCGGTGATAAGCGAGAAACTAACCTGCGCTGTCCAAGCTCCTCATTTTTTTTTTTTTTTTTTTTTTTTCATTCAACTCTATATCATTGAATGAGTGTTTTGGTTTTGATAATTAAAAGGCAGGTAATGTGCTATGCTAAAGTATCGGTCGGCTAAGAACTGGGTGATTAAATGAAATATAGGGAACTTAGCCACATTCATACGCTGATACAAAAGTTTTCGTCAGTTTCTCTTTTGTTCCAAAGCAAAACGTATGACTCATGCATACAAATAATGCGCAAAATGAAGAATCCTGCTTTGCAGCACAGAGGAACAGAATGGTTTCGCCTTACTCTTTTAAAAGACTACTATGCAAACCGGCACTGTAACGTCCCAGCTTATATAAAAAGTAGATTGGTGTGATACGACTGACAATATTATATCGTGGTCTTCAGTTTAATTTTCCAGCACTTTTGCTTTCGGCGGGGGCACTATATGTGCCGCATGAAAGTCCTCGGTGGACTATAAAGGGCAGAATTAGGTAGCTATTCTCAGTATTTCTCAAAACACCAACTGGTAAACATCTCAAATAGGTCATAAAATTCCAATTCTTGATCTGATTGGTTGTGTTTGAGGAAGAAGAATTTGCCTGTGAAATGATTGACAGCTGATTTGAATTAATTTTGTCAATACGGCAATTTTTAGCGACTAATTTTATCAGTTAAACTGTAGCCCCGCCCACTTATAAACTCAAGCAGCTGTTAAATCCTTTGCCGGTGGGTACAGAACCTAGCCCTTTGACAATTATTCTATTACAGGCTAGAAGAATCAGAGAAAGCACTTCAACTTGAAATTAAGAAACTAGTGAACGACGTCAAGTCACACAAAGTGCAGCTAGAAAAGCTAGAACAAAGGTACAAAATGATGGCAGAAATAACTGAGGCGGGTTCTGTTTGTGTTGATTCTAGTATTTTGATCACTATCTATACCGCAGCGCATTATGGTGCTCGGTTGTGTTTAAAGGTGACTAGTTTGCGACGCTAGTAGTGAGGTCAAAAAACTTCAACGTCTAGCCAGTTTGCTTTCTGTCTCTTTTTCATAACATCTACTTTGCATTCTTCTTTTTAAAATTTAACCTAGGCACCATGAATGGTCAATTTCTATACATATCATATAGAAGTTATAGTATTGGCCGTTCTAATGGTCAGTAGTATAACTTGTATTTAATTTATATGGAACTTTTTTTTGAGTCCCTCTCCTCTTTTTAGACTGAGTATATACTCTGTTGTATTAAAGTAAGCTTTGTATTTTATCTTTTTGTGTCTCTTTTCTGTAAGTGATTTGAATGGGTCGAGCTTTAGGATTGTGACTTCCCTTGGTATCTTTACGTTTTTACAAATGATAATTGATTTTTAAACGATTACATATTTGAGTGATTATTAATTTTGATTTTATATTTTTAAGTTATTATTTTTCCAATGCGTTTTTTTAGTGTGGGCTGTGAAATCTAACTGTATTAGTTCCAGACCATTTTTGTCTTTTTTTTACTTTTAATTATAAGCTAAGCATTGCATGTCAAACTGTTGTATGGGAAAAGCAAAAATGTTAATACGTCATAGCGTATTAAGGATAGATAGATAGATAGATAGACAGATAGATAGATAAGGCTACCAAAAGCGATCTAAAGCAGCACCAACTTAATACCGACTAAAGAGAAGATATAGCAATACAGTTATAAAAGTACTGCCTGGTAATGTATCCGCAAACTTTCAGTAGCAAGGTTACTTAATACTCTATGCAAATATTCCGCTGCATGAAGACAACTCTTGAGCACTATTGCTATTTTTTCAGGCCTAAAATTAAATATGAAATTACCGGAAATGCGACAATTACAATATATTGCTGACTGAGGTAAAAATCTCAATACAAGATTAATACATATAATAACATAGCATTATATATGCAAGAACATACACACAAACACGCAGAGAATACATATCGGAAGAAAGCCTTTGAACGGCCAGTAATGCAGCTACTGGAATTTAGATGAGTTAATCTTCCAATAAACCTGAAAATATGGCAGCCAAAAACAGAACTTGAAACGGTCTTCTCCCGCATCTCCTTTGTATGGCTTTATTGCAGCTTGTTCCTTATTTTAATTTTTTTATTATTATTTATTTATTTGTGTGTCTTATTGTGTGTGCTAAGCTCTATTTTCTCGTTTGGGAAAAAAAGTGTTGGACCAGTGGTGCTTTGTTTGTAGTGATTTCATTTTGTTTGAGTATCCTCATTTTTATTTGTTTATTTTTCATCTTGCCGGTGGAAGGCTATGGTATGTAACTGTGACATCTCCTGTGCATATACTGCAATCTCAGGAACAATTACCTTTCTTCAACCCTCACATGATATGCTTTGAATTCTGCAGGCTGTTTATGTATTGATATTATGTGACCGAAAAAAAACAGTTCCCTTTATTTTACCAATAATGTTACTTAAGACATTCAGGTTGAATTGTGTCAGCTGCTGCCTATCGGCACTAGCTTTCTTTCGACCATACGAATGTTGTTGTAAGCTAACTACAGAAAAGTGTTAACGTTCGCTCACTAGCTTTGAATGGAAAAGAATATCACCCATGTATTTGACAGAACTTGATGATGTATCGCTTAAAATTACCTCACTGATAAACAAACAGTTTGAACAAAGCAGAGGACACGCTATAATAGATACTCTATAAACTCTATATCAGAACAATATGCTGCATATGCATTTCATTGAAATATTACTTTGCTTTACTTTAGCCAATCAGAAGAAACTGCTTCACAGACTCAAAAACAATCCGAAGAATTCTCTTCAGCCCTTGAACGTATTCAGGCTGTTTGCACAGAAGGTATACAAGCTCAACCCAGCGAACGAAATGACAGCCAGGCGGTTAAATATCGAAATCTACAAACATTGGCCAACGATACTGTTGCTGTAGTTTCAACAAAACTAAAGGAGTAAGTCGATCAGTCATGAAGAAAAAGAAAATTAAAAAATGCTGTCTTCAACATAATTGTGCATAAGACGAGTATACATGCATATGTACCCAAATATACCGTTTATCGTAGCCTGGAAGCAAATTTCGCATCTGTGTAGATTATGTTAAATTTAGCGTTTTAAGTAATTGTTATAACATCTCAACTTTCAATTTATACATCGTATATTGAATACCGTAAGCTTTAGAATTATTTTTTCAGAGTAAATTATTTGACCGTTTTTATCCACCGACTGAAAAGTTCGGGGGATATAGCAATGAGCCTGGCGTCCATCCGTTCGTACGTTCAGTCGTCCGTCCGCAAACATTTTCTTGTCCGCTCTATATCTTGAATACCCTTTGGAATATCTTCATGATACTTCACAGTTATGTTGAAGAGGTTGTGTACAAGAATGGTATCTTGCTATTGTACTTTTTTAGTTTTCTCACCTTTTGTGATTTTTGGCAGATTCGTTTTCGCTCAATATCTTGAATACCCTTTGAAATATTTTCATGATACTCTACAGATATGTTAAACAGGTCATGACAATGTGTCACGAACAAGAATGACAACTCTTGCTTTCTTACTTTTTGAGTTATTTTCCTTTGATGGTTTTAGGTGTTATTTCGTTTCGCTCTATAACTTTAAAACCGTTTGAAATATTTTCATGACACTTCACAGATATGTAGAACAGATCATGACAATTTGTCGCTAACAAGAATAACAACTAATACTTTCTTACTGTTTGAGTTATTTCCCCTTGATGTGTTTAGATGTGATTTCGTGTCCGCTCTATAACTTGAATAACTTTTGAAATATTTTCATGATACTTCAAAGATATGTAGAACGGGTCAAAACAATGTGTCGCGAACAAGAACGACAATTCTTGCTTTTTAACTTTTTGAGTTATTCCCCTGGATGGTTTTAGCTGTGATTTTGTGTTTGCTCGATAACTTTAATAGCCTTTGAAATGTTTAATGATACTTCACAGATATGTAGAATAGGTCATGAAAATTTATCTAATACATGAATGACAACTCTATCATTCATACTGCCCGAGTTATTTCACTTTGGAAGGTTGAGCTGCAGTTCGCTGTCTCTGTTCCATATGTGTATAACCATGGCTTGCTACACAAGTTTAATACCCTAATAACCCTTAGAATATTAATGGTCATGCCATGATATCCTATCATGCTACAAACTCTCTGTGATTCTCCATAACCCCCACCCCCGATTTTTTCCAGATTTGGATTCTTTGTCCAAATTCACTTTCTAGAGATCTCAAAATTAGATTTGTAGAGCTTGTACTTTAGAAATTATTCACACATTTTGAAATGTTGAGTGTATCATATGCTAAACACTGTGTACCTGAGGCTGTTTGAGATTTTACCTCTTTTTAGCAGTCTGGCATACTGTTTTGGTCAGAGTGTTAGATAATCAGGCATCTGTTAAAAATAATGTCAATCAGAAGCATAAAGAATGACGATATATAACATATGTGTATTGTATTTATGTGCACCCTGTTTACCAAGGCGCAAGGGGCCTTCGGTCGGGGGATTAGCCATTTTCTCTGATGGCTATATTTCTCCATGTTATCACACTGCAGAATTTAAAAGTTTTCAGAAAAATGTCCAAGAGTGTATGCGTTTCGATACAATTTAAACAAGAGGTCCATGATGGACCTAAATCGCTCACCTGAGTTATGATGAAATAACATGGAAGATCATCTATTTGATGATGGTTCAATTGGAGCAGTTTTGCACTTTTTAATCTATATTCTGACAAAGTTTCATGAAGATTGGATCAAAACTGTGCCCCCTAGAGTGTACACAATGTTTTTCTAAGATCTGACCTGGCGATCTAGTTTTTGATCAGACATTATTCAGTTTCAAACTTGGCCTACATTTTATGAAGATAAACATTCTGACAAAGTTTCATGAAGATTCAATCCAAAATAAAGCCACAATTGTGTGCACAAGGCTTTTCTATTATTTGACCTAGTGACCTAGGTTTTGACCTGACAAGACCCAGTTTCAAAATTGGCCTAGATTTCATTAAGATAATCATTCTGACAAAGTTTCATGAAGATTGAACCAAAACTGAGCCCTCTAGAGTATCCACAATATTTTTCTAAGGTTTGACCTAGTAACCTAGTTTTTGATCCAACATGACCCAGTTGCACCCTTAGTCTAGGTTTGTTGGAGATAAACATTTTGACAAAGATTCATGAAGATTGGAACAAAACTGTGCCCTCTAGAGCATTCACATGTTTTTTCTAAGATCTGACCCAGTGACCTAGTTTTTGACCTGACATGGCCCAGTTTCAAATTTAGTCTAGATTTTATAAAGATAAGCATTCCGACAAAGGTTCATGAAGAGTGTAACAAAACTGTGCCCTCTAGAGTGTACACAAGGTTTTTCTAAGATTTGACCTAGTGACCTAGTTTTTGACCCCACATAACTAATTTTCAATCTTGGCCTAGATTGTATAAGGATTAACATTCTGACAAAGGTTAATGAAGATTGAATTATAACTGTGCCCTCTAGGATATACACAAGGTTTTACTAAGATTTGACCTAGTGACCTAGTTTTTGATCCCACATAACTCAGTTTCAATCTAGGCCTAGATTGTATAAGGATAAATAATCTGACAAAGTTTCATGAAGATTGGATCAAAACTGTGCCCTCAAGAGTGTACGCAAGGAGTTTCTAAGATTTGACCTAGTGACCTAGTTTTTAATCCCACATAACCCCGTTTCAAACTTGGTCTAGATTTTATTAAGATAAACATTCTATCAAAGTTTCATGATGATTGGATCAAAACTGTGCCCTCTGTGTCATTCTAAGATTTATTTCCATTTTTAGCTCTGGTGGCCATTTTGTTCAGCGGAGTAAAACCGTTTTAGCAATTTTGGTTCAGGGCTCTGAGTCAAACATTTCTGTGAAGTTATTTTGAAATCGAGCCATTGGCTTTAGAGAAGATGTCTTTTAAAGGTTTTTTCTATTTTTAGATTTCTATTTTTAGGTCTGGCGGCCATTTTGTTCAGCGGAGTGGAACCGTTTTAGCAATTTTGGTTCAGGGCCATGAGTTAAAATTTTTTTTAAATTGAGCCATCGGCTTCAGAGGAGCTGTCGTTTAAATGTTTTTCTATTTTTAGCTTTGGCGGCCATTTTGTTAAGTGGAGCAAAACCATTTTAGCAATTTTGGTTCAGGGCTATAATAGAAACATTTGTGTGAAATTATTTTGAAATTGGCTTACTGGTCTAGGAGGAGATGTTGTTTGAAGAAATTGTTGACGATGGACGGACGGACAGACGGACGGACGCCGGACGACGGACAAATATCGATCACAATAGTTCACCTTGAGCACTTCGTGCTCAGATGAGCTGAAAAGCTAATGAAACACATTATTTGCATTATAGATTTTTACCGAGACTAAACCCTAAAACATTCATAACCTGATAAGAAGTTCGCTTTATTAGATTCCTTGGAATAATCATTCAAATGTCGTTTCTGAAAACACGACTATCATTACAAGAGACCTATCTCTTTTCCCTAAAGGCTGCCGAGGAAATAATGAGATTCTTCTGCGAAAGTGAAATCTATATTTCCTGTAAATGAACAGTGAAATTATGAATTCGGGATTTCGGGTATTGACTGTTTTCTTTAAGATATACGCCCTGATATGTTTCTATTAAACTTCAAATTTCTCACGAAAAATCGTAAAAAGACATAAGTTAGGGGACCTCCATACGAGCCGAACTACCAACTAATTGTGTGCACCGCGGCGGAGGGTGAGGGTGAAGGTTTGGGCCCGGTAAACCCGGTTTAAATCCCCCAGTAGTTATTACTGACCATCCCAAGGCTTTACTTTCGTTTCGGTTGCATTTGTTTTATGTTCGGTGCTGTTTAACTTATTGTGTTTTCATTTTAACCTTTCTGTTGGTCTAAATTATTTAGTTCTGTAAAGACAGCTGACTTGCCACCTACTTGGGAAAAATGCTGATTCGGCTTATCACTTGTAATTTATTGTTTGTTGGGCTGTCTTTTTCAATCTTTCCCTTTGATGTTGGGGATAGGGTTTGGGATCTGATTCTGTCAGTTCCTGAAGTGTATTTACTCTTTAAATAAAAATGATTTATAGTAAAAGTACTTTATCTACCAAATGTTTGATTTGTGCCGGTTACTGGAAGTAGGAGAATTTAAGAAAATATATATAAAAAACGCGGGGATAGCAGACCGCCATTACCGCCAGAAACGAATACTCGATACGCCCAGAAATCATATTTAATCAGGGAAAAGCTATACCATGAATAATTCTAAGCCTTTTCTTTAATCGACATCGGACAGTAATTGGCTGAAAAGAACTCACGCGCACGGATTAGAGATTAATGCCATTTGTAAAATGCAAAGCATGCTTGTAGAAACGCCTTTTTATTTCAAGGTGGGAGTCAATCAATTTATGACGACCAAAGATACGTGAATATTCCAGAAGGGTTCGCAATGCTATATCGTCTCTGCCTCCGTACCAAAGATTTTTGGCTGATGATTTTTTGCACAATTCTAAATTGTGTTGCATACAACTTATCCGTTTCATTATTTTTCAGATTATTTCATAATGAAATACGAGGAAGTGTACTTTCAAACAGCCTTTTGTAAATTTTTGACTTTATTTCCTTCGAAAATGATAAATGGAATTACAGATGCATGTCGACACTTAAAATAATACATAGAAGCACATACCTCGATGGTACCGATCGCATATTCCGCAAGCTATACTTTTTTATGTCAGCGAAGGCAGGCCTTCTACAACTCCTAGCGGTGCTCTTTCTTCTCCGGTTTGTTTTTTCTTTTATTATTTTATTATATTATTATTTTTTTTATATTTTTTTTTTGAGTGTTTGTGACTTTTTCATTCTGGTGCTATGTTGCAGTATTTTGTTATTTTGTACACATTAAGCAGGCTTAACAGAAGAAGAAAAAAAACATGACGTAAAATGGATAAGAAATGTTCTGACACATTAACTGACTACTTCGGAAAAAGCTTATAATAACCATTGTTATGAAACAGAAATTTGATTATCAGTTCTATCGAATTGTATTTTATTGTCTATCATTTTAACGAGTTTTTTTTTTTTTTTTTTTTTGGATACGCGACTAGAATTGATGCTTTTTGGTATTCATTAGGTGAAGCAAAATTCAAAATAACACTGAAAAAGCTAAAATATGTTTCCGTATTAAACTTTTATATATAGATGACAGTAAGTAGAAAAACGAGTGATGTTCAAACTGATTTTTCACAGCTGCATTCTCAAAAATCGAAAGATATTTTTTCTATTGAAGAGTAACTTTGTGGCTAAAAACATACAGTAGAGAACGTCCAAAAATATAAAAAGTTTAAGTTTCTATTTTTTTACAAAAGATGGAATATTCTCCAACCTGATATACATGTTTATAGGCCTATAAAGATTGCATTTTGGCAGCACGTATTTCACAAATATTTTCTGTTGAAGGTTCGAAAAATCAAACAAGGCTCTTGAAAGCAACATTAAGAATACAATCGAAGAAAATGAACAGTTAAAGGAGCAGGCAGACAGGTACGGTAACCCCCTCATTTGTTTGATGCTAACGCGTACGTTTTCGTGCGAGAGAGCATATAGGTAAACTATGTTTGTCAGTAAAGGAAGAAGAAAGTGTATGTATCCAGAGAAGGCCAGCATTTACAAAATATAAATCAAGTCAAATGGTCAGCGAAAATTTGAGAAACCTATATCGACCGCAACCTAAGCCAAGCATCATCTTCTGTTACACTACAGCAGCTACAGTCATCATACTTGGTACATATATACACATCCACATGACTGCAGCAGCTGCATGACACAATTGTGTCAATGACCTATATGTTACGGTTGACTGACTTTGGTGTTGGCACCGTTTTTAAGGCAGAATTTTCAGTTATGTTGATGACCTTGAGACAAGAGGGTTGATATTTGGTCAAAATGCATATCCCTATAATTGCAGCAACTGCAGAGCATCCAGGCAGACTCCAGAGCCCTTGACTTAAATCATGGTCCAGTGATTTTGCCTTATATTTCCAACACTGTTCGATAGACTAACTTTATATCTGGCGTAGTGGCTCAGTCTGACTTCGCGAATGACCTCATACTATGTATAAATCACTGTGACCTAGATTTCATGGTTCACTGATTTTTTACAAATTTGAGCACTATTTAGAAGATTTCCATCATGCATGGGATCCGGTTCATTCTGACTTTGCAAATGACTTCATGCTATTTGAAGGTCACTTTGACCTATATTTCATGGTTCACTGGTTTTGCCTTGTATCTCCAAAACTGCTAAAGAGGTTAATATCGTACATGGCAACTAGGATTAATAGTCTGACACTTTGAAGGACCTGAGGTCACTCTGACATACATATCATGCTTCAATGACTTTTATTCAAATTTTGAACACTGTTCAGTAGGTATTCATTATAAACATAGTATTATGGTTCAGTCTGGCACTGCAGATATCCTCATATATTTGTAGAACTTTGTAATTGTGAGAATCAGGCACCCATATAGCGCACTTCGTTGTCTTCTGACAACTCTTGTTATTATTATTATTCATGACGTGACATTGTACTTTCTCTTTAACCAACAGCTTCTTGTGTATGTACACAAACAAATAAACGTTTGTTATATTTTGAACTAAATCTATGATACAAATGTCAAGTTTTATTAGATTTAAGACTAAACTAGATGAGGCCAACACAGAAACGGACAACTATTCAGAAGCCCTTCAGCTTATATGCTCCATGTGTCACAACCATCTTCAGGCAGAAAATACAACTATATATGGCAAAGAAAAGAAGAAAAATCAGCTTGGACATGAAAATAAAGGACAGATAACAGAACAAACTGTGCAGTTGGTGACCGAAATCATGGAAAGGTATACCTGCACACTATACATGCAGTCCGTACCAATATTATTTGGTTAGAGTGTTATGTTAGCGCACTGTTGGGATAGCTTCGTTGTCGTACTATACGGTTTGACTAGAGAAGAAAACAGTTCCATTTGCAAGCCTAGTAAACGTTACAGATTGAACGATTGATATCGGATATTTCATGATCTGAAAATATTGTTAGAAATATGTCTTGCAGTTAGAAAATTGAAGAAGACATTGTGGCAAAACCATGTCGGTTAGTCTTTGACTTTTTCACATTATTTAGGATAGTCTCGTGGCAATGTGGAACGAGCTGCTTTTCGTTGTTTTGATATTGCTTTTCTGGCTGTTGTCGCACATTTCATTACTAGTCATGAAGAGACTCAGTTAAACCGATTCTGCTATTTTCTGATCTTTGGTGTGTTCCTAGCTTCCAAAGGATCTTTCTTTTCAGAACATATTTATCTTCCGCTTATTATATGTGGAGTTTGAGGCAGGATATAGCTTTCGATTGTGTCTTGTAATGTTATCTTCTTTTCGGCCAAACAAAAACAATACTTATTTATTTATAAATAAACGTATTTATTTATTTGCCGTAAATGTTTAATGATATACTTTTACAGACAAGTCAAAATACGGGAAGAAAACGTCAATCTTAGAAGAGAAATTGGAGAAATGCAGAAGAAATATGAAGCAGATAGAAGCAGGTTAATATTGAAATACAAATGCGCCGCGACACTAGAAAACTAACAAAGTGGTTCTGCGCCCAGCGCAGAATCAGATCAGGCTTGGCGTTCGCCGTGTAGCTTACAGTAACTTAGACCCTTAGCTACCCTTTCAGCACTCAGGGAAGAGTGTGATCAGACTGGGCGGATCCCCAGGCTGATCTGAGTTTGCGCTGGGTGCACAACCACTTTGTTGGTTTTCTCGTGTCCCGGCTCAAATGAAGATATTGAGGAAAGCCTACTGATTAAAATTTAGTGTATGTACGGCAACATGAGTTCAGATACTCCCGCCGAAAGCAAAAGAAAATGTAATGAATAAATAGAAATAGAAGATTAAGAAAAATGTATTTGCAGCGTCTGCAGCAAACGGATCTTTGTGCAGGTGCAAAGTACCAAGTTAATTGTAGAGTGTTATCTAAGTCTGTATGTGCTTTACAATGTTGGTGTTCAGGAACAAGAAACTGTTGGTACGAAGAGTAAACTCTAAATCTTCACTGAGCGATGTCCCCTTAAGTAATAAACCCTAACATTATTAAGAGACAGAACACATGTCAATTAACCCGGAATGTAGGCTCATATTCTAGATCACAATATTTAATTCATTTGGACCCCTTTTGATATTCACTAGTCTTTAATTCGACTGCCTTGTTAACATTAAGAAATTACAGTTATGTTTGCTTTGGTTTTCGACACCAGATTATATCAGGATCACTGATGAGGCTTGCATAGCCAAAACTTCGAAGAATGGTCCATGTTCTATCTTTCGAGTGTGTTCGCTGCTCTTGAAGGAATTCCTATAGAGATTAATTTGTTACAGACTGAATCACGGATTTCCTTTATAATCTCACAGACGTCAAACAGGAGCTTGCGATTAATATCAAAGTTAAAACCATGGTTTCATTGACTTACTAATCCTGGTTAGGGCGAAAACAGATAAGGTATTAGTCTCTTTGCAGGCTTTGTTAATGACACTTTATTAGAATTAAAGCTGCACACTTTCATTAGCGTTCTGAATGCTAATATTAATTCAAATGTTTCAGACTTAGCAAGTATATGGGTGCTGACCTTAGAGCTGGTAACCCTAACATAGCAGATTTAAGTGACTCAAACCGGCCGACGAAAATAGCGGAGGCTTTTAGCGAGCTGTATGACAACATCTGGACAGATGCATTTGTAGAATTAAACAAGAGGAAGAAAGTTACAGAAACGAATACGATTGAAAATCTTCTGGACATATTGCAGGTAACAGAATAATTGTTGGGCATAAGACGTTCTAAGAATCATAAAAACTTATCATAGGTTAATAGGCATATACCGTCACAGAAACATATAGTAGTACACATGTACTAAATTACCCTAAAACAATAAAATAAAAGCCGGAAAACTATGATGGTCCGGCCTAAAAGGTCCTCTGGGCTCGTTATCACTATTTTCCATATGTTATTAACTGCATTTTGTCTGTTTTAGGGATTATCTGACCCACGAACTATATGTTCCTGTGATACCGTCAATCAGTGTCGTTCATTGACAAATATCGTGTTTTGCCGTTTGCAGTTTTCAGTTAACACAGTTTGCAACAGCAAAATATGATGTGTTTCGTTGTTCATTCTTCTATGTGTTCTATCCTTCCAAAATGTAGTTTTCGGCGGAACTGGTTGATTTTCCTGCTTGTGATGTGTCCATTGTGGCCTTCATTCTCTTCAACGATTCAAATATACTTACTCTTGCTTTCAAAGCACATGTGATAAGAACTTATAAATATGTCGTGTGTATCAGATTTATTTCTGAAAATTGAGAAATATTTATCAGCAATTTTAACACGCCAGACTTCGTGAATGCAAAGTTTGGAAAATATCAAGGAGTGGTAACAACCGTTATAAAGGCATAGAACCATAATAAAAGAAAAAGGTTTCCCATAGCCTAGAGGCCGTAGATGCAGTGGGGGTAAGAATCCCGCTGTATCTTTGGGACAGCATATGAAAGGCGTAGCCCTGGCCATCCCTCTCTTTTGACTGCCTTATCTTTCCCTGATTTAAAACAAGTACCCATTTACCACTGGGATGACAGAGAGAGTTTTGCAGTCGATGGATGGCAAGTTTGAACTCTCGACCTTCCCGCGACCTTCTGCACCATAAACGAGTCGCTCTCAACTCTCGACCATTATGAGAATCACTAACTGAGCCGCGACACGAGAAAACCAACAATGTGGTTGTGCGCCCAGCGAAAACTCAGATCAGCCTGGACATCCGCCTAGACAGATCAGACTCTTCGCTAAGCGCTTAAAGGTTAGCTAAGGGTCTAAGCTACCTTCATGCGGACAGCGAAGACTCTGATCAGACTGGGCGGATGCCCAGGCTGATCTGAGTCTGCGCTGGGTGCACAACCACTTTGTTGGTTTTGTGGTGTCGGGCTCATTATTCAAAACTTCATCGTATGTTTCGAAAAATAGCTTGTGAAAATTAGCATTTACAAAATTTTCTAGGTTACCGAATGAATTTAAGTTGCTTTATTGATTTGCAAAGGTGGTATGTTAAATATTGTGTAAAAAAACTTTATAAACGAAATGTACAATAGATACGTCAGCTATTTCAAGGTCATAAGAAAGTTAGGTATACGCAAAACTTCGAATACAGTTTCTCGCATTGTATGGGTTTGTTCTGTTTCAGTTTGCCTTTGAGTATTGTACCGAGGCCGCGACGAAACAACTTCCAGAGCTAGAATATTACATGCGCTCACCTGCTATTGATGTTTCGGAAAAGGCTAGAAAGGTAGATATATGGGAAAGCAGTCTAGTTTACAGTTTAAGTTTCTGCCAAATACATCAATATTTTCAATTCATATACATATTATCTCAAGACATGAGAACAGTCAGACATAGAGTCTTACGGGTAATTTTTCTTGGTTTTTCCTAAGTCAGTAACAATGGTAGCAATATCTTTTTGCCTTATATGGCCTTCTTTGATTGTTTTGCTTACTCTTCGACTTGCTGGCATTACTCTATGTGCGTATGGCACTTCCTTTAAAAAACTATTTGCTTCCCGTGGATAGTAACATCGTTTTGGAAACACTTCGTTTTCCAAATATTATTAAGCAATTTCAAAAATGCTCCCCTTCGTAAAGTAGTGGAAAACTTGGACGAGTAATCATACTGCCATAAGTGTTTGGCAAAGCTACATGTGATCTGTTTTTACACAGGAATCCAAGAAAGAGAAAGAAAAAGTTGACCCAGTGACATTACAGGCATTACATGACTTTAGGAAAAAGACTTGGACTGTTGCTTCAGCGAATCTGATAAAGGTAGTTGAGTAGTGTGTGTCGTTCTTTATGCCATTTAAAATTGCGAATGTTTTACGCTAGGCATATACCATACAAAAGATAAGCACAGAAGCTCGTGTTTATTGTCAGTTCAGCCGCTACAAAGCAGGGTAAAGTCGGGTAAATACGGACAGCGGGTAAATTCGGACAGTGCCAGTGTTTCTTTTATGTCTGTCACAGGGTATATATTAGGTATATCATACACTTTTACTGCCTTGCGGTACAAGCCGGCTTTTATAGCGACGTGGTAGAGTGCTCGCCTTTAGATCGAAAGGTCCCGGATTCGATCCTCGGCCGCGGCATGGAGATTTTTTAAGAGTCCGTGACAAATGGCGCCCAACGTAAATGACCCACATGTGCATCAGAGCTCCTTAAGTCTCATTTCCAGTGATTCTTGTAACTCCTGAGAATTCTAGGACGAATTAAATATGGAGAGGGAGAATGTCACATGGTATAGGTTAGGTGTATCATATTATCGTACTGCCTTGCGGTACAAATTTAAAGAGTAACTTCACTTCAGGAACTGACTGAATCAGATCCCAAACCCTATCCCCAACATCAAAGGGAAAGATTGACAAAGACATCCCAACAAACAATAAATTACAAGTGATAAGCCGAGTCAGCAGCTCTTTCCCAAATAGGTGGCAACTCAGCTATCTTTATTGAACTAAATAATTAAGACCAACAGAAGGGTTCCAACAGACTAAGCAAATTATACGAAAAACATTTAACAATTATTTTACCTATTTTGTATTTTTATTATAGAAGGGTTAAAATGAGAACACAATAAATTAAACAGCACCGAACATAAAACAAATGCAACCGCAACGAAAGTACCGCCTAGGGACGGTCAGTAATAACTATTGGGGGGTTTAACCCGGTTTTACTGGGCCCAAACCTTCACCCTCACCCCCCGCCGCGGTGCACACAATTAGTTGGTAGTTCGGTTCGTATGGAGGTCCCCTAACTCATCAGAGAGTCATCACGGTCAACAATTAAAATCAAGAAAAGACCGTGATGAAGCAAGGATGAGGACTCGACAGCCGAAACGTGTTGAGACACCTGGAGATCCCTGGGGCGTCAGCAACACTACTGGAGCACTGGAGCAAAAGAAGACCACCAGTTGAACCCCGGCGGGCCAAGAAACAGACAAACATCTGGCCCCAACCAACTAATATATAGCTTTATGTAGGGGCTATCATAGAGTCTGAACCCCGACCCACCGGCGTTCAATTAAAGAGGACAGCAAAGTTGTCAACCGTGATTGGGTTAACCACTAAGCATGCAGACTGTCGCATTACATCTATGTTATAGCCAATGCGTTTAAATCGTATGATAATTTTCTTAAATTGATCAGGAAATTCTGTTTTCCCTACGATTTTGTGTAATTTATATACTAAGTCACCATAAAATTCAGGTTCCGATAGGCCTTGTTGCAAAAGTGACCTTAACCCTGTATTATATTTAGAAACCAATTCAAAGGGTCTACTTTCTAGGCGGTCATAATCCTTTATGAGGAGTCATTATACTTCGCGTGGGAAAGGTGTGTGTGTGTGTGAAGGGAAAGGGGGGTCATAATATTATAATGTTATGACTGGGAAGTCATAATATTATGACCGGGGAGGGGGGGGGGATGTCACTATTCTTTAAAGAATATCTATAGAAAAAGTGACTCCGTTTCTAAAACATACTGTCTCCCGTTTACCACCTTGTTGATGATGGCTACAAAATATTAATCCCCACCTAAACGACCACTACCTACATGTATTAACAACTGCAACTGCAAGTTGTATTATTGATAATATACTTGTTGATGTTGTTGGGAAGGATATGTGTGTGTGGGGGGGGGGGGGGGGGGGGGGGGTATAATATTACGACCGCGGAGTCATAATATTATGACGGGGTAGGGGGTCACTATTCTTTATAGAATAATGACCGGGGGTCGTTATTCTATGGGTTCCCCCATAGAATAACGACCCCCGGTCATTATTCTATAGAAAAATGCCCCCGTTTCTAAACGATACTGACACCCGTTAACCACCCGATGATAGCTATAAAAAGATCGAGGGGTTAACGGGTTCCCCATAGAATAAAGACCCCAGGTCATTATTCGTTAAGGAATAGTGACCCCCTACCCCGTCATAATATAATGACTCCGCGGTCATAACATTATAATGTTATAACGTACTCCCTCCAACACACACACACACACACACACACACACACACACACATCCTTCCCACGCAAAGTTAAATCGCTCCTCACGAAGAATTTTGACCGCCTAGAATAACGACCCTTTTCACGTTATTTATTTTTAAACTGACCCCGGTTATTAGTTTCTAAAGAAAAGTACCTTGAGTAGAATGGTATTATTTACAAACTAATCGAAATGACATGTGTCGGGTCCTTTTCCGGGTTGAAGATTTTGTCAAATTTCCTTGAGTAACACGAAAACAAAGTTTCTTCATGAAATTTGTAAGCACTACTACTACTACGCTAGCAGCAGCTGCTGCAGTAGCAACAACAACAGCAACAAGAATTACCAAAATTAAATCATCTTAATGAGTGCTCAAAGAATTTTAGTACCAGAGATCAAGGCCATTCTGTGATCGTATCTCAACAGCTTCAGACATCTCTGTTAAACAAAACGACTGAGCTGATTGAAGCAAAATGCCACATGCGGCCTCCATGAGTCGGGGAATCAACAGTTTGCTTGAATAGTTCTGGTCACATGACCAAGATGTCCATTATGCCAATGTGCTATTATAAACCTTTAAAATTCTTTACCTCCCAAACATCTAATGGTATTGAAAATATGATGTCAAGCATTTTGGGATTCATAGAGTATCAGGTTTGTTCACTCGTTTTCACTCTGGCGAGCGATTCAGGACTCGAGGCCCTCTTGTTTTTCATTTTATAGAAATTGCTGTAAATTTTATGCAAACAAAGACGAAAGTGATCAGACGCGCATTTCAGCTGCGTCTGATCTTGGTCTGCACGTCTGCCTCTGTCCCTTTTTAGGGACGCTAAGCTTAAATGGGTTAATGAAATCGTATGAGCCATAGGTGTGTACAGTGTACTCGAATGACTTTTTTTTATTAATTTGTTTTTGTTGTTGTTTTTTGTACGGGGTGGTTGACGGGAAGGCGTGGGGAGGGGGTTGAGACAGGATGACGCTCTTTCTTTTTTGCTATATGTCATTTAACGTCGCGTAGAGGGGAAATAATATTATTTCCGGCAGGGGAGGGGGGCGCTTTTTTAAAGAATACGATCAGGGGTCGTTATTCTACGGGGGTCACAATTCTTCGCGAGGGGTCGATTTATTTCGTGTGTGGGGATCATAATATTATGACCGGGGAGTCATAGAATTATGACCGGGGAGTCATTATTCTGTAAAGAATAATGACCGGGAGGTCGTTATTCTATGGGGACAGTTTACTTCGTTACACCGGCTTTTATAGCGACGTGGCGAGAGTGCTCGCCTTTAGATCGAAAGGTCCCGGGTTCTATCCTCGGCCGCGGCATGGAGATTTTTTAAGAGTCCGTGACATGTCAGTTGTTTGGCATTAAAACAAAATTAACTGGACAAACAGTAAAATGCCTGGTGAAATGGCTCATTATGAGGATATTCACTGTTTGCAATGGTATGTCCGAATTTTCTCACTGTCCGAAGCAACCCGACTTGAACCTAATCATAAAGTACGCTGCAACTACGAAATTCAAATTCCAGATTGCACCGACAACAAAAATTGGTAAGAATATAAACAGCACAAAAAGAAATTCATGAATAAAAGAAAACAATAACATCACTTTTATTTATCTTTTAATTTTTTTTTTTTTTTTTCGAAAAAAAAAGATAAGCACAAAAGCTCATTTTAGTGTCAGTTCGACCACTACGAAGTAGGGTAAATGAGGGTAAATTCGGACAGCGGATAGAGCTTGCTCCTTTTTTATTCTTTCTTATAACTGTTTTTTGTTGATTTTTTTTTTTTCTTTTTCGAAAAAAAAGTCAACAAAAACAGTTATAAGAAAGAACAAAAAAGGAGCAAGCTCTGTCTTGTGATTGTCAGTCACAAGTTTACTGGGGTTGAGGTTGTGGGGCGTCCGCTGCCGTCTTTGTCTGTTATTTATTATTTTTTTATTTATTTGTTTGTTTATTTATTTGGTTCTGCTTTCTTTTTTGCATTTTTGCTTTCCTTTCCCGTTTGAGTGTTCAGGGCAGGATGTGCTAAACAATTGATTGTGTCGATTCCTGATCATTGCCGTTTCATCTTCTTAGACTAGGTTTTTTATGCTTATGCATTGAGGCTTATGTTCTGTTCTAAAGCCCCTAGAAATTTATTATTGAATTGTCCAAAACGGTGCTTCTGTCGTGACTTGCATTTAATGTCACTGTTTGTTGGTTTTCTATTAGACTTTGACGTTTTTCTGCACTGTGTAGGAGAGCCGGGAAAAAGCTGACTCCTTGTTTTTTCTGGGATTTTTTTTTTTTTTTTTTTTTTGCTTGTCTTCTTTTGCTTTGTATGCCGTCTTAATTATTTTCCTCTCCCATCCGGTGTTAAGGGCAGGATGTGGTAAACGATTGAGGGTAAAGTCGGTTCCTGATCATTGCCTTCTTATCTATAATTGAGCCGCGACACGAGAAAACCAACAAAGTGGTTGTGTGCCCAGCGCAGACCCGGATCAGCCTGGGCATCAGCCCTGAATTAATGATACATGACACGGTTCTACCAATGTATTTTATTTCAAACGGCTGCGCTATGCCCTAAAAGAAGCATTATTGTAATTTTGAACAGCTATGACTCAGAACATCTTGTATACTTTTAAAACTCTTTTATTGTGGGTATTATTTATTTCGTGAATTTCTATCTCCGAAATATTAGCATATCCAAGAATTCACCACAAAGTACTGTAGTGAAACATGCTGAAACAAAATCAAATTAACACTTTCAAAGTATGCAACATAGAGTTGCACTGACTATAATGCAATGTACCCAAGAAAGATTTATGGACAAACTGACTATCAAGAGCAAGTCTCAATTTCCCCTAACCTATCTCAGGAGGGCATAGCTGCCAAAATGACTTAGCTCAAAGGTTTTAATTCTGTCAAAAGTAATTTTATCACCATTGAAAAAACTAAATTCCCATCATCATTATGTTCACTACATGTGTACAAAATTTGAAAAGTGTAGGAAAAGCTGATTACACGAACTTTGAACCGCAAAATGAGAAAAACAACAAAGTGGTTGTGCACCCAGCACAGACTCAGATCAGCCTGGGCATCTTCCCAGTCTAATCAGACTACGCCGCTAAGTCATTAAAGGGTAGCTAAGGGTCTAAGCTACCTCCATGTGGACAACGAAGACTCTGATCGGACTGGGCGGACGCCCAGTCTGATTTGAATCTGCGCTGGCGCACAACCACTTTGTTGGTTTTCTCGTGCCGTGGCTCATATACTTTATACTTTGTTTCAGCACTACGTAAATGTAATGAAATCGAAGGAAAAATGGAAAGACGGGTACAGCAGTAAAGAGTGTTCTCTGTATATTTCAACTTGCATACAGTTGTGTTGGCAGATGGTTATCCAGGATCCACCAGTCCTCATCCAGTTTGAAAAGAAAGGAAAGAAAATAAAATTTGATAAGGAGAAGTATAGAGCATATATGCAGTCAGGAGAACAGGTCGATTTTATTGTCTGGCCTCCAATTTATTTGCACCAAGGAGGACCATTGTTGAACAAAGGTGTAGCAGAGGGACAAAAGTGAACATTGTAAATATTCTATAAATTTGGACACCCAAAATAATCACCGTAAAATTTTACCTAAAATAGAACAAGTTGAGTTTTCAATGGAGAGATGCGTCAAAAGTATACAGATTGCACTGCAAATAGTGTAGACCCTGATCAGATAGCCCCTGTGAACAATCTGATCAGAGTCTGCACTATTGCTCATACCTGTCTGTTTGAATATTTCAGCCGCGACACGAAAAAAAAGTGGTATGTGTGCGCCCAGTCTGATGAAAATCTTCGCTGTGCGCTTATAGGGTTTTGGACGGACACACGGCGCCAAGTGTGTGCGGCTATGGTTACGTACCGCTGAGCCACTTGGGGAACGTCGTTAGGAGAATTGAACCGAACTGAACTGAAAGCTTAAAGGGTAGCCAAGGATCTAAACTGCCTCCATGTCAACATAGAACACATTGATCAGACCTGGCAGATCTCCAAGCTGATCTGAGTTTTGGCTGGGCGCATATGCCACTTTGTTGGTTTTGTCGTGTCACGGCTCATTTATACGTTTTACAATTGGAAATTAATAACGATGAAAGACAAAGAAACACTATCGCAAGAGATGCTTTTGTTTTCCTGGACGGTTCCTTGATGTAAACAGTATATTCTCTGTAAGGAACATTTCTCAGTTTGAAAATTATAAATGAGCCATGACGCGAGAAAACCAACAATGTGGTTGTGCGCCAGCGGAGACTCAGATCAGCCTTGCCATCCGCCCAGACTGTTCAGAGTCTTTCCTAAGCACTTAAAGGGTAGCTAAGAGTCTAAGCTAGCTTCATGCGGTCTGCGAAGACTCTGATCAGACTGGGCGGATGCCCAGGCTGATCTGAGTCTGCGCTGGGCGCACAACCACATTGTTGGTTTTGTCGTGTCGCGGCTCAAATGTGTTATGTTACATTTAGTGATATGGCTGAATAGCAGAATTAGAATAGAATAGAATTTTATTTATTGCACAGATATATACCCATTAAGGGTTAAGGGAAAATAAATACATTCATTACATGCAAACATACATACACAATCATACACAATAATAACAACGGAGTGGCTATTGCCAGTCGACTGGCAATAGCGATTTTACGTTAAAATCGCTATTGTCAGTCGACTGGCAATAGCGATTTTACGTTGAAATCGCTATTACCAGTCGACTGGCAATAGCGATTTTAACGTAAAACCGCTATTGCCAGTTGACTGGTAATAGCGATTTAAACGTAAAATCGCTATTGCCAGTCGACTGGCAGCAGCGATTTTAATGTAAAATTGCTATTGCCAGTTAGTTTAAGTTTTGATCAAAAAAGGCAAACACTACTTATCAGCAAGCAATGCTTGTGATTGTTTCTACTTTGTATTTATTGTTGAACCCTCATTAATGCAGCAGCATGTATGTGGCCCACCAACAAACTGCACTGTTGAATATAGGTTTAGTTTTCTTAAGTCTAATTACTGAACTTGCTCCTTCTGCGTTAAAATCTGAAATCCAAGAGTATACTGGAAAGGAAGGTTTTTATATTATCTTATTTTGCAGTCCTTTGGATTATGCTAATATGATGTCACGAAGGCTTGAAAGATGTAGGAACATGGGCATAGGTCTGAGCTGAAAATTATTTTGTTGCATGCTAATACTGCTGCAACGGCATTTTATTCTCTTTTGGTCTCTATTACTTTACATGTAACCAATCGAGCAATCGCCAACCGGCACTGCAGTTGGTACACTGAAGAAGTAGTCTAAAATCTAGATTTGTTATTAAGAAGGACATTCCAGAAGGCTAGGGTTCGAACTCACGCAAGTGATACAGAGGCCATACAGAGACGGCGGTCATACATTTTGCGCAACCACGTCATTATCCGTGGTTAACTCAATGAAAAATAAATAGATTAACTGTATGAGACTCCAAATTTCTACATTTTTTTTTCTCTCTCTCCCTGTCTCTCTGAAATATAACTATATAACTGCATTTTTAATGAAAATCCCCCTCCCAAATCCCAAAATTACCCAGTCTCTCTCTCTCTCTCTCTCTCTCTCTCTCTCTGTTACCTTATAAGCGTGGTTATGAGGACATTATGAGAGAACTTTTACGGTAACCATATTATTGTGATAACAAACCATCTCGGTCCCACCTAGAAATAAATTCCTGGACACTTCGGCCCCTAGTCACTTCGGCTCCTAGTCATCTCGGCCCCATAACCCTAGTCACTGCGGACCTAGTTTGACAAATTTAAATAGTTTCTATATTTGTATAGATTTTCACTATTTTGCCTATTTCAATATAAAGTTTGGTTGGTTGGTTGATTTGTGTTTAACGGCTTTTTGAGACAGTATTTCAGTCTACATGTATATATCGAGCCGTCTCTCAGAGAAAGGGAGAAAGAAGAGAGATTATGATAGACGGGAGAAAAAAATATTCTAACAACTCCACCCGCACTTACTCCAAGCACAGTAGGTCCTTGCCCTTATATTATCCAAATTAGTAGGATGCTCCGGCACTGAAAGTTACAAAGCACCATCGCCCGACCGCTTCCATCCCAAGTCTTGCGGGGACCGTCGTGGATGCGGATTGTTTGTGGTTCCTTTGTATTCCATAGAACGAATAATCAGAAATGCGTGGAGTTACATTTCTCGCTTCTTTTATTCCTTTTTTCTTCTTTTCTTGCTTTTTATTTGTTGTATCTTTTGGTAGGCAGGTAGAACCAATCATCAATATTTTCATAGGGTTAATGAATGACTCTTTTCACATGACATTCGAATTTAAACTAACTTGTTGTAGTGAGGCAGAAATTCTCCGGGCACTGAGACTCGTTATTTCAGCTCAAGCATATGCCTTCTCTGTAATAGATTAAAAACTTGGCCATTTATTTATTTTTATCAATTATTATTATCCACTATTTCTTTCCCTTATTTTGATCTAATATTTATTTATTTATTTATTTATTTATTTAATGTTAAATACCGTGGGTCTCTCTTTCTAAACATTCTTTCTGTTTATCTTTTTTAATAGACATTCAACCTGCAAAACGCCAAGGTAAGCAGCGGCATCGATTAATCGTGGCACGCGACATCGATTAGTGGATGATTACATGTACCTCAGGTGTGATATTTAATGATGAGTAATAAACAAGCGCACACGAACAAGACGAGGCGTCTTTAATAATCATACGGAAAGAAGAGTATTCACAGCTGTAAAAGTCTTACAATATGTAAATACATATTGAGATTAATACATCTATACGTAACCAACAGAATGGTCATTATTATATGCAGCTTATAAATTAATACTGCCGATGATGACATCGATGATGTCAAATGTGACATGACTTAAATCTATAAAACGTACATGTATATCAAGCAAACGTAAACTATGAAAGGAAGAAAAACCGTGTGGACAAACGTTCGAAGCCAAAGTACAGAGTCATTTTTCGGAAAAGAGTATCTGGAATGCTTTATAAAAGTTTGATACTGGTATCATTCTAAAAAATTACATTCGCTTCCTTGCTGTAATTACGAAATTTTTACATGGCAGCTCTGAACAGAAGTATTAGCTATCGGTGTAGGGCATAATATTAGCATAAAAATATTTAATACAGTGTATATCTGAAAGAATCGCGGACCTCAACCTAATTCGTGAGACTGGTACAAATAAAATCGATGCGTGCGCGAATAAGAAAATTATCCACATCTTCTTTCTTTCTTAGGAGATTAACATATATAAACATCACATTATGACATTATGCGAGACCTGATTTTTATTTTCTTACTGGCTCACGATTTTGTTAATTTGCAGATTTATTTTTTCCTTATCTTTTAATTCAAATGTACCTTAAACAATAACTTTTTTTTGGTTCATTTTCATCCAGAATTTAGATATAATAATATAATAACTAACGAAATTTAGTGACAAAAATATTTGGAAATGATAAAATGAGTGAGTGAGTGAACTCGGGTTTAACGTCCCACCAACAACGAGGTCATACGGAGACGGGACCTCGGTTTTAAGTCTCATCCGAAAGACCGGGGAAGCAGGGGATCGATCTTGCGACCCCTGGATTGGTAATGATAAAATGACGAGGGAGTATATTTGTAACTGTATTACGAGGGAGTATATTTGTAACTGTTATCAGATATCGCTGTGAAATTTCATCAAGATATTTCAAAGTGTAAAGGAACTACAGACCAAAACCTATTTTTAAGACCTTGACAAGGGCAATAACTCCAGAAGAAGAAATCGAAATTTGCCCATTAACAATCCCAACTGAGATATTCTCAGGACCAATGCACATGCCAGGTTTGAAGAAAATCCGTTAATAAATACTAAAGTTATCGAACGGAAACGAAGTGCTCACGGACGGACGGACGGACCGACAGACGGACGGACACACGGACAGCCAGCAGGAAAACATAATACCCCGCCACTAACGTGTGGCGGGGTATAAAAACGGTTAAAGGGATTAGGAGGCATATCATACCGAAATTAGAGCGAGCCTCCACATAGCAAGTGGTTAAATGGGTTGATGATCATTATCACCGCTATGGGTTCGAGCTTTGTTTGAAGAACAGATTTGCCCACGGATGACCTTCGCCGGGAATTTCTTTGCATGAAATAGGCCTGAGATATTCTTGAAAGGCTCGTAAAACCCAACGGCAGCCTCAATCACTCTTGAATTTGCTCCCATGTGTAAAGATGAACAAAATGAGCTACAACATCATATTTAAATGAGGTTTAATTCTATTTTCAATATTTATGCAATAAAATAATCAAAACTCATGAAGTAATCCATGACAGTCATGAAAATCCATGCCAGTCCCCTAAAAGAGCAATGACTGACACGCACAATACCAGTCCGATCATCTTAAATGGACTGGTAGTCGAATCATGCTTCGTGTTCATAGGAATTTTTAAACGAATGTCGGATTATTGGCTTATCATAGCGTGCTTAAAGCGGACAGACATGGGTCGTATCATGACATGTCTAACATTTCAGTTTTAGACACTGCTTGCCTTGTCTAATATTCATAACATGCAAATACCATGTCGGACCCAAAGACTAGATTTAACTCATTACTGCCTAGCGTCCCGTAGATAGGACAAAGACAAACTGTGCAGGCCCAGATCAGCCACCACAAAAAGCGGCGTCTGATCAAGGCCGGCACTTATTGCATTACACAAATGGGTATTTCGCATTAAAATGATACACACAGACAAAAACGGACACCCCTTTACAGACAAATTGACTCGTCCATTCGAGAAGAACAGAATAGTCCCCTGGGTATAAATCAGGGAGTACACTATTAACCCACTGAGTTATTGAGACTCAAGACTGATGTATCATTTGCATTTACGCCCCTCTAACAATATTTGAGTCATATCGAGCAGAAAGCAGGTGCTAATAAAAGGCTGTCTTCTAAGGAACCTCTTTGACGGTTGAAAGAATTCCCTTCTATCGGGATTCAAGCCAGACCGCAACCGTAGCAGGCCAGTGCTTAACACACTGAGCTACCGGAGCTCCTTAATAAGCATACTGCCACAATTCCTTACTAAGCAAAAATGAAATAAAATGATTAAATAAATAGGTAGTTTCGCAGAAGTAAAATATCTGTGAAGTAAGGCATACTTACTAAGCAGCTATAAACTTAAAATGGGATGCAACATCTTCAGCTTCAAATTTATTATTAGGAAATGGGAAGAAAAACTAAAACTAAAAAAAAAAAAAAAAAAAAAAAAAAAAACTGGCAATAGCGATTTTACGTCAAAATTGCTATTGCCAGTCGACTGGTAATAGCGATTTTTATGTAAAATGGCTATTGCCAGTCGACTGGTAATAGCAATTTTAACGTAAATTGGCTATTGCCAGTCGACTGGTAATAGCCATTTTAACGTGAATTCGCTATTGCCAGTCGACTGGCAATAGCGATTTTAACGTAAAATGTATAATGAGTGGGGGAAAAATGCTTCCAACTGGTCTTGAGACATAAGAGTCATGTTAAGATATGTAACATGAGCTTACAAATAAACCAACAACTTTCAAAATACTTTCGTCTGTGCTGGTCATAAGACTGATAAAATTTTCCTTATTTGAAACTGAATTTCCTATAGTTTTGCCCATAGTTTGGTACATTTTAATTCGAAGTGGTTGATACTTAATACAATCACAAAATGCATGAACTTCATCTTCAATATCATTGCAAGTGTTACATAACCTTTCCTCAACTTTTTTACCAGTGTATCTCCCACGCTCAATTTGAAGCTGATGGGCACTAATTCTGAAAGCCGCCAAGCATTATTCACGTAACTGAATCAAATCAGTATTATTGCGAATATAACTTATTAGTTCACTGTTTGTATTTCTTATTGTTTTATAATTTCGTGACGACTGCCATTGAAAATGCCACTGTTTATCCGTCCGTACGTCAACTTTATGCCTATAGAGTGTTATGGGTTTTATTTTCAAGCTGTGTACATAGTCTGGTCATAATGAAAACATGCATGTGACTTCCGGTGTTGGCAGAATTACGGCCTTTTGGGCTTAGTCATGCTGTTCAACTTTTAATAAAGTTTTTATAATCAACTCCCCACAATTTTCAGGGGATTTTTGTTTTTCGAACTTTGTACATATGTTGAGGACATAATGAAATGTGCATTTGGCTTTTCCGTGGCGAAAATAATAATTTTGACAGCAATACACTCTTCGAAACTGAGATATTGGCGGCAGATTTTTGCACTTTAAATTATGGAGCTACACCGTGTACGCTATTTTGAGCATGTGCATATAAAGAATACTTTAGATGTAATTAAGATGCACGTTTTTTCTTTGCTTTTTTATTCATTTATTTATTGATTGAACACCCCGGTAGCTCAGTGGGTTAAGCGCTGGCCTACAGATCTAGCGGTCGCGGGTTCGAGCCCCGCCGGAGTGGAGTTCTTTCCATCGTAAACGGGGTTCTATTGCACACAGCCTTTCATTATCACCCGCCCATCGTCCTGATATGACTGAAATACTGTTAAAAAGGACGCAAAATCGTAAGTCATCCATCCATCCATTTATTGATTATGGTTGAATTAATTTGGGCACAGTTACTGCTTGTTCAGCTTAAGCATTTTCGGCTTCTTTTCTGCGCTAAGAACTTTTAAAATGGTACAGAGATCGAGTAACCAGATATTTCACCGCATTTCAATGACATGTTTTTTGTTCATTTGTATATAATGAAAATATGAGAGTCAGGCCATCAGCATACTAGGTGAATTTCGGAATTACGTACGGTGTGTTATTAATTATGAATTATAAATATATTCACCGCTACTTTGTGACATTAAGGTAAATGGATACTCATTCTGAAAAAACAACCCTGTCATATTCATTATTTGCTTCTCTTCAAAACTGAGATCAACTCTTAAAGGAAAGACTCCCTACTAGTAGGAGAAAATTCTGTCCTTTAAGAGTAGATGCTAATTGTAAAGGACTACGACATTCAGGGAAGCAAACTGGAAGTGAAGAAAGTTGTTTCCCTTTGTAAAATGGCAGGAGATCAGCGAAGTGTATCCATATATCTTAAAACATTTCATGCACCATGCTCACTTCTGATTCAACTCCAAATAACAAGCGCTCTATGTGCCAGAAAAGCCCTCTAAAGCACAACAGTTCTGATGGTGTGAAATCAGGAATGAAAATGAAAACAGATATTTTGTAAACTGTGTGAAATCTCATTACTAAATAGTTATCTAGGAGTGCTCTGCTAAATGTTTTGAATGCAAATGAAATGTGTTAATAAAGTGAATATTGTTAACTTTATATCTTCCTAGTGGTCAATGAAAATCCATGTAATCTACGTTCCACCTGGCTCTCACTATGCCTGTCAGCAACCATATGTATCAGTGTTGCATCATATGGGACACCGCTTCTTGTATTTTTCGTATCCATAGCTATAGCAAACAGCGAATATTCAAATTCATTGCAGTTACAGCCTTTGTTTTGCGCTGTAGATTCCTCAGTGTCAATACATGTTTGCGAACAGCAAAGACGTTGAAGATACCGCGCATATGTAGAGGCTCGATGCATGTGCAGTCAGTATATTCAGTATCCAATTTACATGCAGATTCTCAAATACATTGAACTCAAAATATCGCTAGACTTGGATCACTCGTGAAAAAAGCCCACCGGGTGCGCTATTGTGACCAGTCACCTTCCGACGTCCGCCTATCGTCCACCATATGCCTTGTTACACAGTACAGACTATATTTTTGGAGTAACCATGGATCTAACCAAACTCGCACAATATGTTTATGACTAAACTCTTGGCCTAGGTTGACTCTTTACTCATTTATGTCCAGTGGACTCTTCTAACCAATAAATTTGATGAGCCCGTTTATCAGTTGAGGGGTTTCTGTTTTTTTTTTATCATTTTGATAACAATTGCTGTAAACTTTACGCAAATAGTGTAGACCCTGATCAGACGCCGCTTTCTGCGGCAGCTGATCTGGATCTGCACTGTTTGTCTATGATCCTTTTATGGGACTCTATGCATAAATGGGTTAAGTTCCCTTCCTTAGAGAACAAGAAGCGATATGACAGAATGACTTACCCAAATGAAATTTCCCAGCTCTCCGACAGATAGGTGCGGAAAGAGCCGACAGATTGGGACAATCAATAGATGAGCGTATGGAGGAAGAACTCACCTACTTCGTCGTAACTTTGTCCAGTTGTTAGAGAATGTAAACGTATTTCAGTGACGTAGGTTACTGAACTGAAAATCTCGTGCAAGGACCATATATATGATAAAACTAATGAGGATGTTCTCAGAAAGATCCAAGCAACCATTGGAGAATATTACGAACTCCTAACTATGGTCAAAAACATGGGGGGGGGGGGTCACTTGGTCTTTAAAGGGGTACATGTGTGCCGCTGGAACTCTGATAACCCACCCTATTCATGTATAACACTAATGCCAAAATATATATCTATTTATGTATTTTGTATCACATTTGGACCCCAATCATGTATACTGCAGAAAAGTGCTTAGATTAGCTCATGAGTTTGCCGTTGAGCCGTGAAGAAAATTCAAGAAATTAGTATGCTGAGAACATTTGTTGTCTTTGTAATTGATATTTATTTCTTTTTGATAACAAAAATCAGATAAGCTGGCTTTTATATACAGAGCTTGGAGAAATAAGACCTATTCGTGTATATTAGTTTGTAAAATCATACCTATTGATGTATCTGGCAGATCAAAAAAGTAGGGCTATTCCAGATACACATATATACCCTGCATTATAATGGTAGTGACCCCCCCCCCCCCCCCACGTGGTCAAAAAAGGGAAACTATGTTGGTTTAGCCACATCTCAAGGTCATCTGGCCAAGCAAAGACGATTCTACAGGGTACAGTGAAAGGAAAAAGAAGAAGTGGTAGACAGAAGAGAGGTTGGAGGAAAATATTAAATTACCAGGAGATGATTGTATAAGGGGTTAACGCTTGTTATCAGATCCTGTTTTCCAGTATATTTCTTGTAAATGCTATGTGTGTAAATGGGTTGAAATAAAATATTGTTTAAACCAATATTAAATTACAGAGTGGACAGTGGACACAATTTGCCAACACAACTAGGGCAGCTGAAAGCCGGGCTAGGTGGAGTGGCTTGTTTAAACTCATCTATGGCGCTCCAACGATCTTGCAAGGTTATTGGATAGACTAGACTAGACGGTGGGAAGACAATATTAAGGAGTGTGCAGGGTTAGAGTTTGCTAGCACAACTAAGGCAGCTGAAGACAGGACAAGGTGGAAAAGAATTGGTGGAAAGTCATCAATGGTGCCACTACGACCTAGTAATGCTATGGGATAAACTAGACTAGATATCTTGGTATCTTAAAAGACATATCTTATATGGAGGTTTGAATAAGGGCTTTGATTTGCGGAGACCACAGAAGCGGGAATTCCTCTCCACACAAGAGACTGAATGGTTTGGGGGAAGGGCTCGTTATTTTGCACGTTTTGAGTTATGTGACGCCCGTATTTGCCTTAGTCCAGGTGAAGAGCCAGTTATTTATTTTATCAATGGCTACAGCATCTGAATGAATTTTGTGTAATATGAGTTATGAGTCGCTGCTGTTTGTCTTTATTCAGGAGTGGGGTCAGGTGTTTTGTTTTATAAATGGTTACGGCTTTGGAGTGAGTTTTGTAGAAGTAGGTTAAGGACACACACACACACACACACACACACACACACACACACACACACTGCTGCCGTCGGGCTTCCTATGTAAGCCATTGTAACTCGTCAAGCAAGTCATAAGCACGACTGTCTACAAGTTCATTTGGCTGCAGTCCTCTGCACCTTCTCAATCTGAAACATTTTATAATTCTTGTTTCTTTCTTTCTTTCTATCTGTACTGTCCTCGGTCAACTTTGACCATGATGACAGGTTTCTGGTGTGGCGCATAAGTTGTCACAAAAAAAAATAATAATAAGTAAATAAATGAATTTGTGACAAAGCCACCAGTAGATTAAAACTTTTTACAAGAAGTCCTCAGGGGCAGGCATTCCATGCCTAACCCCTGCTCTACCCTAGGATATTAAATTTTGGCCTTAAACCCATCAACTGTCTCCGAAGAGACAGCTTCGGTTGTAATTGTGTAATTAAAAAAAAAAACTCTCTGTTCAATTTTCTAGCACTAACCTTTCATGCCTCTGGTGTGGTGAGTTATAAATAGTATATGTTGGTGCGAAAGAAAGAAAGAAAAAATCAGATTTAGTGAGCACTGTTACTGATTGCACTTACATTGATGGACATAGACATAGACATAGACATAGATATAGACATAGAAACTTTATTTTTTGTCGAACATGAATAACATAACATAAGCCCAGTAGGGCTTTTCCTTCGACAAACAAAAGTAAAACAACAGAAATACATGCAATAAAACAGTCATGCAAAATTAAAAATACATGTACATAGTCATAGTATCACAGCATGCAGTTTAATACATATTTAACAATATACAATATACATAAAGGAAGGTAAGATCAGATAGGACAAGAATAAAAAGGATAGGAAGACTAGGAAAAGCAGATTAAGATAAGTCATAGCTAGTAAAAAACACCTGGAAATAAGAACAAATAAAAGTTAATAAGTACCCACACATACAACCTTTGACGAAACGCGAAAAGGGATTTGAGTGGACCAAGAGGATGAAAATCATCCTAAGTACGAAAACGAAATGGGTATGGCCGCACAAAGGAAGTACTAAGGGTCTTAAAATAAGAAAACTGAAATTAAAACAAACATAAAATTTAAACGGAACATGTCGGACATTTGCAAATAAGGCCATCCCAGGTATGGAGCAGCCTCCTGAACTGAGGGAAGGACTCAGCCAATCTCATACTGTTCGGTAGGCTGTTCCATATCCGGGCTGCCTCATAGCGAAATGACCGCAAACCGTACCTCGTACTCTTCACTTGTGGCAGAGTGGCTTGCTTCTCACTCCTGAAATTATAAGATGGATCTTTTATAGTTATCAGGTCCTTAATGTAAGAAGGAGATATGTCGTTAACAATCTTATACACTTCACATGCCATCTGCCTCATCCTTCTTACATGTAAGGGAACAGTGTTAGTTGTTATCAGCAGCACTTCTAAAGATGACGTGAAATCATTATTGATGAAGCGCAATGCCCTCTCCTGAACTTTTTCTATTTTATTCATGCTGGCAGTACTGCAAAAATGCCAAGCCATGGGACAATAATTAAAATTGGACATGATAAAAGAGTTATAAATAGTCATTTTTCCTTGTTTAGTTAAGAATCTTCCCAGACGCTTTAAGACAGCTAATTGTTTTGATGCCTTTTTACACATTTCAGACACATGGTCATCAAAACTGAAATGGACGATGATTATTCTCCCTATAAATGCAATTCTCCTATAAATATGAAAATAAGGTGCAACAGCTTACTCTTGTTGTTGTTATTGTTGTCGATTAATATGCCAATGTAATTCTGACTCTATCTGTTCTGTTCTGTTCTGTTGTATAACTTCTGCCTTTATAGGCACACCTAGTAGTCCACTAGTAAGATCTTCTTGGGCTTAATAGTTAATACGATATCGTCCACTGTACACCACACCAGAATTAATCCATCACCATTTCATAAGTTATTTACAATTAGGAATTCTTATCTAAAAAAAACTTTTGTCTTTCTGAACAGTAGGTGTCTTATGTGTGTTGCTGCGCCTACCTTCTCCTCACACTTTTTGATACAATTTCCAATAGACAGTATCTTGCACTGTGTATTGCGTAGATCCAGCGTCTACTATGATAGTGAAGCAGGTCAATAAGTTCGGTAATTTTCCTCTTATTTCTGACAACAGGGACTTGTAGTAGACAACTACTGTCTATCACAATTTGAAGCATTGAGTATTCAGCAACAGCCGGGTGTATCTCATACAGGGTATTTAATATACTGAGAAAGTCATTATATATTGGTTTTCTAACATATTCTAGTTCCTCACAGTCCAGGATAAAATGATGAAGGGTTTCATCACTCTTTTTACAGAGTAGACATACAGGGTTAACCTCATTTTGATTAAATTTAGCTCTATTGGTTTGAAGGATATATGTCCCTGACAGTATTTTACACTTCACTGGAATCCTATCCTATCCTGTCTCGAACACTAAGTTGGTAAGGTTTTATTGCAGGATGACACCTTCTAACTCTATAGTTCTTTGATAAGTAATTCAAGGAGGAATACAATGTTGCCTGGGAGATAATCCTATCACTCCAGTATTTATTTATAACAGAGTTGATGAGCTTCTTCCAATGATATTTTCCTTTTGGATTCTCAATCAATGAATCAGCACTTGGTAAATTATATTTGATAAGGATCTTCTTGACAGTTATAAACCAACTATGACTTTGAAAAGACTTCATTTCCAATTGACGTTTCGCTAGGCGAATTTCGGTAGATGAACTTGATAATCTTGTAATATTTCCAAATAGGGTAAGAATTCTTTTATGAATAAGAGCCTCTGCTGGTAATGTTCCAGATAAGATAAATACTGCTGGATCAGCAGTTGTGCTAGGTATAGAAAGTATCTGTTTTAATAGTTTCTTGTATTGTGTTTCTAATATGGTTAATGCCTTTCCAGAAGGGGTTATAATTTCTAACCCATATAAGAGCACAGGGAAAACATATGTTTGTAATAACGATAAAGCTGTTTCTGGGTCGTATCCATTTTCACCATGGAGTCCTGAGCCCATCAGACTGTGGGCTGTACGTTTTGCCTTTTGAATATTTGATTCAACAGCCTGAATTTCTTGATTTGATGAGGTACGGAGTATGCCCATATGCGTACATGTAGTACTTTCAACAATTGGCATATACTTAGTGCCAAGCTTCCAGGATTCTCCTTCTGGGTACTTTCTGATATTATTCATTTTCAAAATTACACTCTTTGATTCCTGCAGGATGTATCCATCCATATCACTTCCATCTTTACATACTCCTATAAGGAACTGAAGACTGTCTGGGTCATTACTTAGTAAAGTTACATCATCAGCACAGGTTGGTGCTTGAATAGGAATATCTCCAATGGTGGCACCTTTTCCAGTATTTTGAATTCTGTTTAACAACTCATTATTATAGAGTTTATACAGGTCAGCACTTAAGACACCACCTTGACGTACGCCTTGTTGATTTGTAAATGTAGGTGATAACTGCCCTTGCCATTTGACTGAGGTCTTTGAATTTTCATGTAAACTACTGATGAGTAACCATTCTTGATTTTTGATTCCAGAGTTATATAATTTCCTCATGAGATTTGGATGTACTACAACATCAAAAGCTGACTTTGCATCTAAAAATGCCAAGTATGTTGGTTTCTTAATATCTTTATTATGCCTGTAAAACTCTTCACCGATCAGTGCACAATTCATCGGGGATGAGTTCTCAGTGAATCCTCTCTGTAACGGATTCTATAAATCTGTCAAAATAGGCTTTATTCTGGATTTCAAGACTGCCTCAATTACTTTAGTCAACACTGGTGTGATAGTAATTCCTCTGTAGTTTTGTGAGTCATTTGACCTTCCTTTGTTCTTAAAAATCGGGTTTAGAATGCCTAATTTCAAACTATCTGGAACAGATTTGTTCAACAGAATTTCATTGATCAGCGATTTCAGCACAGTTAATATCTCCTGGCCACCATAGTATACGTGTTCTGCAGTAATACCATATCCATCTGGAGCTTTTCCACGGTTAAGAGATCTTACCGCTGCAAGTACTTCTTCGTCTGATACAAAGACTGGTTCCATGGAGGATTCCAAGCAGATCATGTATAATATTGCGACCTCCTCTTCAACTTGATTCAAAAACTTTGAATCAAAATTTTCACAGTCCTTCTTTGTTGCTAGATTTTTGAAATGATCATGCCATCCCATTATAACATCACCCTGGGTGTACGACTGTTCCCCAACATGCAGTTCATCAATAAATTTGTGACATTTACCTCTTTGTTTATTAATAAGCTTATGAAATAATGCATTATCTGACTGACGGGCTTCTAAAATTGTCTGTTTCTCTGTATTTCTACGAAGAGCAAGTTCAATTCTAATTTGTTTACGTAGCTCAATTGTAGTAAGTTTCTTCTCCATTAGGAAATAATTACTAGGTTCATTGGGCCGACCATTCAATTTCCACAAACAGAAGGCATTTTTCTTTTTCTGAATAGCTTTTTGAATAGCAGATGACATAACTTTTAGTTTAGGTTTTCTGTGACGTTTCTTCTTTTTAGGAACACAATCTTTAGAACTTTCCATCAAAATTGTATTAAGAGTCTGAACTGTCTTATTTAGGTCACAGGTTTCACCGGTTTGAAAACTAGAGAGTTTCCTAGATACATTATCTGCATACTGTTCTTTATCTACTTTCTTCCAGTTGACTCTAGACGGGATATTTAGTTCATGAACAGGTTGACTTTGTCTGGATAAGTTAGTCGATAAGGACATTTCCACAGGATAAGGGTCTGAAACGTTACCGACATAGTCATCTCTCCTGGTTATATTTTCTATCCTGGATTGCATTTCTGGTCTATACAAGAAAAAATCTATCGTTGAGGAATCCTTTCCATTAGGATGAATAAATGAAGGACCAGTCTCTTTTGTAATAAAGTTATTTTCTGATAAAAACTTATGAAGGCAGTTACTTCTTTTTGAGCCGTTGTTTAAAGTAGCATTTTCATTAAAGTCACCACCGACAATAATTTCATGTGTACTTTGAAAACAGAAGATGATCTCTTGTATTTGTTCTATACAGTCCACGAAAGAAAGATAACTGTCTTTTTCTCCATTACACGGCATGTAAACACATGTAATCAACAACGGTTGCTTAATGCGAAGCTCGATGCACTTTATGCGTTCATTTCCAACATCGAGGTCAATGACAAGATGATCAATTTTCTTATTCCACAATACTGCTACACCACCATAGCCGCGCGGAATTTGGATTGGAGAAATCGGATCGTAGAAGTCTACAGATTTACCGGAGGCTAAGAAATTTTCATTTATTTCGAGAAGCAAATGTAACTGACATTTGAATAACCAATGTTCCTGTACTAGTACTATATCCTGTGAGTTTAACATCTCATTTAAAATAATACCACTGGTTTGAAAGTTTTTACAATTAAACGTTGTCAAATGTAGGTGTTCACAGGTCGTATATTGTTCATTCTTTGTTATTTCACTAGATTTATGAGGTTGCTTTGCCTCAAAAAAGGCTTCTGCTTCTTTTTCACTGGTTCGTAAGTTACTGGCTGATAAAAGACTGGCTGTCCAGTCACGTGTTTGTGTAGGTCTTGGTATATAGCATTAGAGTCTACCATTTCTTCCAAGGGAGAGTATACTTGATTTACCCCCTGAGGGACAGGTAGCTGTGATTGCATCATATCGTTCGAGTTCGAGTTATGATGACTATTTTGCAACTGTAATTTTCTCTCCTCATGCGTTCGTCTCATATCATATGGGGTATTACTTTCAGTATAACTGTAAGTTTGAGGGTTATTTGTATTATGTGATTCTTTCCTCGAAGGACCGTCCATTTCCTTCTGACGATTCTGCCATGGGTCAACTGTTGTATACTGTGTTGGGAATGACTGTTCAGTTGGAGTATCAACAGGATCACAGGTCTTGACCCTATCAAAAACATCTGAGTCAAAGATACCATTGTCAATCTCTATCAAATGTTCTATTTGTTTTTCAACTTTTAGAAGCACATATGCCGAGACTCTATCGTGAATCCCTTGTATTAATGTCTCATGTTTATTACTACCATTCTGTACTTTTGATGGAACAGCTTCAGCGGTATGCAAAGTATTTGACGAGGATTTAGAGCCATTTTCCAACATATTAATTCTGTCTGTTAAATTTTGAATAGTATTTTCAAGTTCTTTGTTTCTTACAGATAAATTCTCAACTTTCAGTTCCATTTTGACACTGTTCTTCTCATACTCTTTTATTTTAGCTTCTTTTAGTTTCAACTCATCCTCTTTCTTTTTGACTTTGATTTCGAGTTGTCTTAATTCTTTTTGTTTTATAGAAAGTTCATTTTCTCTGTTCTTCAGTTCATTTATGGGGTGTAAGACAGGCGTAGGAATAATATTTTGTGAGTCGTTTAAACGTATTTCATTATCTGTATGTGATACTGAATAATCTTGTGTCGTAGGACTCGTTTTGGGAGATGAAGTAGTTTCGGAGCTGTGCATATGCAGAATACTGTCCGTAGCAGAGCAGGCTAAGCAATAGTCCGACATGGAGGGATCCATACATTTACTATGACATACCGAATTACATTTGTTGCATACAGCCTCACATTCGTTTAATGTATTTGAGCAAATCACACAATCTAAACACATTTCGTCCGATAGTATTGATTCAGAAAGTGTCTTTGGTATGGTATTTTCAGACCTAGGTGATCTGTAAGGGGAAGGTAATTCTAAACTGTATTTGGATGCCTCTGCACATTTGCTGCATTTGTAAGTGAACTCAACATTAGTTTCAATATTTCGGATTTGAGTGTCAGTAAGTTTTTCGCAATAGTAATGCCACCAGTGACCACAGGTCTCACACAAAACTGCACGATTTCGACAGTTACGACTACATTTCAAGCATTTGATATCAGATTGAGTGTCAGGTTTAATCATAGAGTTTTGTTTGGGAATTGCATCCTTTACTATTTTATCGTTTTCTAAAAGTTTTTGTAGTTGCACAGCCAAAATTTCATTTAATTTCTTTGTATCAATTGGTACACCATGAATTGTCACTTTAGACATCAGGTCATGAATTTTAGGAAGATCTTCATTAACAAAGTGCATTGTGGCTTTTCCATTTACAAGTAAGGAACATCTAGTTGGATACAAGTTCAATGTGTAGCTCTCAGAAGATTTGAGTTTAACACAAAAAAAGTACTGTACTATGTTGTTTTTGTTGTCTCTTGAACAGTCCCGTTTAACGTTATGAAAAACATCACTATCATTATAAAGTCTATCACTTGAGTAGCGAAATAATTCAAATGAGACTGCATCCATTGTAGCTTTGATTCCACCATCGGTCATACTGTATTCAATTTTCTGTCTTTTTGCAGCTTGCAGTTTTTTATTCAAGGCTTTATCAGGATTTAGAGTATAGTCTCTTTGACTTTGAACTGACTGTATAGTAGACTGATTACTCGCCAGGAGCGGAGTAGTCCTTTTCGCAACCGCCATTATGTCGCAGAGGTTTAATATGCCACACAGGTTATTTCTCTAAAGAATTCAAAAGTTAAAATTTGTAGAGATCAGACAGTACTCTTCAATAAAATCATTTACAATCTTGGTGACTTCTCAACATTTGGAAGACAAAACACTTGTCTATCTATATGCATCAAAAATAAGGAGATGACACAGCAATTCACACAAGACAGGCCTACATCAGGTTATTTAAAAGAACTCTATCCGCCAGAGGTTAAAATTTTGTCCGTCAGACGCTAAGTCTATTTATCACCAAAAAAGTTAAAATATAAGAAATTCTCAGAGATTCCAGACTAAACTTAATATGTGTGGGTTTACTATAGTTTATGGCTAATGTTTTCACACCCAAAATGTATAAAACTTATTTAAAATATAAAAAATTTCTTCTCAATCCAAGATGGCGTCGTCAATTTGGCCACAAACAACACAAAGGAAATTTTATGTTTCCGTCATAATTTCATTTTCCACGCTTTCCCGGGCACAAAGTTAAAAGATATTGATAAAAGCGTTCTTCAGCACTTTTTATAACTAAGAGTCATATAAAACAAGTCCTAAAACACCATGATAAAATAATTTAAACCACAGCCCAAAATTTTGCGTCTTCTTCCACCGCACTCTGGAAACGGTATCTTGTAGGAGTTTCCTCTTGTCTAGGGGTAGGTTATTCGAAGAGGGACGTAACCTCGAACAAGTCGGGTACGGTATGGGGTTTCACCTATGTACACGATCTAGATCGTATAAAAGCTTCCGATACACTTAATCAATCAAAGGCTTGAATTTTGACAGCAACAGGAAAGATTTTTCAGCATTTAAAAACAATAAATAATAATGGTAACTGGAAATAAATCGAGTTTTTATTCATGCACCCATGTACATATATCCATGTTTTCATATTATTTTCCGATGGTATAGATAAAACGGCTTTGTTATGTTAGTTTGTGCGATTTTTACCACGACACGCCCCCTTCCCCTGTTCACACTGGTCACACACACATGATATAATGACCAGAATCAGAATCAGAATTGTTTACTGGTGATACGTCCAAGGACAATCATTCACCAGGACCTGTCTATCGGGGAAGCTAGTCCCTAGCCCTTATAAGAGAAGTAAACTTAGTAACTGAATCCTCTGCAGCCTCAGCAGCAGAAATAAGTGGGTCAGTGTAATCCTTGGACCAAATCACTTGGACCATTGGACCTTGGACTGGTCCAACTCGGACTGCATTGGTGTAATCCTTGGACCAGTTACCTGTTGGACCAAATTTTCATACAGGTACTAATCTGTCACTGCATAACAAATGACTACCTGAGAAGCCCTACCTTTTTGTTTACTAAATTTACTGATAAATAGCCCTGAAAAATAATGAAGTTTACGGGAAAACCATAGAAAAGTTTATGCTGTGTAAAATAGCAAATATATTATTATAGTCAGTAAAAAGAGAGATTTGCATTTTTCCAACCAACTTGTATGTGCGTGAAATTATTTAAGTCCATGATTCTAGCTTCTTGTTTTTTGGGGGGTTTTTTTTGTATTTATTTAATTTTTAAATTTATTTGTATATCTATCTAGTTAGGAAAGAAAATGATCATTTAACCATGGGTAAAGATAGGTACTTGGTGATTTGAGCTTCGTGATAAATTTGCTTTGGTTCTTGAAAATTTCAGTTTGGTAATTTTTGTTTAACGGTAAGTTATATAACAATATTATAAGTAAATTATAATGACATATTTATGTAAGGCCATATAGAAAGTTCACTTTAAATATCAAACTGACTCAACTTAAAAAAAATCAAAAAGCCATTGTGTATACAGTAATGATGTAAGTACTGGGACAGCTCAAAATAATTTTAATTTTGTCCCAAATAGAAAATTAACTAATTCAGAAGTGTCAAATGGTAGAAGTCACTGGTAAACTACTTGCATTCTGCATTTAATTTTCACGACTGATTGATTGTTTTGGGTTTAACAGCCCTTTGAGGCAGTATTTAAGTCTATATCGGGCCATCTCCCAGAGAGTGGGAGAAAGAAGAGAAATGATAGACGAGAGAAAAAATGTCCAAACAACCCCACCCCCACCCAGTCCCGGATCCATGGGGTGGGCTTTAGGGCTTCAGCCCCGCCACCTGGGCCTGGTTGAATTAAAATATATGTTGTGACCTCTCATTAGAATCGCCTCGGCGAGGCTCATGATTCTAATGAGTTATCACAACATATATTTCATGGCAAAAACAACATTATCAAAACTTCTCAACAAAACGATCCCTATTTATATTATATATTTTCAAGCCCTACTCACACCCCCCCCCCCCCCCCCCCAGCCCCTGCCCCCTCCCCCAAAACACACATCTCGGCACCAATGTCCAAAACAACCCAGAACCACACCCAGTCCCGGATCCATGGGGTGGGCTGTGGGGCTTCAGCCCCGCCACCTGGGCCTGGTTGAATTAAAACATATGTTGTGACATCTCATTAGTATCGTCTCGGCGAGGCAATTCTAATGAGTTATCACAACATATATTTCACGGCAAAAAGAACATTATCAAATCTTCTCAACAAAACGATCCCTATTTATATTATATATTTTCAAGCCCCACTCACCCCAGCCCCTCCCCCCTCCTCCAAAACACACATCTCGGCACCAATGTCCAAACAACCCCCACCCCCTCCCAGTCCCGGATCCATGGGTTGGGCTTTGGGGCTTCAGCCTCGCCATCCGGGACTGGTTGAATTAAAACATGTTGTGATATCTCATTAGAATCGCCTCGGCGAGGCGATTCTAATGAGTTATCACAACATATATTTCATGGCAAAAAGGACATTATCAAAACTTCTCAACAAAACGATCCCTATTTATGTGATATATTTTCAAGCCCCACTATTACCCAGCCCCTCCCCCTCCCCCAAAACACACATCTCGGCACCTTCCATCCCCACAAGTTATCCAGAACCCCACCAGAACGCGGTGGCCTGGATCCGGGCCTGCACACCTACTGCAAGCACAGTAAGCCCTTGCCCTATGTGCCAAATCAGTAGGACGCCCCGGCATTAGAAGTTATACACAGCACCATCCCACCACCCGACCACCCTCTAATTTTGACAAAGTGGCTTTCAATACAGAATCAGTCAGAAATAGGAGATACATCTCCTGTACAGTAATTGGCTTCATATTCTCATTAATTTTCTATTACTAGCCAAAATATAAAAGTGTGTTAACTCAGAACTATTTAGGATAGGCTAACGAATCTGTGAAAATTAACTGTAGGGTAGAATTAGCTTTATTACTCATAGTTTCCCCCCTTTTTTCAATATAAACACAGAAAATTAATATCTCAGAATACATAAAATTTTATATTTTCCACTTGAAAAAGTTTTAGGTTCCAGACCATTAGACTGACACAAAGAAGGACAACAAGATATGCTGGAATTACAGTAGTTTGTTAGTGTCCAAATATTTAGGTAACTTATGGTATAAAAATAGAAGAAAAAGAAAAGAAACAGAAAAAACATCCATAAATAAGTGTTATGAAAAATGTTATACAATTAGGTTCACATCTGCGTTTTTCTGCATTTTAACATGTGCATGTTTTAATATATATTGTCGCTTTTTCCCAAAAATACATAATAAAATACTGTATAAAATGTTTCTCTAGAACTAATGAACAAATATTTTTATCATTGATTTTTTTTAGGAAAAAAGGAGAAAAAAAAAACAGTAATAAAACTGATATATGCACACTAGAAATGTTTACTGTATATATGGTAATGTGCTGTGATTTCATAAATTGACAGCCCCCTACTGTTTATTGGAGTTCTGTCACACTCTAGTAGCTGCTACCATTAGAAAATTTCAATATACAGTCCGAACAGGTAGCTTGTCACATACATATTTTGATAACTGCTGTATAGCTCTTATACAAATTTTAAGAACAGGTCCGATGCAGAACCGACAAGTCCACTTTTTGCTGAGGCTGACTGCCCATTTTAGCACAATTTAAACCTATTCTGCTACAACTGACTGCTTATGCCTGATATAATACCTTATCATAGCAGCTTTAATATTGACAGAAACCATCTCTGCAGCAGATGCCATTGTAAACCTAAATTAAGTTGATTTTACCAGAAGCTTCACTGTTTTGACTATCATCAATTTGGCACAAAGGTGCTGGCAGAATGGGAAATACTATTGCAGTCCCTGAACAGTCTGGTCTTGGTCTACAGTGTTTGCCCAGACATTCCTGTCCAAATATTTAGTAAAGAGATATATTAATAAGCATCAGTTCTGCAATGCCTAAACTGCCATGGCGAGAGCCACTCAACAAGTTCTTATAAATATTTTGAAAACTGTTTCTCAAGACCTTCAGTATTGCATATCTCCTTTATTCAAGGTTTTCTGAATAGCTGTTTTTAGGTCCAGTTTCCACAAAATCTAGTTTTAGTTAAGAAACCAGTTCAAATATTTCAACAGTAGAGTAATAGCTCGAATCATGAAGTTCAGAATTTGGCCTTTTTAAGGAGTCATAGGATGCATGGCTTCTTAGCATGTATTCACGCACAATTAGCCAGGTAAGAGATTTTGAACAGTGCATTAGTATGCTAAACCAGACAGGTGTGACATCCCTTATTCAGTGAATAAACCTTACCACCACTCAACTAGAAAGTGTAAACAGTTTTTAAAATTCGTAGAAGATCTATAGAACAACAGATATACCATATTAATAGTAAGTAAGTAATATTTTATTAACGTGTCACTTGTCTATACAGCATATCTATCAACGGCCAAGCGGGCACACGTTCGAGGTGAACATCGCATTGATCAACGCCGATGTAACGTCATGACGTCACATCAACGTTGATATGATGCTGGTACGCTACCGTGGGCCCACTTGGGGAATTAAGCAAAACTATACAATTAATGACACTCAACTGGGATTACCAGCTTACGAGACACGCATTAGAAACAAACACAATATATATACAATTGTTAAAATGCATTATCAGTTTCATCATAATAAAATAGAATGTGTAAAACACACGCGCAAATAATAATTTGCAATCTAAAAAATTTACAATTAAATGAAACGTCTAGCTTAAAAAGCATTATAATTAAGATATTTCTATGTGGACGCATCAGATAGTAATAAAAATATAAAAATATTATACAACCCTTTTTCTTCTCTGAAACATATCGTATAATGTACTGGCAACAAGTGACTGCATATTGATATTATTCATTAAAAATATTAATTTTTCGACTGAGTTGTTAATCCTATTAAATACCCAGGGGATGTTTCATTTTACGAAAGGGGGGGGGGGGTATTCACAGCCTAGATTGTAGTAAATCAGTCACTGCCAAAAAAACTCTAAGTAGCAATATAAGGTGATGGGTATACTTACAGAAGAAGCAATTAACTCTACTATTTTTGCCCCCTTTCTCAGTATAGGGTCAACTCTTTAAGAGAAGACCACATTTCAAAAAGCTACTTTAATTATCCAGAGAAGCAAACAGGAATTCAAAAAGTTAAGATAGCATTATTTTAGGAAAAGAGGTAGCTAGAGCAGGGGTTTTTATTAGGATGAATATGGTATATGTGATTTTTTTTTTTTTTCACTGACCAAGGAAAAAAGAGCAAAAGGACATACTAGTTGACTCTCCCCCATGAATAGGGATAAAACAGGGTGTCCACGGTCAGGGAAAAAGTCAGGGAAAAAAATATTTTTTCAAGGTCAGGGAATTGTCAGGGAATTTTGAAATTTGTCAGGGAATTTTGAATTTAAGCAAAAAGTCAGGGAAAAGTCAGGGAATTTTGAAATAACAAGTCTATGAATGATAAAAACATCAAGAATAAAGGCTAAGGCAGTTTCTTCCTGTTTGGCTATTATCATCATAGTAGTAATCATAATAATAATAATTAAAATGACTGGACTGTATAGAGAAGGGTTCTCCAAACAAAGTTCAGTTTAGTTTTATCAAGTTTGTGCATCTGGTATGGTATGTGGAAGATTCTGTAACATACCACATACCTTACTTCTGTACCATACCACTTGATGCAGTATGAATTGGTCATGGTGGTTGTTGTATTACCTTCGCTTGAGCTATAAGTCACTTATGAAAATTATGTTATTTTTCTCATTTTCAGTACTGTTGGCTGTGGTTTTTTGTTTGCTTTATAACACTTCATCTTCTGTCGTCTTTATTTAGTCTTTCAGTTTGACTCTACTCACTAAATGTCTACAAATTATTAGTAGTCAACATTTCTAACTGGTATAATTTAGTATCATATGCATTGCTTACTATTTTAGATATGTTGAGAAAACTTACTGTACAACATATACATGTATGTTTTAATATGTGGCAACTAAAACATTCTTATGAATTGTTTGTATTAGTTAAATTTCATTCTATCTTTTATATGATTGACCAGTTATTCTATGATTTGGAGCTCAGTATATCTGTGGATAAGGATATTGTGGATTAGCATGCCAAAATGGACAAAATACAAGTTAACCTAATAAGATTTATATCTGTTCATAAGTATGCACTTCAAAATGAAATTGATATATGTCTTTTTAGGCACTTGGAAATTTTAATGATATAAAACAGCCTTGTATCATTAAATTTCGAAGTACCTAAAAAGACTTATACCAATTCCATTTTGAAGTGCATACCTATGAAGAGATATAAATCTTATTTGGTTAGCTTGTATTTTTGTCCATTTTAGCATGCATCTAATTTCAAGCACCACATCCAACAGTATAAATTACTTTTGTTAATACATGTACATATATGTATGTAGAAAAAGAAAAAAATAGAAAACAAAATCAAAGAAAAACGATAAAAAAACAAAATTAAAAATACAAAGAGTAATACAATGACAATTGGTAGTAAAAAAGGTAGTAAGGGTTGGCTGTAGGGGAGGAGAGGGCCAAGAGATTTCCCTGTATTATGACATGCATTTAATTTCATGCACTCATCCAACAGTATAAATAACTTTTGAAAATACATGTACATGTATGTATGTAGATAAAGAAAAATAGAAAAACAAAAAAACAAAATTAAAAATACATGTATAAAGAGTAACACAATTACAGTTGGTAAAGTAAAAGATGGAAAGGGTTGGTTGTAGGGGAGAAGGAGGCCAACAGATGTCAGAACTTTACGTGCAAAATACAAACTCGTTAGTCAGGGAAATTTGATTTTAGTCAGGGAAAAGTCAGGGAAATGTCAGGAAAATTTGCTTTACTCAAATTGTGGACACCCTGTAAAATCAACGAAATGTTAAAAAGAAATACAAATACAAAAAAATTAAAGAACAATGAGACCATTTTTTTCCTTCACACTTTTGCATTTGCCATTATTGTTCAAATGTAAATATTCGGACTAACCATTATATGCATTGCGGTACACGTCTGTAATTTTACCAATTAAGGTAAAAGCCCATTACATGTATATCTCCTTTCTTAAAAAGATAGGCCCCACGATAGCTCAATCAGTTAAGCACTGGCCTGCTAAGCCAGCGGTCTGATCTGTATAAAATTTGACAGGTTCAAGTCAAAGTATTCATTTCCACTGCAAGTAATGTTATGTGCAGCTGAAGGCAAAAATAAAAATAATCAAAACAAAAATAAAATAATAAAAAGGAAAATGCAATGTTATACGCATCAGTAAACTGATAGTTTGGTTAAAATATTTTTTTTTTTCTTTTTTGAAAAGATTTGTTTTTTCTTAATGGGGAAGACAGCTGGAATTTTTAGTATCACTATTTACTAAATCAAATCAAAGTTTAAAATTAATTTTAGAATTCAAATTCTTTGAATGGTTTGACTGGTAATTATTGTTTTGCAATGACACTTACATCTAATTATCAATGTTTATTTAATCATTCAAACTACATGTACCTGTTACCTGTATGAAAATTTGGTCCAACAGGTAACTGGTCCAAGGATTACACCAGTGCAGTCCGAGTTGGACCAGTCCAAGGTCCAATGGTCCAAGTGATTTGGTCCAAGGATTACACTGACCCGAAATAAGTGAATCTTCCAGGGAATTCCAATCTCTAATAGTCTGGGGGAAGAAACTGGACTTGTAAATGTCAGTCCCAGCCAATGGGGTTTGAAATGCCAGGGAATGATGATTCCTGGTACGCCTACTTGGGGGAACAAGGTCATTTATGGGTATACTGGCTGCACCCCTCAGACCTTTGTACAGCATTATGAGTCTACTATCTTTCCTTCTCTTTTTTAGGGATTCCCACTTAAGTTTCTCCAGAATGCCAGTCATACTCCCAGTTCCATATGTGTAATTTCCCGTTACAAATCTAGCTGCCCTTTTCTGCACCTTCTCAAGTTCATCTTGGAGAAGTATACTCTGAGGGTCCCAAACTGAACTGCCATACTCCAGGACTGGACGCACCAGTCCCTTGTATGCTGACTCTTTAACATCTTGTGGACATGCTGCCAAGTTACGCCTGAGGAAGCCGAGGGTCCTATTGGCCTTTGTGCAAATATTGCTGACATGAGTGTTCCATTTCAAATCATTGGTAATGGTTATGCCGAGATACTTGATAGTTTCTACATTATTGAGGACCGTTCCCTCTAAGGTGTAGGAAGCATTGATCTTCTTGATCCGTTTCCTTGTAATTTGCATTATGTTGCATTTGACAGGTTGAAATCTCATGCCCCAACTCCTTGCCCAACAACCTAAACGATCTATATCCTCCTGAAGTTTCACCGTGTCTTCAATATCTCTGATTACACGATAGCAAACACAATCGTCAGCAAAAAGTCTTAATTCCGAGTCAATATTTTCCATTATATCGTTAATGTACAATGAGAATAACAGTGGTCCAAGCACGGTGCCCTGGGGGACACCCGACAAAACCGGGGCCCAATCCGACTTAACTCCATTTACCACCACACGCTGCTGCCTGTAACAGAGAAAAGAATCTATCCATTTCAGAGTCTTCCCACCAATACCATAGCCGAATAGCTTACATTTAAGTAATTCATGAGGGGGAGTGTCAAAAGCTTTCTCGAAGTCCAAGATAAAAGTGTCAACCTGACCACCCTTATCCAAGATTTTAGCCCAGTCGTTTATAACTGTGATCAATTGAGTTTCGCAACTATGTTTCTTCCGAAATGCATGTTGTCTGTCTGACAAAAGTTTATGTTCATCCAAATGCGCCATAATATTAGAGCAGACAATGTGTTCAAGTAACTTGCATGGTACACAAGTTAGAGAAACCGGTCAGTAATTGCAAGCCAAAGACCTATCTCCTTTTTTGAAGAGCGGGCATATATTTGCAAGAGACCATTCCTTGGGGATTTCACCCGTGTCAATAGATTGTTGGAAGAGATGAGCAAATATTGGGCCTAATTCAGATGCTAGTTCTTTTAAGACTCTAGGATGCAATTCATCAGGTCCTAAAGCTTTTGATGGGTTCAAGCCCTTAAGAAGTTTCGTTACACCTTCTGCCGAGACATGAATGTCCTCCATGAAAGGAGCCGAGCGATTAAGAAGGGGGACTTGGGTGTGCTCACTTTTATTAAACACATTATTATTATTACAGACCAGATGATCTGCACTGTAAGCCAAGTCATGACTATCCATACTGTTGTTAGTGTTGATGGGTATTGAAATAGGGGAAGAAAGAGTATATAGGATAGAGATGTAATAAAGAAAGTAGTCCAGCTCCGGACCGAAATTATTTCAGAAACAAAGTTTCTAAGTCGTGAAAATTGAAACTTGTTTCTAGGTATTTTCCGGTCCAGAGCTGGGCTATAAAGAAAGAAATCTGGAGATCCTATCAAAATAGTCCCGACCCTCTGACAATCAGAATCAGAATTGTTTACTGGTGATACATCCAAGGACAATCATTCACCAGGAACGTTACGTTACATTAGGCTTCACAAAGCTACACTAAGCAGACGTAAGAAGCTACAAAGGACCATGCGTACAGCTCTACTATCAAAATGAACCAACTTGCGTCCCCTGCAAGATAATGATAATGTAATGTAAACGACATTGCAATGGCTCAGTCGGTATCGAGGTTAGTTGGTAAACCATAGACTGGCTACATACCTCTTTTGTGTAGGTTCAAACCCAGCACTGGCAAATATGATATTGACTAGTTGGCTGTTCTCTTTGGTGTTATGATGGTTTCACAGAGTACTTCATTTCAATGGAATCTGACTTTTGCGTCCTTTGTGGGCATTCATAAAATTTATGTCCTATGCCTTGACAATTGTAACACTTGGGTTTCCTTGGGCAAGTGTTTGCTAAGTGAGTTTCATCTCCACGGACAAAGCATTTCTTTTTTGGATTGTCCCTTGAAATATTGACTTCCTTATTTGTTCTTGCTTCTTTAATATCTAGCTTGATCAGGTCAGCCAGTTCCTTTAGATCAGTACCATCATTCGTCTTGTCTTCTTCAGTCTTCTTTATAAGCTTTTCAACTAGTTTTTTCAGTTCCTCCCTCTGCTCTTTAATATCTTCGTAGATTATCTCTATTAGTGTCTTAAGATCTAAACTTTCTTCTGTATGCTTGCTAGCCTGACATGCATATTTCATCCCTATTCTTTGTCTTTCTGCTCTGTCAAAGGCCTCTAGTTCATTTGCCAATTTCACTGCTTCATTCAAATCTTTCGTCCTTTTTTAACCGCATGTCTGCATCAGAGATCGAGTCAACAAAATAACCCATAGCCAATACATTTATCAGACTCGGGTCAGCCCCAGGATATGAAAGTGTGTTTAACCAAAGTATTCTTTGACCAAACTCAGCAACGTTTTCACCATGTTTCCATTCTCGTTCTTTCAGTTGAGCTCTGTATAATTCAGTCTGGCTTTCTGGTGAGAACCTTTCACTCAGTGCTTTTGAAAGCGCTTCAAAATCCTTCTGATCTTTAGCAGGAAAATTTCCTAACACCCCTATGCCAATCCCCTTAAGCTAATGCCAAGATATAAGCCTTTTTGCTGATGTGTCTAATTGTTTAGTTCAGCACACATGTCAAAATTTGACCTATAATCTATCCAAGAAGAGCTCCCATCAAATGTGGTTGGTTTCATAATAAACCAACCTTTCCTACTCTGCTAATTCTTTTCTATTGTCTTTCCACTGCTATCATTTTCAGAATCTGCGGTACTAGAAATCAGAAACTGAATGACTAATATCGTCACAGATCTTTTTCTCTAACTGTGTTGTAAATGACTATATTAATTTACCATCATATGTGATTAATACTGGTACAGTGAACCATTAGTTTAAGATAGACTTGACTCCCTCTGGAGGCATATTTACTATTTAATGATTAGGTATAGTGGCAAGTACCTGTCAAAAGATATCCGTGCAATAAGTCACTTCCGTGCTAATTATGCTGATCAATGTACTGTTTTGTATTTTACAGGATGAGAATGAATCAGCTACTAATGGTGCTATTGATGATGATGTCGACCTGAGTTCACCTGATTCATCTCCAAAGAGAATTACAGGTTTAGTACATTTGTCAAAAATTCTACGTATTGGGGCAGATAGGTCTTCACAGCAAAGAGAATTACAGTTTTTGTACATTTTCTTTCATAAAATTCTGAATATTGTGGCAGACAGGTCTGCACTAACAAAGAGAATTACAGGCTTTGTACATTTGTCTGTCATCAAAATTCTAAGTATTGGGACAGACAGGTCTGAGCAAACAGTACAAACCCAGATCAGACTGCTCCCCAGTTCCGGATTTACACTTTTTACCATCCCATCTGCATATTTTAGATGTATTACTGCATTGTAAAACCAAACTGTTTATGGGGTCACTTTATTAAGGGTCACCTGCCTTAAGTGGCCACCTTTTTGGGATCTCTTTAACCAAAATACAGTGCAAATGGACCTGTATTAAAGGGTCACCTATCTTAAGCAGCCAGTTTTTGCATGTCCCTTTGGGTGACCCTTTAAGACAGGTTGGACTGTATAGGACAATTATGGTAATTAGTGTAGGTGCCCCATTTTTCAGAATATTTGCAATTTACATGTATGCTAGAGAAGAACAGTTGGTAATGTCTATGACTATGAGACTGGTTACTATTACATATGTTTTCTATCTTACAAGTAGATTCAACAGTATCTGTAAATTCTTTGTCTCTGATCACAATGTGTGGATGTACAAATTGGTCTGAGGTTTTCATCTTTGTACATACCATATGACATATTCACTTAAAGCTGATTCAAATATTGTATTTGTTACCCTCAGAATAATTACTGGTCTGGGCCCAGTTGTTCAAAGCTCTTTAAGAGGTTAACACATTAAGTGTTTTATAACTGTATAACCAATGACACTGAGATTTTTTGTTGAAAAAATGTGAGAAGCTTTAGCAATGCAAAAGCTTATCACATTTTTTTCAACAAAAAATATTGGCATATTTAAGATATTAACGTTTGAAATTTTAATGTAATGCTAAGTTAGTTGTTAGTTTTAAACAACTGGCCCCTGGTGTTAATAGTTTCTGCACAGTATCACTGTTGTTTCAGGAGTGCCTTTCCATCCTCCTTACAGAGTTGTGGTGGGAGATGCTGTCAAAAATGGAGAAGTCCTTCAGTTTAATATCAAAGTGTATAAGGTAGGATATGGTCAGTTAACCTTTAACTAGCTGGCAACAGTGGATCCTTTTGCCTTCAAATTTGTAGGGGTTTTTGTTATGTTTTTTTATCTTTTTCAAGATTTGGTTCTGCATGATAACTGGAGAATTTTGCAAATAAAACACTCTTGCCTGACTGCTCATTAACAATAGTCTAATATGTGTCTATAGAATTCTAAAAACTGGGACATCAAAAATAATTACCATATCTGACCTAAAATGGGACAGTTTGGTTTTAAGATGCAGTAAAGCATCCAAAGAACCAAAAGTGTAGGCCCTGATCAGACTGGCCCTTTTCAAGGAGCAGTTAAAGGGAGCAGTCTTCTGTAGGGCTCCCGTGTTTACTTAGATCCATCTGTCCCAGTAATCAAAAGTTTTCGGGTATTTTATATTTGAGGCCCATACAAAAGCACAACATCATAAGTCAGTTGCATTACATTGAGACTTAAATAAAAGGAGACTAAACTACAAAGGGCAAATGAGCATAAAAGCCATAACATGATAGCATTATATCCAAAATATCTTTATGAGCCGCGACGCGAGAAAACCAACAATGTGGTTGTGCGCCAAGTGCTGACTCAGATCAGCCTTGCCATCAACCAAGTCTGATCAGGCTCTTCGCTAAGCGCTTAAAGAGTAACTAAAGGGTCTAAGTTAGCTTCATGTGGACAGCGAAGACTCTGATCAGACTGGGCGGATGCCCAGGCTGATCTGAGTCTGCGCTGGGCGCACAACCACTTTGTTGGTTTTCTCGCGTCGCGGTTCTTATATTGAAGCTGTGCTGAACATAATAATTTGACATATTTTTAGCCTATTATGCAATTTTATAGCAAATGCCAGAGCTCTAGATAAGAGGGAATATTTTGTGATAGTTGGGGGTAATTTTTGTTAAATTTGATGTTGTGCCCCTCTTCTTGATCTGCCTCCTTGATCTGCCTCTAGAAGGCAGATCAAATGAGGGGTCAAACATGTTTGGGGGGAGAAATAAGAACAATAATCCCAAAATTTTCATAAAATACTGTGTTTCAGACCACAGTGTTAAATGTTTACAATGAAATGTGTTTGAAGGTATAAGCAACCATGGAATACTAAGCTATGTCTATGCACATAAATGAGGGTTCAAACATGTTTTAGGGAATAGTTAAGAAAACTACTGACATTAGTCCCAAAATTGTTATCAAATGCTTCCCTTATCTGGAGCTGTGAAATTTACTGTATGATATATAATTATGGAGCTTGGCTCTAAAAATTGAGACACTGAAGATAATTGAAGGGGTCGGTGCAACAAGGGACCTATCTCCATTTTTGGTCAAAAATGAGTTAACCACTCTAACATGCAAAAAGCATGTTTCCTCACCTATTTATCTCCCCTCTGACCATGGAACCAGCCAAAATAATGCTTTTGAAGAGGCTGCAAAATTTTGACAAAGGGCCTATCTCCATTTTGCACCTTTTATGCAACAAAAGACCTAAATCCATCAAATTTGTTTCCTCACTATATTTCATCAATGTATCGGTTTAGAGTTAAAGGAAGCATGTAAGTACTTTCATATTAAAACATTTAGGTGATAAAAGTCATTTTCACTTAACAGTTTCTAAATTGTTAAAAATTGATCTGAAAATTACATGATGGAGTTAGGACCTTTGATGCATAAACATCTTAATTCTTTTGTGATAATCTTGCTGTATGAGGGTCTTATTCATATTTTAACAAATGCTATTGCTAGAAATAACTTATCCTTACCATTTTATGTATTTTTCGATTACTGGTATGGCCACATTAACTTTTAAAATGTGGTTTTCATTTTTATGAAATATGGAGTTAGGCTCTTTCTTGCACGAATAAAATCGCCAAAATCCAGTTTTTCTTTGACAGTTTATTTCTTTAAAACTTGTGGAATATTCGCAACATCGCTTAAAGGTTGGTTCCTGGAGTATGGAATGCATAATAATTTTCGTCATTTTTTTCTCGAAATATCGGAAAGCACTTAGAACAAGGAAATAAATAAGTTTCACTAAAATGTGTAAAGCCAGAAGTATTAGCTAAGTCGCTTCGCGTTGGATTCCCTAACTCTGCTTTGCACACCAGTTAGCGCTATTTTCAGTTTACGCCAAAAATAGATAATGTGGCTGACACCATGCTGCATTGCATTTTGGGCTAGTATTAACCGATCCGCAATGCCAGGGCCTCTAGAAGAACTCACAACAAGAGAAAATTTGACCTTTTGGAGAATGACGCTAGAAATTACGCACTTATAGACATATGACAAAATTATTTTTAGAACTGGAATTCCAAGGCATTGTTTAAACCAAAGAAAGTAAACCAGAGAAAAACGACAATTGTCAACAAAATCCAACAGTTTTCTCAGCAGAACAGTTTCAGAAAAATAAGAGTATCTAATACTACACAGAAAAAGACAAAATTATTTTGTGAGCAGAACTGGTATCCTTAGTTCAGGAACCTACCTTTAAAATCAATGTTGTTCAACATAAGTTGACTATCTGTGCAACAAAAAGCAATCATTTCGAGTTTCGAGAAAAATTATGTTTTACATTTTTCTTGAAATCATGAAAAATGGAGATAGGTCCCCTGTTGCACTGACCCCTTCAATTACTGTAATTGTCCTAAAAACTGAACAGTTTGGTTTCACAATACGTTAATGCACCCAAATGATGCAGATGGAATGGCAAACAATGAAGACCCTGATCAGACTGCTCAGGAGCAGTCTGATCTGGATCTGCAGGGTTTGCTCAGGCCTGTCTGTTCCAATACTTAGAATTTTCACTTAGAACTTGTATATTCCAGTGGGACGAAGATGTAGAGGTGTCAGATATAAGCAGAGAATATGGTGATATAGAGTGGCTACATCATAACATCATCACACAGAACAATGTGGATGGAATTATAGTTGGTATTCACTTTGGAGGCATCTTTTCTCTTTCTTCTTGACTCTTTATGTCCTAAAGGTTAATAGGTACACTTTCAGGGGAAGCAACCATGCTGATTTCATTTTCATCTCCCTTCTAAATTGGAGGAGAGGGGGTCAACTCTGTTGTAAACAGGTATGGCAGATCCCCCCCCCCCCCCCCCCCCACACACACACACACACACACACATTTTGCAGGCCAAAAAAATAAGAATAAAAATATACAGGATGTTAAATTTAAATTGCAAAACGTGAATTTACGTTGCAAGAAGTTTTAATGATTTTCTTCCTTGACACATTCCAAACTGATAATTTATGATGACATAACAAAACTAATAAATTTTTCCTTGTGTTTACCTCAGTGTATTGATTTTCAGTCTCAGTTTGCCCAGTTTAATTATAATTTGTGTATTATCTGTCTGCAGATCCCACCCCTACCACAGCGACCAGAGGTAGATGCTCGGTCAGCAGAAAAACAGTCAAAGAAACAACTTGGCAGTGATACAAGACTAGTCAGACCAGATGAGTTCACCAGAGATTGTAGACAAATAGAAAAGTAAATCACTTTTGAAGTATTGTATTTCTACCATAAAAATACTATCTCTTCCTACTCTTCCATGGTTTTTTCACCATTTTTACAAGAGAGATAATTTTGGAAGACTAATATCTTCTTGCCTGCTGTGTGAAACTGTTCTAGAAATAAACAGGGCTACTCATAAAGAAAGGAATTTGCTCTCTTTTGAGAGCAAATTCTTTTCTTGAAGAGTAGCCCATATGAGGAGGGAGGCTAATGTTTCCATATCAAAGTGATCTAACATTTTGCTAAATCTAAAAAGGTCAACCATTTCAGTTGCACCTGCTTTAATAAGGTGCAATAAATACATGTGTATAGGCATTTGTTTGTATGGCCCTTCTGTTTGTTTGCCTGTTTAGCCACAATTGCATCATTTAGGTCCAATTTTAAGTATATTTCTCACTAACTAAACCTGACTGAAAGCTCCTTGTACCATTTACCTACTTTTTATCCCCTGACCGAAAGGTTCGGGGGATATAGCGATGAGCCTGGCGTCCGTCCGTCCGTCCGTCCGTCCGTAAACACTTTCATGTCCGCTCTATATCTTGAATACCCTTTGGAATATTTTCATGATACTTCACAGTTATGTAGAACAGGTCATGATGCCGTGTCGTGTACAAGAATGGTAACTCTTGCCATTGTACTTTTTGAATTATCTCCCCTTTGGTGATTTTTTGGCAGATTCGTGTCTGCTCTGTAACTTGAATACATTTTGGAATATTTTCATGATACTTCACAGAAATGTAGAACAGGTCATGACGATGTGTCGCGAACAAGAATGACAACTCTTGCTATCTTACTTCTTGAGTTATTTCCCCTTGATAGTTTTAGGTGTGATTATTTGGCTGATTCGTGTCCGCTCTATAACTAGAATACCCTTTGGAATATTCTCATGATACTTCACAGATATGTAGAACAGGTCATGATGGTGTGTCGCGAACAAGAATGGCAACTCTTGCTTACTTGCTTTTTGAGTTATTTCCCCTTGATCATTTTAGGTGTGATTTCGTGTCCGCTCTATAACTTGAATACCTTTTGGAATATTTTCGTAATACTTCACAGATATATAGAACAGGTCATGACGATGTGTCGCGAACAAGAATGGCAACTCCTGCTTTCTTACTTTTTGAGTTATTTCCCCTTGATCATTTTAGGTGTGATTTCGTGTCCGCTCTATAACTTGGATACCTTTTGGAATATTTTCGTAATACTTCACAGATATATAGAACAGGTCATGACGATGTGTCGCGAACAAGAATGGCAACTCCTGCTTTCTTACTTTTTGAGTTATTTCCCCTTGATGGTTTTAGGTGTGATTTCGTGTCCGCTCTATAACTTGAATACATTATGGAATATTTTCATGATACTTCACAGATATGTAGAACAGGTCATGATGATGTGTCGCGAACAAGAATGACAACTCTTGCTTTCTTACTTTTTGAGTTATTTCCCTTTGATGATTTTAGGTGTCCGCTCCATAGCTTGAATACCTTTTGAAATATTTTCATGATACTTCACAGATATGCAGAACAGGTCATGACAATTTGTCTCTTACATGAATGATAACTCTTGCTTTTATACTCTGTGAGTTATTTCCCTTTTGTAGTTTGAGCTGCTGTTTGAGTCTCTGCTCTATATCTGTATAACCCTGGCCAGCTCCAGAATTTGAATAACCGTGTACCTTTTAGAATATTGATGATCATGCTGTGATATCTTATCCGTGTTCCTATCTCTCTCTGACCCCTCCACATTCCCGCACGCTGGGCCCCCCCCCCCCCCCCCCCCCCCCCCCCCCCCCCCAAAAAAAAAAAAAAAAAATTCCAGATTTGGATTCTTTGTCCAAATTCACTTACTAGAGAGCTCAAAATCAGGTTTGTAGGGCTTGTACTTTAGAAGTTATTCACACATTTTGAAAGTTGAATGTATCGTATGCTATACATTTGTGTATATGGTGGCTGTTTGAGATATTACCTCTTTTTAGCAGTCAAGCATACTGTTTTAGTCTGAGTGTTAGATAATCATGCATCTGTTAACAGGTTAAAGTCAATCAGAAGCATAAAAGAATGACAATATATTACTAATATGTGTTTTGAAGTGCACCCTTTTTACCAAGGCCCATGGGGGTCTTCGGTCGGGGGATTTGCCATCTCCTCTGATGGCTATTTTTATGATCTGTTGACAGTATGATTTTTTATATTAAGTTATTAAGTTATGCAAGCATTCTCAATTGCATCAGCCAAAGGTTTATGTCTTATAATCATCAAACCTAACTCAGTATTTCTTCTTAGGCTGGCCTCCTGGGATGCTACTGCTTTGTACTCTTGACCTGCATTGATGCTCTGTGATTTGGGCATGCCATGCCCGATTGCTTGACCTTGGCATTTTTAAAGTTCATTTAGCTGCAACTATAGAATCTACAGTTATTAAACCTTGGTTGCCACTGTCCCCTACCAAGACAGTGGGACATGGTGTTCTGGAGAGCTCTTTTTGATATAGTTATCCCAGTGTTTTTTTTTTTCTGCACATCAGGTACCTCAGATTAATGCTTGGTCATGAGGCATTTGGAAATGACAGATCTCTCTCACAGTTCCTTTGTGAAAAAGAGGTTAGTGTAACACTACAGTTACTCATTACTCAAAATATTTAGACACTATAAATGTCCTAAATTTACTTATTGTGAATAGTTCACTCTGACAGTTACTCTGTCTGAGTATTTAGCTCAGTAGAGTTATAGCATATGCTTTATAATGATAAGTTACAATGAACCATAAGTTATAAAAAGAAATAACTTAAAGTGATATGGGCTGCAACTTTTAACAATTAATTTTGGGAATAATTGTTTATAATTTTCAAAAATACAATAAATGAGCCCAGATGGCCAGGAAACACTCATAAAAATAACAAACCTAGGCCGGTTTCTGCTACAAAAACAGCAGTAATTTAGGTAAACTATTAGCTGTCTAGAATTTCATTCAGTCCGAACTAAATAATTTGAAAGCTAAAAGCTCCTGTTTACCCAAAGGTTATCATAGTTTTCATGCATTTTCAGGGGGAATGAACAGATTTATAATAAAAACTTACTTTTACTCAGGTTTTACAATAGGTAAAAATAATTGTGTAAAAGTTGTCAAAATGATTAAAAGTTGCAGCCAATATAACTTTAAGATACGTTTTATTTGAATGCATCTAATGTTTTTGATAGTCCCTAATTACAGCATTAGAAGTACTATAAAGAGCTTATAGACTGCAAATTGTCTTACGCACCAAGAAGGATCTTTTAGAATTTGCTACATTAGTCTTCTGGAGCAGACAAAACATGGCTTTAGTGGCTAAGTGTAGATGAGTCAAACAAATTTCAACTGTCATGGCAAGGCTGCCATAGGGAATAAACTGTGAAAGCGGTAGATATCTTGGGTGATTTTGCATCCTTTTCAGCAGTATTTCCGTCATACCAGGACAATGGGAGTGTAATTATGAAGGACTTTGTGCAGTGAAGCACCGTTAAGCTTGAACAGAATTTCGTCTCCAACAGGATTCGAATCTGCAATCCAGATCCAAAGTCAGGAACCATTACCACTCTACCACTATACAAGGCAAATGAGCATGAGTTGAGACTAATCTACATAGGAATGTAAGGCAAATGAGCATCAGCTGAGACTAAACTACACAGAAATATAAGGCAAATGAGCAGTTACTGCTTATTTGCCTTATATTTCTTTGTAGTTGAGTCTCAACATAGTGCTAAAACTCTGCATATTTTTTGGACCACATAGTTAAACAGACTGTATTATATCTGTATAACAGGCTCCAGTGAGAACCAAAGTAAACAGAGGAATCTTCAGTAGAATGTCAAATGCAGTAGAAATAGCAAGAAAAGGACAACATCGAGTAAGAGTTTATACTTTTTGTGGTTTTTGACACTGATCATAGGTTGAAAGAGACTATAGAAATTACCCTCATCCATAGAAATTACCCTTATTCATCCATGCATGTGTGTATAAGTGTGCACATCTGTCCTTCCATCTGCAATTGATCTTTTAGTTAAATGATTTAGAGTTCTGTGGATTGTCCTATGATACAAAAATGTAAATTTAGAATTTGGAAGGTTGGTTGAGCTATTTTTAATGGATTTATGGCTCAACTTTTGATCTGTGATCTTGTAGCAGCAAACACTACCACATGTTTGTTCAGACTGACTTGAAGTTCACCATGAGCTGAAGCTGTACACATTATTTTAGATATTTCTGAGAATTATGTCAGCTTTAATGCTTGTCAATGTTTTTCTTTAAAATAGCTCTTGATATTTCAAAGACAAAAGTTCAATCCAAACTACTGATATTGCAGAGTAATTTTTCTGCTCCCAGAAAATTTACTTTGAGATGTTAGTAGTTTGAGATAACAGGAGACAAAATGTAAAGGGAATGTGTCCAGAGTTTATTCTTTGATATAGGATATCTTATATTCAGATCTCAGTGTTTGAGATATAGAGAGTTGACTGTATATGCAATAACTTCATTTGATAACTACCTAGATTATACTGCAAACATTCCTGTCATGGAATTCTAATGGCAGAGATTATTATATAATTACAGGATATAGATGAATTCTTCAGTAAGAAGAGAGAGTGGTGTTCAACATATTCTAAAGCAATCAAAGATGCCTCAAATGTAAGTTAATCTGTCTTTCCATTTGTGTAAAACAAGATGAAAAGCTGTCTCTGACAAGAAGATGAGACTAAAAATAGCCAGTAGCTGTCCTCGATTTTACAATACAGTCGTATGTCAAAGAAATGCAGATGGAATGGCAAACAGTGTAGACTATGTCAGGTCAGACTGCTCCTGGGCACTTTTTTATCATTACAAATATACTAAAAAGTTGAAACTATTTGATGAGATATAAGTTCATAGTTTCTTTTGCTGTTAATATGGATAAAAAAGTATAATAACTTGTTTTCTTCTTTTACAGGATTTTTATAAAATGGTCAACGCTCAAAGAAGTAAGTAGTGTTGTAGCCTTCCTTTTACTAAAGAGTCAAACAGGCTTAGCTGACATTTAGATTGAACAAATAATATACACATAGCAGACATATTATTAATGAAGTTTTGGATATTGCTTATACAAAACCACAGTACTGGAGTTACATTGTAAACCTTTTACAAAACTTGTAATTAGGGCACCGCTTCTGTCAATACCATGGAACTCATTGATTTTAAAATACTGGAGAAGTGTACATAGAAGAGTGGGTATTACTTTTTCCATTGTGAATTAAAATTAAGAAAGCCTGATTTTCACACATTTTCAAATTGCCACGGCACGTAGCGCAATCAGTAGGGGGTCTGACTTATAACCCAGATGTCCTGGGTTTGATACCTGGTCGGGCCACTTACTTTCATTTCTCCTTCCGCTGATTCAAGAAGGGCAGTTGTCAGTTTCTGGTGAAAGTAAGTGCACTTAGTACTGGTTAACCGCTTAGGAGGTCTAAGCCTGCCCAGGAATAGAGTGGTTAGGTTAACTGACTGTCCCAACATGACCATAGCTGTTTACCATGGAAGTTAATCAATAACACAACAACTTTCAAATTAAAACATTCAGCATTTGAGCTGTGACACAACAAAACCAGCAAAGTGGCATGTGCGCCCAGCAAAGACTCAGATCAACTTTGCAGCCACCCAGTCTGATCAGAGTCTTTGCTGTGTGCTTAAAGCGTAGTTAAGGGTCTAAACTAGCTCCACATGCAAAGGGAAGACTCTGACCAGACTGAACAGATGCCCAGGCTGATCTGAGTCTTCCCTGGGCACACATGCCACTTTATTGGTTTTGTCATGTTGCTGCTCAATCCAAGATGTATGGCTACACCACCATTGTTTGGGCACCATTTTTATAAGGGGTGCAATTTTAGAAAACTGCAGTTTGCTTCCCTAGTTGATGAATCTTTTAATCAACATTCTACAAAAGAGACTGGAAGAACTTGTAATAGAGAGAGTTGATTTTTTTCTTCAAGTGACGCCTCCTGTTGGTAGTGTATCTTTACACCTTGCAGTATGACACCCTATCCTGTTGGTAGTATATCTTTACACCTTGCAGTATGACACCCTATCCTGTTGGTAGTGTATCTTTACACCTTGCAGTATGACACCCTATCCTGTTGGTAGTATATCTTTACACCTTGCAGTATGACACCCTATCCTGTTGGTAGTGTATCTTTACACCTTGCAGTATGACACCCTATCCTGTTGGTAGTATATCTTTACACCTTGCAGTATGACACCCTATCCTGTTGGTAGTGTATCTTTACACCTTGCAGTATGACACCCTATCCTGTTGGTAGTGTATCTTTACACCTAGCAGTATGACACCCTATCCTGTTGGTAGTGTATCTTTACACCTTGCAGTATGACACCCTATCCTGTTGGTAGTATATCTTTACACCTTGCAGTATGACACCCTATCCTGTTGGTAGTGTATCTTTTCACCTTGCAGTATGACACCCTATCCTGTTGGTAGTGTATCTTTACACCTTGCAGTATGACACGCTGTCCTGTTGGTAGTGTATCTTTACACTTTGCAGTATAACACCCTATCCTGTTGGTAGTGTATCTTTACACCTTGCAGTATAACACCCTGTCCTGTTGGTAGTGTATCTTTACACCTTGCAGTAGACACACTATCCTGTTGGTAGTGTATTTTTACACCTTGCAGTAGACACACTATCCTGTTGGTAGTGTATCTTTACACTTTGCAGTATAACACCCTATCCTGTTGGTAGTGTATCTTTACACCTTGCAGTATGACACCCTATCCTGTTGGTAGTGTATCTTTACACCTTGCAGTATGACACACTATCCTGTTGGTAGTGTATCTTTACACCTTGCAGTATAACACGCTTTCCTGTTGTTAGTATATCTTTACACCTTGATATCAGTGGCCCAAAAGCATGATTTTGTTTCTTATCTGTTTACATTCTCTTTGTCCCTGGGAAGTTGGTTGAACACAATATATCATCCAAGTATTCAAACTTCTGCAAAGGGACCCAATAATACTTAAAAAAAATGCCTGGAAAATCATAAAAAAGCATTATTCATAGTTCCTTTTGTGTATTATGAGATGTTTTGGTTTTTTTTTTTCTGACAAAAAAAACAAACAAAAAAAAACAGAATGGCTTTAATACTAAAAGACATGAAAACAAAGATGCATATTCAAGAGCAGCAGTGTACCATCAGGTAATATTGTGTTAACAAGTTATGGCCCGGAATGTGAATAAGCAAACCTAAAATGATGCTTCAACAGCATAAGAAGCATACGAGTATGATTGAAACATGAATTTTGTGCTTTTTGATACTTCAAACTGTTATGCCTGTAAATGTAGATATCTATGAAAGAATACTGTTTTATTTCACCTATGATTATTATAGGATTGTCAGCAAGTTATGCTCAAATGTCCTCCTCACTACAGTCAACTTGTATCAACAGAGATGAGGCCTCAGTCACAGTTAATAAGTAAGTTATTGCAAAGTTTGTTTTCGTATGTTTAAGAAATAGATCAGATATAGAAGTACTGTGTCGAGTAATGTATCACTGTTCAGTGTTGGGAGTTGTAAAGTAGATCATATCACAAGCATCGAGTGTTATATGTGTACTTACAACTGATTGACAGACAGTGATATTTTACTCACCAAATTTTTGTGATACATCAGGGGTTGTATTTATAAAACAACTTATTAATAAGTGGTTGCAAAGCTGTTGCTAAGGCTAAATTTCCATGAAGGAGATTCCCTACAACTATGAAATTTGTTCTGAAGGAAAGTCTTTTTCAGACTTTTCTCCAGAGCAAATTTGATAGTTGTAGGAAATCTCCTTTATAGAAATTCAGCCTTAGCAACAGCATAGCAACCACTGAAGTCGTTTTATAAATACCGCCCCTGAATCACACTGTTCTTTGCTCAGGAACCTGTACAAACATTAAACAGTCGTATGTATCAGTGAAAACTGGTGCTCGGAAGCAGCCAATCAGTGTGCTTAATTTTGAGTTTGAGAATGTACTCAAGTTTTATAACCTCTGGGCCTGTTTGATTAAGGATTACTAAGGTACTCACTGTAAGACAACGTTTTTGTTCCCTCCATATAACCACAAAACTCTACATGTATCATACAATAATGAGGTACTTAGAGTAGAACTAATAAAACTGATTTTCATATTGAAGGTCACTTTTGAGGGTGAGAAAAAAAAGCCTGTCTTGTATCCAAATGTTTATACTTTACAGATATTTAACGAAGTTATCAGATGCTACTGAAGATACTAAGGTAAGTTTTCCTTCTTTGAAGAGTTTTCTTGGTAACATTATCTAGTAAATGAGTCTTGACTCCCATACAAGATCCTTAGAGCAAATAGTCAGCAGCGCTGACTCAGAGTAGCATTTGCATGGGTTCAGTATGGTCATAGAGTTTATTGGCCTGTTTTCCCTCTGCATACATACTGTGTTTATTTGGTTGTAAAACAACCCCAAAAATGTAGATCTATCTTACGAGACAGATAAACATTTTGGGGTTGTTTTGGAGGAGAAAAATACTGATAGAGTCAATTACTTAAACCAGATTCAGATATTTGGGACCATTCTTGATAAGGAAAACCCTGTCAGTTAGCTGAATAATCATGGTTAATATTTATTGATTTTGTAGACAAGCACAAGTTTTATGTCAGGCTAAGTGGGATAAATCACTCAAAGTTTCTCTTCTGGGATACAATTTCCATCACATTTTTAAATCACACTTGAGATGCAACACCTCAAAACCAACAAAGTGGCATGTGCATCCAGGGAAGGCTGTGTCTTTGCTGAGTACTCAAAGGGAAGCTTAAGAGTCTAAGCTGCCTCCATGCTGACAGGGAAGACTCTTATCAGACTGGTTGGATGCCTAAGCTGATCTAAGTCTTCACTTAGTGCAAATGCCCTATTGTTGGTTTAATCATGTCACAGTTTACTTATTCCTTCAGTATGGAGTTCTTTTTTGAAGCGAAAGGTTAAGGTTTTTCTGTAGCATCTGGCCGTAAGGAATGTAAGTGTTAGAGCATACGAAAGATGAAGCCAACCCTCTTGTTTTCCTGTCTTTGATATTCCCTGATTCAAAAAAGGTACCTACATTTACTGCAAGGTTGAGAGAGTTGAAGATACAAACTTGTGAACATCTGCACCACAGCCGAGTGTGACTGTCTACTTGCCCATATCACCTCTTATTTTAGTTGTACTAAATGGGGTTCAACACTTGAAGAAATGAATTTGCTTCTAAGGGAGCAGATTCTTTTCTTCAGAAGTAGACATCAATTTGGAAGGGCTTGCTTGTCAAGGGAAGAAAACAGGAAGTCTCAAAGGTTGCCTCCCTTAGAAAAAATATTGGGGGAAAAATGGATCTGTATCCATACAATTTAATGCCTATTTAACTCTTCTACTTCACAGGTCCTACTGGTACCTCTCCGACATAAAAAGTGTCAAATTTGATTTGCAGGAAATGTTTGTTTTTTTCTTTTTCTTCTTTTTTTTTGTTTTTTTATATTTTTTCTTCTTCTGACAGAAATTCTGATATTTTAATGCAAACACTGTAGGCCCTGATCCAATGGCTGATCTGGCTGTACACTGTCTGCCAAGACATCTTTTAGGCATTAATATCTTAATGTTTGACTTTCAGCATGGTCTTGAAGTGTTGTGCAATAATGATGAGAAGACTTTAGGCTTTCAACTAGAACTCTATTCCAGATATATAGACTCAGTTAAGGTAGGTAATACATTTTTTAACAAAATTTAACTTTTGTGGGAAAGTGTTTCATAAGTAACAGAGGCATGGGCTTGAGTCTCAGTCAAGATGAAGACTAGCAGGACCCAGTTGATAGTTGATCTAAGCATCATTAACTTAAAGAAATTGTCAGTCAAGGTTTTGTTAAGTCTTCTGATACGTATAATATCACGTGTGCTGATGTTCATTCACATTGATTTGTTTCAACAAAAATGACACTGTTTTTGTTTTAAAGTGTAATTTCTCAATAACAAATGACATTGTGAGTTTTTAACAACTGGGCTCTGTTATCTTTGCACACATAATATAAGCCTTATCAGAAGAAAAGTAGTGTTCAATCTGGATAAGCTGTTAGATTCTTTGAATAAAAACACATGTATGCAAATATCACAGAACTCTGGTTTCTACAAGGACTATACGTAATTACCATTAGTATACAGATACCTTAAATAGCCAGTCTATATAATTATCCCAAAATTAGAATGAGTTGAAATTACAATTTGCTTTTTTGTCAAAAATTATTGGTGTAATGATAAACAGTGCAGCCTTGCTCAGACTGCTTTTAGGAGAAGGCTGAGCTACATGTGCACTGTGTGCTAAGCCAATTCTGGCCAAATATTATTACCATAAAGTGCATAAGTATTGGTACACCTAAAACCATTAAATTTCCATTTGTCTCAAAAGGAAAATTAATGTTTTTTAGGAGTTCCATTATTTAAGCACATTAGGCTAGTCATAAAATACAGTATAACTGTAATTTGTAGAAGAACATAGTCCACCATATTTGGAAAGTAGATAAGGTAAAATAAGCTAGTCATAAAAGTAATACAGTATAAACTGTAAATTGTAGGAAAACATAGTCCACCATATTTGGAAAGTAGATAAGGTAAGATAAGCTAGTCATAAAAGTAATACAGTATAAACTGTAAATTGTAGGAAAACATAGTCCACCATATTTGGAAAGTAGATTAGGTAAGACAAGTGAAACTGTAAGTTGTAGGTAAATGGGCTCTCTGAAATATCTATAAAAGAATACATTTTCTTTTATACTTTTCAATGAATTATAGAGATTTCTCGGTAAAAACGAAACTGATAATCTCACTGTTTCAAACAGTGAAATTATCACTTTCGATTTCACTGTTTCAGTAATAGGATTTTTGTGACATAGCCTCAAGTTTTTTGTTGATTAATTGACTAAATCTTATCTGACTTGACAAAAATTACGTCACGCATGTTTGCACGTCATTACGATGTTAATGACGTCACTTAAAGCGCCAACGTAGCATTGTTACTGCATGCGACGTCAGGCTGCCTAAGTCTCCTGTAGGCATTCTTTCTTGGCATTTTCTTTAGATCAGTTTATCGAAATGATATTTGAAGCTATTTTTCAGTTGCAAACTTTGTTTGCAACTGATATCATACCCAATAAACATGCTGGGAGCATCAAATTTGACGCAAAACGACTAGAAAAAAAGTTGTGTTTCTGTCGTGATGGCTGACTCTCTTGATTAAACAGAGTTATTGCGATTTTCAAGCATAAAAGAAATAGAAAATTTGACTTTTTCAGTGTAAGATGAATTTTTATTTCACTCATGAACACCAAAAGTGGTATTTTCACTCGTGGCTTCACCACTCGTGAAAATACTGCTTTTGGTGTTCATTCGGTGAAATAAAAATCGATCTTACACTGAAAAAGTCAAATATCCTCTATGTAAATCTTTTGTTTCAGGATATGTTATTTAGAAGAACATGTTTGTTAGTAGATTATGAAGATGCCAACAGAGCATTAGATAAAGCTAAGTCAACTAAAAGACAGGCAGTAAGTGGAATTTGATAATTATCATTGCATGAAAATATTTGGCACTCAGGTATCAGCCACGTGTTAATGGAAATATTTGTTATATTAACAAACAGATATTCACATGCTATTGATGCGTGGCATAAGTGCTTTGTGAAATTGTGTAAATTTACATAACTTTAGTGTTGTCTCTTCAACTCTCTGTATTTTCATACTCGTACTGCTGAATTATTTGATGTTTCATTCCTGCCCTTGAAAGCTCCCAATTCTAACGTATTTGTTATTGTGTGATTTATTAATACTTATTGTTTTGCTGTAGTACTTACTTCATTGTTGAAGCCCTTAAGCATTGAATTTAATGTTTTGCTTTTGCTCTGGAAGTAATTTTAGTTTTGGATGCCTTGCTGTATGCATTATTGAATTTAATGTTTTGCTTTTGCTCTGGAAGTAATTTTAGTTTTGGATGCCTTGCTGTATGCATTATTGGAACCTTTTGGCTCCTTCTGTTTGTATAATTATCACATCATGATGGTGTGAGTTTAATGAATGGGGGTCAGCATGGTATAAGTAAAATATAAAACAAAGTTGTTTGAATTGCCTGTCAGGATTTTTCTTGGTCAGCAAATATGGAATTATCTACTTCTGTTTTCATTGTTTTGCTTTTTCCTTCCTGGACACCTGTTATTTACTACTGCAAGTTTTCAAGACAAAATCCCACCAAAAAAAAAAAATATATATATTATTGTGTGCTAAGTGTAAACAAAGCCTTTGTTAATGCTAATATCGAGGTTACTATTAGAGCTTCAAAGTCTTATTGCATAGAACATTTTATGTATCCAATATGACCTTGTGGCTCTGGCCACTTACGTTTGTTTCTCCTACCGCTTATTCATGAAGGGCAGTTGTCAGTTACTGGCAGTATGTGCACTTAGTACTTGTTAACCACCTAGGAGGTCTAGGTCTGCCCAGGAATAGTAAGGTCAGTTTAGCTGACTGGTCCCAACATGACCATAGCTGTTTACCTTGGAAGTAAAGCAACTAAACAACAACAACCTTGTGGCTCTAATACCTTGATACATGTATGTGTATATCAAGGTAGTACTTGTATTTCAAAGCCTCTTTTGATCAACCCCTCTTTCTTCCCCAGGCAGAAGAAGCTAAACATGCAGCAGAGACTGTGTACGAGATGTGCTGTGATAATGCCAGAAGAGAGGTATGGTCCTGTTTTTCTTCGGTTATAATACAAAACAATCCAAAAAATCTAGATCCATCTTAAAAGATGGATCTAGATTTTTAAGATTGTTTTGGAAGGCAATATAAGATGGATCTAGGTTTTAGGTTTGTTTTGGAAGTGAAAAACCCATCCAACAGCAGAATTTAATAAGACTGATTTAAATATTGGATGTCATTCCAGAGAGGGGAAAACTCTTTTATAGCTAAAATAAATACAGTATGTTTTTCACACAGCTAGTCTTTTTAGCTTTTCATGATATTCTATACATGTGGGCCCCTAAAGGTGGACTTCCTGAGTATGTTGTGAGAAAGTCTTGAACAATTTTGGATGGGTCATATCATGTGGAGTTCACCTAGACCACAAACCTGAGTCTAAAAATGCGCCTATGCCCAGACCTGACTCCTGCATGTGTGTAAGTGGTAATGGAGTGCTTATCTGCTAAAACTTTACAAAAATGAAATTCTATCAAAGCATCTCACTTCACAGGTCAGCTTACGCATCGGCATACTCATTTCGTCAACAATTGAAGAGTTTGGAGGAATCTTTAAAGCAGGGATATTGATCAGTTTACATCTGTGTGCAGTCAAAAGTTAATCTTCTGATCTCCCATTCCCACTACAGCTTATAAACCTGTCTATTATCTCTGATCTGATTTATCTCTGAAGAAGCATTCATACTCACTTATAAATCTCACATTTTTTTTCAGCTTTGGTAGCCATTAAAGGGAGGTACCTAGTTGTACCCATTTAGTTTGTAAATTTTTGTGAATTTAATCCAGGATAATTATACCAGATTAACTATTACAGTATAAAAACTTCAGTGAAAATGTGGTATTAGTTACCAGTTTTCTCAGTTCATTGTCTGTGCATCAGTAAGTTTCAGCGGCACCTGGACGATGTTTTTATGATGATGTGTTGTTCAACGGCTGTTTATAGTGCAGCACACTTTCATTGTATGGCATAATACATTTGGGGTTTTTCCATGCCTTTCTATTCCCATGATAGGGGAAGGACTGTAACTACTGTTGAGAAACTCGAGCCCTGACCCATTGTATATTAAAGCAGTAAGATGATGTTGAAACTATTTTAAGGTCCCTTTGTTATGGTGTGGCTTATATGATATTTTTGATATTAATGTTTCTCTTGTTTTCATTTCAGTTAAAGTTATATCTACAGTCCAGGATGCTTGCCTATCAAGATGGAATGACAAGCTTTGCCGAGTCCCAAATCAAAACAGCCAGAGACACCTACACATTATTAGCCAAAACTATGACAGCATTAAAACAAATGGATAGTTAGTTAATATATTAGCAATTTTAGTTATTTCTTAAGGTGAATGGATACACTTTCAGGGAAGCAACTATTCCTTTTTCATTTTGCTTCTCTTCTCAATGGGAGTCAACTTTTAAAGGAAAGAATGTGCTCTTCTGAGAGCAAATTCTTTCCTTTAAGAGTAGACCCCTCTTGGAAGGGATTCCTTCTCCAGGAAAGCAGACAAAAAGTCATATAAGTTGTTTCCCTTAGCAAAAAATGGTGGACAACCATCCAGGTATACCCATACACCTTAATTAGCATATATATTAGGACACATTTACCAATTACTGTAACTATCCTCAAATTTGAGGGTGCTAAGTTTCTAATTATCAAGCGATTGGTCAGGAAAATGCCATAGTAGAATGGCAAACAGAGCAGACCCTGATCAGACTGCACCATGGGAGCAGGTTGATCAGGATCTACACTGTTTGCTAAGACTCCTCTGTCTCAATATCTAGTGTCATTACAATATTCATATTGTGGGAAATGACCTTAGACATTCTGTAATACTCATGGCTTTTGTCTCAAAGTTTGAAACTGCGAATTGTAGGTCACTTTAAATTCATAAGAGTATATGATCATTTGCAAGACTTTATTATTCGCATGTCCGAATGTAAAGGAAAAGCTTTTGCACTCCTCCCGGCGGCAAAGGTGGTGTCTGCAGCGGTGTAGGCATTAGCAAAATGTTAAAGTTTTACGTTAAAAATTTTTCGGGCGAGTTTTTCGTCTTGTTTTTGCTACGGTTTAGAATCTTCTGGCTTGCAAAGCCAAGAATCTGTCTTGCATTTTACCTTTGATACCAGACAGAAATTGCTTATTATTGACAAGTTAAGAATTTGCCTGTAATTCCAAAACCAGAATATGGCAAAATGAACACTAAAATAAAGTGATCTACAGCTATTGCTTTATTTGATATGAAAACGAGTCCATGAGAAAAGGGGCCTTAGGGTGTCTGGGTATACCTCCTTTTCTTCTGCTATTTTAGAAAAAGGGAACAAGTTTTGTGACTTCCTGTTTGCTATCCTGGATGGCAAAGTCTGCTCTTTAAGACTTAGCAGAAATAATTTTCTCCAAAAATAGTGTAGTCTTTCCTGTAAGAGTAGACTCCCATTTGAGAAGCGAAGCATAAATTAAAACGGCAGAGTTGCTTCCCCTGAAAGTAAACCCATTCATGAAAAATAGCTCAAAATGCCAAAATAATGGGGTAACTATATTTATCAAATAGTACTGAAATACCATAACAAACTCGAAATACCTTAACAAACAAATATATAGTGAAATGGCATGTTGGTCATTGTCTGTACAGGTATAGTAAAGGTTTCAAATGTGTTTTTAACAAGCGCAGTATAGTTTAAAAAGATTACAAATTTATTTTCATTGAGAGAGTCTAATCATGGTGTGCATTTTTTTTCACATACATTAGATCTACTCAGAGGTACATATTTACAAATATTCAAATACATGTACACACATATGCTGCATCTGATCCAATACCTGGGCCCAGTTGTTCAAAGCATCATTATTAGCCTAACGAGCTTGTCAAAACGTTAACTAACAATGTCCTTAGTTTTGAGCAACCCACCCCTCATATACATGTATGACCTTCATGATCTTTTCCTGTACAAACCAATCAATTACCAAAACACCATTTCTATATATTTGTTCTTTTCGGTGTTTCAAGTTTCGGTATTTCAGTAAATACAGTAACCAAGATCAATGCCTAAAGAAAAGGACTTTGATCACCATAGGCTACTAGTATTATTTTGGTCATTTGGTCTATTTTAGAGCATTCATGGGCCTAAACTTTAAACTCATGGTAAGGTCTATGTATATGTAGATCTCAAATCCATTTTTAGCTCACCTGAACAAAGTTCAGGAAGAGCTGTTGTACTACCCTCGGCGTTAGCGGCGGCATCAAAATGTTAAAGTTTTACTTTAAAGTTTTATATGTAATGGGCATGGCGCTGTCAGGGAGCTATCCTGTACTGAAGACAGGTCTTGTGTCTTATGTAACAGACTCTTTTATGTAACTTTGTTGCAATGTTTTGTGAAATTGTTGAATCAGACTGAATTTTAGATAATGATATTTTAAGTTTTTACAAGTTGCAATTAAGAGTTGTTAGCACAAGTCTACCAATCCACTTTTTGTCAAATATTTTGGCAGTCATATCTGTCAGGACCCCAGATTAGCCAAATATTTTGTGCCCCATGATGTTAGGGCATTAAGATTTGCTTCTGTCTGTATGTCATTTTCCTAATTCCACACCTTTAGATATAAAGTTTATCCAACAATCTTCAATGGACTGTTTCAAACTTCTTACAAATGTTGTGTACATAACAAAAATGTGCACATGGTTTATTGATAGATAATAATAATCTGACAGAACTACAACCTCTGAATTTAGAGTTTGGGGCAACTTTTTGGGATATAGAATTTATGTAAACAGTTCCTCCGACAGTTTCCTACATTTGTATACATGTTGGGAACATGATGATGGGAATTTGATTTTTTGATGGTGATAAAACCTTTTGAGCTCAGTCGTTTTCGACAGCTATGCCCTCCGGAGATAGTTTAGGGAAAATTAAGACTGTCTGTCAGTAATTCTTTTTTGGGTACAACTTTACATTGTAGTCGATGCAACTCTATGTTGCATACTTTGAAAGTGTTAATTTGATTTTGTTTTAGCATGTTTCACTGCTAGGAAGGGGATTGTTTTGAAGTCATCTGTGGTGCCCCAACAACCTAGTAAGGTTATGGGATAGAATAGAATAGATAGTTTCACTGCAGTACTATGTTGTGAATTTTTGGATATGCTAATATTTCGGAGAGAGAAATTCACAAAATAAATAATACCCCACAATTAAAGGATTAAAATAGCATACAGGATGCTCCGAGTCATAGCTGTTCAAAAATACCATAATGCTTTTATATGGTATAACTCAGCTGTTAGAAATAAAATACATTGGTAGAACTGTGTCATGTATCATTAATTCATGTACAAATAATAATTTTTAATGTGAATACTTTGTCCTTGCCAAAATTGAAATGATCAGCGACATGAGAAATCCAACAAAGTGGCATGTACACCCAGCATCCGCCCAGTCTGATCAGAGTCTTTGCTGTTCGCATGGAGCTGGTCTAGACCCTTAGCTTCACTTAAAGCACAAAGCAAAGACTCTGATCTGACTTGGTGGATGCCCAGGCTGGTCTGAGTCTTCCCTGGGCACACATGCCACTTTGTTGGTTTTGTTGTGTCGTGTCTCAAATAATTATTTTTAATGTGAATACTGTAAGTCCTTGCCAAAATTGAAATATTGTTTATAAGCAATGCCATGTGTTCAGCTGTTAAGTTTATAGTAGGCAAACTATAAACAAATCTCCATTAAATTAGGTCAGACTTTTATTATAATTCTTAGAAGATGGTTATGAATGGGGACCACATACCGTATTTCTTCGGCTATAGGGCGAGTCGTTTATAAGACGGGGGGTGTTTTTTGGACTGTCTGGGCAAGTATTTAGCTTAGCCTTGCCTATAAGACGGGCCTATTTTTTGCCAATTCCCCAACATGGACGGACGATTGGCGCCCCGTTACTTCATTCTGCTGAGGTGCTAGATTTACTACTAAATTCCCCAAAGGTCATCACCGGTCACCGATGTCTACATATATTTAAACTGGTCGCTACGCAGTTACCGTAATGTGCATAAATATCTTGGATTAATTACCTCATTATTTTATCCATTATGAGCAAAGGTCGTATTTCCGTCAGTTAAATTTAGCTTTGCATGTACACAAGTGGAGAAAACATATTCCTATATCCCAGTTTGAAGATGGAAGAATCCATATTAAACAGATTTTGTTTTTATTCACTAGCCGAATATTTAGTATAAATACAGTCAATATCCAAATCCAGCACCAGTAGTTCAACAAACATAATTGTGTCACCTAAAGGTCATTGACCGGCTCGCTTGTTGCGGCTTCTCTGATCTTACACAACAGCTGGATCAATACTGCTCTCAAAAGTAATTACATAACCGACTCAGTTTTGACAGGTCACTCGGGTCAAGTCAGGATATTAATACCGACAGATAAAGAGTAAAAGTGCCTTACGTTTTACGTCTAGGTTGCAGAAAAATACCCATATGAATGTTTAGGAAAAAAAATAAAGATGATAATGTTACACATTGTTGGCGGATTTGGAATTCAAAAGGAGTTTAATGAGGGCACACAGTAGAGAAATTCGGTTTTGCTAGATGCCATCAGTGTTTGCATACGGCATCATTTCATGTGATCGATACTAGAGGTATTGTTTATGTCTCAACACCTATTGAGTTTTGCGATGCACCTGGACATAACTTGGGAGCGCCTTGTATATTTACAAACATGGACCATGACCAGCTGCTCAGGGACTTTGGGGAAAATAGCTAGGGTGTCCAAAGCCTTGGTTATAAGACGGGGGCAAATTTTGGGGGTCATTTCGGCGGGAAAAATCCCCGTCTTATAGCCGAAGAAATACGGTATATATTTTCATGGCAGTCTTATTGTGGTCCCATGCTAGAAATGCCTCAGTGATCAGGCCGGCAGGCTATAAAATTTGAGTACATTCTCAAACTCAAAATAAAGCACACTGATTGGCTGCTTTTCGGAAGCAGCCAATCAGTGTGCTTTATTTTGAGTTTGAGATTATTCTCAAGTAGTTTTATAACCTCGAACCCAGGTCATTTCCATTTTGCCTTGCAACGTGTATGGGAACATGTGCATGGCTTGGTCTCTATTACCTTTAATACAATAAGCATGGAATTAAGGTGAGGTGGAAGTGATTGACAAAACACATGATTTTATTCATACATCCCTATATTGTACATTTTTAGCTCCTCTTTCAGAAAATGTAATAAAAAGGGTGTGTCGCCGTTGTCGTTTTCAACATATCTGACCTCGAAAACATCAATTTTTCCTCATTTTCGACACAACGTTATAATGGCGTTCAATGGAAAACATACTTTTTTGCACGTCTCTCTTTGACAAGAGGGCCAAGTGGCCCTGAATCGCTCACCTGAGCAAAAAGGTTAAAGGTCAAACTAGGGTCATAATTTGAACAAACCTGATAGTGTACAACCATTTCCAAATGGTTCTAAAGAAGAAGATTTTTGAATGTTTTCCTATGTATTGCTATGGTTCAAACCCTGGAGCCCCTGGGGCGGGGCCATTTTGGACCCTGGGGCCATCATTTGAATAATCTTGGTAATGGACCACTAGGCAATGCTAAAAGCTAAATTTCAAGCCTCTGAGCAAAGTGGTTCTGAAGCAGAAGATTTCTGAATATTTTTCTATGTATTTCTATGGTTCAAACCCAGGATCCCTGGGGCGGGGCCATTTTTGGCCCTGGCACCATCATTTGAACAAACTTGGTAAGGGACCACTAGGCAATGCATCATACCAAATTTCAAGCATCTGCACTAAGGGGTTCTGGAGGAGAAGGTTTTTAAATACATTTTAATTTCGAACCCAAGACTGCCTGCCCCAGGGCCATTTTGGATCCCAGGGCCACCATTTACACAAACTTTGTAGGAGTCCACCAGGCAATGCATCATACCAAATTTCAGGCATCTGAGCCAAGTGGTTCTGAAGAAGAAGATTTTTTAATAGTTTCCTATGTATTTCAATGGCTCAAACTCAGGACTCCCTGCCGCAGGGCTATTTTGGACCATGGGGCAATCATTTGAACAAACTTGATAAAGGACAACAAGGCAATGCACCATACCAATCTTCAAGCATCTGAGCCAAATGGTTCTGAAGAAAAAGATTTTTGAAAGTTTTTCTATATATTGCTATGGTTCAAACCAAGGACCCCCTGGGGCGGGGCCATTTTAGACCCTGGGGTCATCATTAGAACAAACTTGGTAAAAGATTACTAGGCAAAGTTACATATCAAATTTCAAGCATCTGAGCCGAGCGGTTCTGAAGAAGAAGATTTTTTAAATATTTTTCTATGGTTCAAACCTAAGACTCCCAGTTGCAGGGCCATTTTGGACCCTGGGGCCACCATTTAAACAAACTTGGTAAAGGACTACTAGGCAATGCTACATGCCAAATTTCAAGCATATGAACCTTGCGGTTCTGCAGTAGAAGATTTTTCAATATTTTTCAATGTATTTCTACGGTTCAAACCTGGGACTCCCTGCCCCGGGGCCATTTTGGACCCTGGGGCGCTCATTTGAACAAACTTCGTAGAGGACCACTAGGCAATGTTACATACCAAATTTCAAGCATCTGAGGCAAGCAGTTCTGGTGAAGAAGATATTTAAGTATTTTTTAGTGTCGAACCAAAGATCCCCTGCTCCAGAGCCATTTTGGACCCTGGGGCCACGATTTGAACAAACTTGGTAGAGGACCACTAGGCAATTCTACAAACCATATTTCAAGCATCTGAGCTAAGCAAATCTGGAGAAGAAGATCTTTAAGTACTTTTTAGTTTCGAACCCAAGACCCCCTGCCCCAGGGCCATTTTGGACCCTGGGGCCACGATTTGAACAAACTTGGTAGAGGACCACTAGGCAATGCTACATACCAAATTTCAAGCATCTGAGCCAAGCACTTCTGGAGAAGAAGATTTTTAAGTAATTTTTAGTTTCGAACCCATGACCCCCTGCCCCAGGGCCATTTTGGACCCTGGGGCCACCATTTGAACAAACTTGGTAGAGGACCACTAGGCAATGTTACATACCAAATTTCAAGCATCTGAGCCAAGCAGTTCTGGAGAAGAAGATTTTTAAGTATTTTTTAGTTTCGAACCCAAGACCCCCTGCCCCAGGGCCATTTTGGACCCTGGGGCCACCATTTGAACAAAATTGGTAGAGGACCACTAGGCAATGCTTCATACCAAATATCAAAGCCCTAGGCCTAGCGGTTTCAGAGAAGATGTCGTTTAAAGCAAATTGTTGACGACGCACGACGCACGACACACGACGCACGACGGACGACGGACACTGGGTGATCACAATAGCTCACCCTGAGCCTATGGCTCAGGTGAGCTAATAAAAACCTTCATTCTGAGAAAAAAAAAACACTTTTTTTTTAAAAAAACTAACAAAGTATGGCCAAATGATAGAAGTTTACATTAAAGCAATAAAAATAGTAGGACGCCGACTTAACTTTTGAGCTAAAGTGCATAAATTGCCCAGCGTGCCCAGCGTGCTGTCTCTTTAAACTGAAATTTTAGTCGCGCATGGTGACGTTAACTTTACTAAATACTTTTTGCGCCACGTATCAACTGTCGCTTATTGTAGGATCCCGGCCAAAATTGTCTAGGACTTAAGTCACTCACGATTGTCATCCCCAGGATAGCGGATGTAGTACATTTTCTCTCAATGCATTAGCCGTCTTGGCTAACTTTTCTTTAATAATGACAAATAAAGGAATCGAAAACATTGCCATTATGCCCTTCCATACAATTTTTGGGCACCCCGAGTTGAAAAACTCTCTGAAGCAACAACTTTAGGTTGGGAGTTCATGTGTTATGACATTTGAATAGTTACCCTGTCCCTTGTCGTTTGTACAGTGTTAGCGAGTCAAGTTTTCCAGTACATGACCCGACCCGAAAAAGGAACCTATAATATTTCGCACTGCGACTGGACCTTGGCGACTCTCTCTTTCTCTCTCTCTCTCTTTCTGAAAATGACTCTGAAAATGCAGCTTGAATTCACTTAGCGTCTAGGAGATTCACTGAATCGATTCTGTGATATACACTTGAAAAACAAATGAAAGACAGAAAGGCAAGAAAAAAGAAACGCCACATTTCTTTTAGCTTATTGACAGACAAGAGCGTTGAATTACCGTATCAACGTTGATAAAAGGTCCCGCTGATATTGCATCGACGTTGATACGGCTGCCTGGCGTTGTTTAAACTCTAGGTAGGGACAGTCAAAAAATATTTAATATCACTGCAATGTGGCCTAATTCTAACTGATTAATACTTTAAGTGTGGGTGGTATGATAACGATAACACCCCATTGCACACAGCATTTCATTATCACATTACCATGGTCCTGATATGACTGAATTACTGTTAAAAAGGACGTAAAATTTCCATCCACCAATCACTCATCCATCCATCCCTCCATCCAGACCTATCTGATAACACCCGAGGAGCCCCGTAGCTCAGTAGATTGAGCGCTGACCTGCTGATCTTGCGGTTTCGGATTCGAGAACCGCTGGAGGCAGAAATCTAAAATGCGTGGTCGAAGTGTAGACAGTGATCTGACTTCTCCTTTCAATTTCATGAGTGGTATCGTATGAAATTTGTAATAAAAATATTGCAACAGCAGTTGCGAACTCCATCTAACAAGCTGATGAGAAACCGCCGGAGAAAAGCTTTCCCGTTAGTAGTAACTAGCTATATTTTTTGCAGTTTCTTCTCAACGACACTTTCTATTTCCTTTTAATTTCACCCAGCGCTCAGCCTTATTGCATTTTGTAATCAGACCATGTAGTACATGTAATCACAGAAGCGGACAATGTTGACGCCATCTTGTATTTCTCAGACGGAACGTTTGACGTCATTACGTAATGTTGCGACAGAAACTGCCGCACGGCGTCGTTGAATTACTCCCACCTCACCTTAAATGTCTTGAGAATATTTTTTTTTTTTTTTTTTTTTTTGGAGAAAATCTGAAGTTTCTGTTGCCAGAATTTCAGTTTGTATCATTATTGAAAACATTGATGGAGCATGGCAAACAATGTTTGCCATGCTCCTATACAAATGATGTCATAAATCTGTTACCATAGCAACTAGAAGTCCATATTGATGTCAAAGTGACATCATCAAGACGTCACTCTGCCAAGGTACTAAGCACAACAGCTGGTAAGTCTGTGGTTGCTATAGTAAAATATTTATGAGGTCATTGCAGTTGGTGGAGAATGACAAACAACGTATGCCATGCTCCGCCAATTTTTCAATGACATTACATACTGAATTTCTTTAAACAAAAACTGCAGATTTTCTCAAACAGTAGTTACATGTATTCACAATTCATTTAATTCCATGTTAATACTGGTTCTTCCCCAATAAGTGATGTTTTACTGGGGTTACTGGCTCTAAGACAGATTCAATCTCTGAGCTCTCTGTCCAAGAGCAAATTTTTTCTTACAATATCCCCCAAGATCATTTGGATATCCTTTGGTGATGCAGCCATACATCTTAACCCTTTTTAGACTAGATACCTATTTGCAGGACATATGCAAACAGTGCAGACCCTGTTCAGATACTGCAGAACGCGGCATCTGATCAGGGTCAACACTGTTTCTTACAGGAATTTCTATGCACACTACAATAAAAGTAAGTTCATTCACCAGAAACTCCTAAAATAGAAATGGACTCACCCAAATAATAAGGATGGAGAAAGCCACTGTCAAAAAGAGTTAAATTTTATTTTGCTTGTGTATATTGGAATAACATATTTATTTATAGGTTAGTATTTTTTAATATTTTAAAGGATTTGGAGCATTTATGTCAGTCAACTTTCAGACTACCTCAATTTGGGACCAATCTTTGCGTTACTTGTGTTCAGGCCTTCATGTAAGGAGGTTTTGATGGTGATTTTGGGATGACTTATTTGAGACATGACACGAGAAAACCAACAATGTGGTTGTGCGCCCAGCACAGACTCAGATCAGCCTGGGCATCCCCCCAGTCTGATCAGAGTCTTCGCTGTCCGCATGGAGGTAGTTTAAATGCTTAGTTACCCTTTAAGCGCTTAGCGAAGTCTGATCAGACTGGGTGGATGCCCAGGCTGATCTGTGTCTGCGCTGGGCGCACAGCCACTTTGTTGGTTTTCTTGTGTCGTGGCTCATTTCTCCATATCAAGGGGTATGCATTTTCTTCAGAGAGAAATGACTGTTATGACTTTCTGTTTGCTTTCCTGGATGACATACCCATTCAAAAGTGCTGTCTGCTCTTAAGGAATTTGCTGCTAGTGGAACAAACTCTCTCGACCAAGGGTTAAACCCCATTGAAGAAGGGGGTCAAAAAAAAAATTGGTAGAGCTACTTATCCTGAAAGTGTACAGATTCACTTTTACATGTGTTTTATTGCAGAATTTTCATCAAATCCTGTTTTATCTAAGGCTGTATCGTTTTTAAATTTAGAAATTTAGATCTTCTTGTCTTGTTTTACAGAAAGTCAGATTGATCGCATCATGCATGGCAAATTTGACCCCATTGCAGTGTTATTCTATATATCAGATACTGCCTGCTAAAAGTGTTGAAGCATTTGATTTAAGTATAGTTTACACAAAATATGAGTCTAACCAGCAATGACTATTGTTAAGTCTGCTGCACTACTAGTATATTTTTCATACAACAAGGGGCCGTATTCATAAAGCCACTTAAGTCGTTGCTATGCGGTTGCTAAGGCTAAATATCTATAAAGGAGATTCCCTACAACTATGAAATTTGGTCTGGAGGAACAGTCTTTGTAAGACTGTTCCTCCAGAGCAAATTTCATAGTTGTAGGGAATCTCCTTCAAAGAAATTTAGCCTTAGCAACAGCATAGCAACCATTTAAGTCGTTTTATGAATACGGCCCCAGGTCTTAATCTCTGCTAAGATATGGCATAAACAGAGGATCTTAAACAAGTGGTCATTTGATATTTTGAATTTTACAAATTTCATACCAGATATTCACAAATTCAGGATTCACATATGACCAGATTTTTAAGATTTTTCACGACTAGTAGGCTGATATGCCTTAAGTTGGTGGCACACGTTTTGCATTAGTTATACTGACTTGTTGTACAGAGCTGTTGTTTGACCATTTTGAAAGCTGTGACCCAAGAAAAGATACTGTGCAGCATGTACAAGTATTGAATACTGTCCGCTAGCACATCTTTTGAACCCTCAGTGTTAGCATATTAAACATAATCCTATTAAACGCTCCGGGGGCGCTGGATTTTTTTACGGAAGTGGGTGTTAATTAAAGCCTAAATTGTAGTAAATCAGCCACTTCCAAAATACCTCTATTAAACAGTATAAAGGTGAATGGGTATACTTTCTGAAGAAGAACTCTGTTTTCGCTTACTTTCTCAGTAGGGGTTGGGGTCTACTTTTAAAGTAAAGAATTTGCTCCTACAGGAGCAAATTCTTTCCTGTAAAAGTAAACCCCAATTCAAATGGCTACCTCACCCAGAGTAGCAAGCAGGAATTCCTATGAGTTAGTATGCCATTATTTTCAGAAAAGAAGGCAGGGGACGTTTATAGTAGGATAAATAGGATTAGTATGGTATGTATTGCTCCTGAAGAATCTATAGTCTGAATGAGGAATGGACAATGGACATACATGTACCTGGAGGCTGAATTGAGAGCTTTATGAGCTGCGACAAGGCAAATCCAACAACGTGGTATGTGTGCCCAGCATTGACTCTCAGATCAGCCTGGGCATCCAACCAGCCTGATCAGAGTCTTAGCTGTGCAGTTCAAGAGTAGCTTATGGTCTAATATAGGTCCATGTGACAGCAAAGACTCTGATTAGATTGGGAAGATGCCCAGGCTGATCTGAGTATTTGCTAGGCCCACATGCCACTTTGTATCTTTTGTCATGTTGTGGCTCACATGTACTTGCTACAGTTCAGCTTCAGGTGAGAGGGTGTTTCACGGATAGTTCTCAGATGATTTTTCTTATTTCTCAATGAAAACATATGTTATGACCTCTTATTAGACAATTCTAATGAAGGGTCACAACTTATGATTTCATGAAGAAATGTGGAAAATTATCCATGAATTATCGCTGAAACCTTCTGGAGTAGTGTACATGGTTCTGTTTTTCATTGTAGAGCTTATTTGAGCTTTGTTGTGTAATATGACATGTAAATACATTGTAGTAGTTTTTGTTGATAATAATTTACAGTATATTTACTAATGTGCAATAGATATATTTTCATTGTTTCAGCTTTTTATTTTGTTTTTCTTTTGAGGTGGAGAGGGTATGGGGGATGCGGATGGTGCTGACATTCAGGCCAAGTTAAACAAATTTTGCCGGTAAAATTACATCTTTGAATCAGCACAAGCATGTTGTTACAATAACATGTTGTTACAATAAGTCAAAAGTACAGGTTACAGCTTTTAATGAAATACAGACTTGTGGAATGAATATTCTGTAGATATACTGGTAATGTGGTATCAAATTTTTCAGGAGTCTTCAGATACAGTTTGGGGTAATTGAAGGGTACCTTTAACTTGTCTGTTTAATTTTCCATCCTTGCTTTTTGTGCTTCAAGTGGAAAATCCAGTGCCAAACAAATATAACCCTGGTCCAGGGGCCGTATTCATAAAACAACTTAAGTGGTTGCTATGCTGTTGCTAAGGCTAAATTTCTTTGAAGGAGATTCCCTACAACTACGAAATTTGCTCTGGAGGAACAGTCTTACAAAGACTGTTCCTCCAGACCAAATTTCATAGTTGTAGGGAATCTCCTTTATAGATATTTAGCCTTAGCAACCGCATGGCAACGACTTAAGTGGCTTTATGAATACGGCCCAAGTCTGTTGTTCACTTACTACATGTACTTGACTGTTGAAATCTAAATCAAACTCTGCTGTTGGGACGGCTATGTTTTAATGTCATTGTCCACATTTTTTTCATCTTATCTCACGCAATAAATGAGCCGAGACACGAAAAAACCAACAAAGTGGCATGTGCACCCAGCAAAGATTCAGATCAGACTGGGCATTCATGCTGTCTGATAAGTCTTTGCTGTCCCCATACAGCTAGCTTAGACCCTTAGCTACCCTTTAAGTGCAAAGCGAAAACTCTGATCAGACTGGGCAGATGCCCAGGCTGATCTGAGTCTGCGCTAGGCGCACATGCACTTTGTTGGTTTTCTCGTGTTATGGCTCAATGTGCTGTACTGTACAGGTCTCTAGTCAAAATTTTAGGAACGAAATTGAAATATTTTCATATTTCCTCAGCCATATATTGTAGAATCCCATTAACATCAAAAGATATGGAATGCAGCATTTGCTTTAAGGCTTTGTAATAAAATACCAAAATTTCGTCCCAGAAATTCTGGCTTTAACTGGAGCCCTGATCTGCCATAACAGCGATAGGTGCTAATGATATATGTGGTTGTAGTAATCTGTTTTATAGTGAAGATATTTGTAATTGTTATACTGATTTCAGTGTATGATAAAAATAAAACTGTGATTAATTATTGTCTCATCTCTTTCTTTTTATAGTGCTGCTTTTCATACTTTTGTGAAAGCATCATCAGCATTGGTGGCAGCATATCTATTAGCCTTTTAGGTTTTATAATTTCTGTAAAAAAATGTCAAGACAGACCAGAAAATGTGGTATTCATAGAGGTCTTGTGTAAATATTCCAGTACCAAGGTATAACCATCTGTGGGAGCAAATCCTTCCCTGTAAGAGTAACCCCAGTGAGAGTGATGAATACTGCTGTGATGGAGTATCCATCTTGAAACTGTATCCTTCCCCTTGAGTAGGACAAGTACATTAGCCATTAATCTTCATATTCCCTGACTTATGAAGTTGTTTACAAATTTCCCTGACCAACCAAGAACTTCCCTGACTTTTCAAGCCCTTTCTGAATTTCCTAATTCACTGACTTTTCCCTAATCAACCAAAAAAATCCACTGCAGACTCTGCTAGCCATGATGTAGAGATGATAAGGGATCTATTTTGAAGACAGTGAAGGTTATAATCAAGTCAGAGGCAGTGTCAACCAAGCTTTGTAGCTGTACAGGTTGTTTGCATGTTATGGATTTCTCACCAGTTATTTCCCACTAAACATCTTAATAGAGGGTCCAAGATGAATGGGCATACCTCTGTATTTTTCCACCATTGTTGCGAAGCTGAACAACTACTGAGACATTCTGTTTGCTTCCCTGAATGATAAATCCCTTGAAAAAAACAGGTCTGCTCTTTTAAAGGAAATAATTTGCTCTTTTAAGAAAATTAGCTCTGAGGGGAGCAAGTTCTTTATTTGACCCCAATGAGAACGGAGGCAAAAAAAATGAAAATGGGGGGGGGGGGGGGGGGGGGGGAAGGAGACGGGGTAGTGACACACTTTACTTTATAACTTAACCCACAAACAAGACCTGTCAGCGGGACAGGATAGCTCGCCTGACAGCGCCTTGCCCATCACCTAAAAAACTTTAACTTAAAACTTAACAATGTATTGAACCACTCTTATTTCAAATTTTCCGCCTTAGGCCTTCTTCAGGAAATTTGGAAACAATTATTTCAACTATGTGGCATCCATTTTGAAATCATGATATTTGTATCAGTAGTTGACAGGGGTGACGTCACATCATTTCCTGTAAAGTTACTAATAAGTTGGCGTAACGTCAAATGACGTGACGTCACTTCCCGCCAAAACAGAGTACAAAACCACTATTCCAACATGCCATGGATATTAAGAGCAGAAGAACAACTCACACTTAAATAAATAAATAAATAAAAATTAAAATTAAATAAATAAATGAATAAATGAAAAAAATATAAATAAATAAATAAAAATTTTATATATAAAAAAAAAAGAAAAGAAAGAATAAAAACTCTAAACTGTCCCCTGTCACAAAATAGCATCCTCAAATCGTCTGCACTGCACTTAATTTAATTTTATATTGCATCCTTGTGGCATTTTAGTTTTAAGTTTCACTATCCACTGTTCCTCGGCTAACTGTCTGTATATGCGACCTTCTCGAAACATTCTTTGTAAGATGGAAACTCTTACATTCTGCTCCCCATGGCCTTCAAAATGTCTCATTATTGGTTTTTCAGCCTGCTGGCGGACGTCCCGTAGATGTTCATCTATTTGCTCTTTCAGTGTCCTCTCAGTTTCTCCAACATACACAGTCTTGTCACATTTGCTGCAGATAAGGGCATAGACAACATTTCTATCCCTGCAACTCACATTCTCAGCCGTCTTGTATTTGGCGTCTTTAGTCGAACTCCATACTTCATCTTTATGTATGGCATTGCATACCTTGCAGGAGCATGTGCTATCTGTCTGTTTCACTGCCTTGTTTGTCTTCCCATGAACCAGGGTATCAGCCAGATTTTTATCCCATCTGTACGCCACTATTGGAGGCTTCTGGACCGCTTTAGCCATCTTATCGGACCTATGCAACACAGGTATGGGTTTTCTAACTATCTTATGGATGTCTGGCAGGTGTTTTGAAAAAGTAAGCACTAAGGGTACTCTTTCTTCTTTCTTTTCTTTGGTTTTCACATTAAGAAGGTCATCTCGTGCTAGGCTATCTACCTTTTGTAGCTGTTTTTCAATAGCTTTACCACAATAGCCCCTTTTCCTCAATTGGACCTTCAACTCTTTTCTGTGTACTTGATAGTCCTCTTGTTTCTCACAAATTCTCCGTAGCGTTAATCCAAGTCCATAAGCTAGGCCTGATTTTGTGCTTGGTGGGTGATTTGATGCCTTGTGCAGGTAGAGCTGTTTGTCAGTAGGTTTCCTGTAGAGACTAGTGTAGACCCTGCCATTCTCCAGGTGAACCCATGTGTCAAGAAATTCTATCTTCTCCCTACTGTATCTCAGCTCTATCTTGATGTTCCTGTGAATTCTATTGGCATACTCTGCAAATTCCTCCAATGTGTCCGGGCTACCCATCCATAGACCAAACCCATCATCAATGAAGCGCTTGTAGAAAAGTGGTCGATCATGGTATTCCATCAACTTCTCGTCCCATTTCCTCATGTAACTGCAAGCAAAGTTCTTGCCAAGCTTTGAACCAGTCGCAATGCCATTTGTCTGTTTGTAATGCTTGTTGCCAAGATTGAAGTTGTTGTTGTCCAAAACTACTTCTATCATCTTTAAGACCTCTTCTGTAGGTTCTATGGTTTTGGATCTGGAGTTGAGACCTTCTCTACATGCTTCAAGACCTTCTTCTTTGGGTACAGATGGATAAAGCTTACAAACATCAAAACAGAACATGAGTGTGCCCTCTGGCAAGGGTCCCTCTATCTCTTTCAAGGTGTTGATGAAATCTGTTGTATCCCTAATGTAACTGGGTGAGGTGATGACATACTCATTGAGTTCATACTCTGCTAACTCTGCAATCTTTTCTGTGGCTGTATTCATCCCATTGACAATGGTTCTCATTGGTGCATTACTCTTATGCAGTTTTGGGTTTTCCTTTAGTGAGCCTGCTTTCGGATACCGTGGTATTAAGAACTGCTTCATGTCTTGTGAGATGGAGCCATCCTTGAACATCTTGTTGACAAGCTTCTTAACTTCTCTCAGAGACCTTTTAGTCTGGTTTCTTCAGTCATAGTATAGGAGTCACTTTCTTCCATCTCTTTCTGGAGGCTTTCGACATACTTCACTTTATCAAGTACCACTATACCAGAACCTTTGTCTGCTGGTCTTATCACAATGTCATCATTATGTAAGAGTGATAGAAATGCATCATTTTCTTCTGGTGAGATGTTCAATTTCCCCACCTTCTTAAGGTTATTGATGATATCTGTCTTAATCATCTCAATGTACATATCCAGCCACATATCACGTCCTTTGTTTGGAGTGAAAGTGCTCTTTTTGGGAACCTTGAATTTCTCAAGTGGGTCGTTCTCATCTTCTTTGGTCTGTGCCTCAGTACCTTCTTCATAGAAGAATTCTTTAAGTCGCCTCAAGATGGTCCAGAAGCCTCCAATAGTGGCGTACAGACGGGACAAAAATCTGGCTGATACCCTGGTTCATGGGAAGACAAACAAGGCAGTGAAACAGACAGATAGCACATGCTCCTGCAAGGTATGTAATGCCATACATAAAGATGAAGTATGGAGTTCGACTAAAGACGCCAAATACAAGACGGCTGAGAATGTGAGTTGCAGGGATAGAAATGTTGTCTATGCCCTTATCTGCAGCAAATGTGACAAGACTGTGTATGTTGGGAGAAACTGAGAGGACACTGAAAGAGCAAATAGATGAACATCTACGGGACGTCCGCCAGCAGGCTGAAAAACCAATAATGAGACATTTTGAAGGCCATGGGGAGCAGAATGTAAGAGTTTCCATCTTACAAAGAATGTTTCGAGAAGGTCGCATATACAGACAGTTAGCCGAGGAATAGTGGATAGTGAAACTTAAAACTAAAATGCCACAAGGATGCAATATAAAATTAAATTAAGTGCAGTGCAGACTATTTGAGGATGCTATTTTGTGACAGGGGACAGTTTAGAGTTTTTGTTTTTTTGTTTTATAATAATATTATAATAATTAAAATAGTAATAGTAATAATAGTAATGTATATATATATAAATATATATCTCCTATATACATTATTATTATTATTGTTGCTGTTATTATTATTATTATGATTATTCTTTCTTTCTTTTTTTTTTATATATAAAATTTTTATTTATTTATTTATATTTTTTTCATTTATTCATTTATTTATTTAATTTTAATTTTTATTTATTTATTTATTTAAGTGTGAGTTGTTCTTCTGCTCTTAATATCCATGGCATGTTGGAATAGTGGTTTTGTACTCTGTTTTGGCGGGAAGTGACGTCACGTCATTTGACGTTACGCCAACTTATTAGTAACTTTACAGGAAATGATGTGACGTCACCCCTGTCAACTACTGATACAAATATCATGATTTCAAAATGGATGCCACATCGTTGAAATAATTGTTTCCAAATTTCCTGAAGAAGGCCTAAGGCGGAAAATTTGAAATAAGAGTGGTTCAATACATTGTTATTATAATTTTTATTCCCTTTGGAAGAATTAGTTTGAAGAAATTAAAACTTGACATTTTGCTAAAGCCGCCGACGCCGAGGGTAGTGCAATTGCTCTTCCTGTACATTCGTACAGGCGAGCTAAAAAGTGCCTATGCATTCACAAACAGCAGAAACCCTTGCCAGTCTGCTATTTGCCTCCTATTTGTGCTTTACTTGCATGTATTTCATGACCGGTCTACAAGCATGTAATTATGAAAAGAGTAAAATTCTGATCTGATCTGCCAGTAAGGAAATATTTTTGACATATGAATGATTATCCTTCCCTCTCATTAATAAAATTTGATATAAAAACAATTATCATAAAAATTCTTAATATTGGGACACCAAAAATAATTACCATAATTGTCCTATAATTGGAACAGTTTGGTTTTACAGTGCAGTAATATGTCCAAAAAATGCAAACGGGATGGCAAATAGTGTAAACCCTGATCAGACTCCTTGAAGAGCAGTCTGAACTGGGTTTGCACTATTTGCTCAGACCTAACTGTCCCAATATATAGAGTTTTTATGGGTACCCATCTTTCTTTGTATCAAATAACTGAACTGAAAAAGCTTTACAAAGTAAACACAAACTGTGCAGATCCATATGAGATGGCTTATAAGACAGTCTGGATTTCCAGATGTGTACCCAAACAAAATACAATGTAACAAAGGACAAGTCACAATTTTATTTATTCATATAAAGAGATATCTAAAACTACATTCACAACACTCACGATAATAAACTTTAATATGATAAAATTAGCACCAGCTGAGGAACACAACACAAATTTGTATAAATATTTCTAAATTATACTGGTTAAATGACTAGGCATATAACTTTGAACAAGTAGAAAACAAGTCTTGGTATGTCTGTCATACTAAGAATACAAACTTGTTTTTACCGTAATAATTCCAAATATTGGGACAGACAGGTATGAGCAAACAGTGAAGACCCAGATCAGACTGCTCCCATAGGAGCAGTCTGATCAGGACCTACATTGTTTGCCATTCAATTTGCATCTTTCAGACACATTTCTGCATCGAAAAATCCAACATTTAAGTTTTAAAACAGTTAATTTTCTAGGTGTCCCAATTTTTTAACTTTTAACAGTATAATGCGTTCATAAGGCACAACTATCAATATTTGGCACAAAATATGTAAACTATTTGGCACTACTAACGTAATATTTGGCACATTTTGCAAAATTAATAGGCTGTAACATGCAGTGGGACTGAGAGGCACTTGAACTTTTTCAGGTTTTCCAGGGGATCGAAGACTGCTAAAACTTGCTGAGAACCTTACAGCAAACCATGACAAAAGCTGAACACTTATTGTTCAGCTGTTATTGTTCACCAGATTGGTATTCTGCAAGTTGAGAACAATCACAGTAAACAGCAATAACAAGTTTTCAAGTGCTACAAGGATCAACATCTTCATTAGCTTTATGACATCCGGAATTCATGTCTACTATTGGCACAGCAAATATTTTACCACTAGGCCAACAAACACAGAGTTTAAACTGTCCAACAACCCTAGCTTCCTTGCTGTCTTTACTGCCAACTGGTAGTCCTTGGGATAGGAAGACACCCTCATGACTCTTTAATCCTTGTCCCTCCTGAAGAAATAACATACAACATTAAAAATTACCCAAAACATTGGAACATTTTAAAGTGCCAAAACAAAAGTGAAAATAGTTGAATTTGCAAACAGCCTACATCCAGTTGAAGCAGCTCATCATGAGCCTCTTCATCTGGATTACACTGTTTGCCCTCTAGTCTTTGAACTGCTTGAAAGAAACATTTGACATGGGTTTTATTTGTTTTTGTTTTTTGTTGTTGTTTTTTGTTCTGTTATTTTTTTTTTTTAATTTTTGCAAATGTAAATTTTGTTGCCTGCTTTTCTTTGCATTTAAGTGTGAACCAAAAACTGGAAATATTAAAAGTCTGTGCATAAAAAGAAAATCTGTAATCATTCTTAACCCCATTGTACTCAGAACGGCCAAAACTCTATAGAGTTTTGGCCGTTCTGAGTGCAATACGGCTAACTCTGAAACATTTGCTTTTCCAGTTCAGGTATTCAGCAAAATATTGCTGGCAGACTGGCAAATAATGTTGACCCTGTTAAAACTCTGCTGATTACCAACAAACTATTTTGATACTCTAGGAGGATATTTAAACATCTGTATCATATTTGAAATGCAGTTTTTCATCCTCAACTGAGGCAATTCTATCCATCTGAGTATGGAGCCATTGTTAAGCTACTGGCCAACAGTGCAAATCCTGATCAGAGTGCTCATCTGTTCTGAGTCTGTATTTTTCTAAGCCTTTCTCTCTCTGAATATTTATACTTCACATTGTAGTTTACTCATATATATAGTAAGTGCCAATACATGTATGGTCCATCATCGCAACTGAACACTACAGGGGTGGTCAGGTGGTGCGATAGTGCTGTGTATAACTTCCAGTGCCAGGGCATCCTACTGCTTTCGAGCACTGTAGGGCAAGGGCCAACTGTGCTTGCAGTAGATGGGGGTTTGGACATTTTTTTCTCCTCTATTATTTCTCTTCTTTCTCCCTCTCTCTGGAAGGCGGCCGAATATACACTGAAATCCTGTCTCAATGGGCCGTTAAACCCAAGACAATCAATCACTCTGAACACTACACCACACAAAATCCATAAAAAATGCTGCATCTAACTAGATTGAACTTTCATATATTGTAAAACTGTAAAACACTTATATTTGGCGACAGCAAAATTTGGCAGTTTTTTATAAATGGACCTTTTGGCGGACTTTAGTTTTGGCGGATTTGTGATTTCTGAAAAAAAAAAAAAAATGATTTATGCTGGCATCATAAAATTATGGGCCACTTGAGTTCAAGCTCTACAGGCTCATGGTTAATACAGTTCAATTCCTTCTATTAATTGGTAATAGGTACCTGTGTGTTGCTTCTGGTGTAATCAACTTGGCTTGATTGTATGTCAATAGATTTTGAACAAAATATTATTCAAATCAACTTGGCTTAGGTACTAATTAGTATAGCATGTCTAATAAGCATTTTCACACTCTGTGTTCTCCCGCTTGTTGTTTGCAATTGGGTCTTCTTTTGTTTTCATATATTGTGAGGTGTACTGGTTTTGACTTTATGGTAAAGGGAATATATCATATGTCAACGGTAGTGATTTTTTTACGATCATCAATTTTAATTTGGCGGTATTTTAATTTGGCGGTTTTCTTCTTTTCCGCCAATATCAGGGGTTTTTTAAGCGCGGGTCCATTGGCCCGGGCCCGTTGATTTTGGCCTCGGGCCAGTTAAATCCCCCTGTAGCAGGTCCGTCAGGCCAGTTGAATTTCGGGGAGTCATTTCGGGACATTCAGTTTGTTTCAAACTTGAAGCGAAAACAATCTGAAAACTAGTCTACTTTCGTTTTGCTACGGATGATTTCATTGGATGATCAGAAATGTTGAATCCAATGAAATTTCTCCTCGCATTGCAAATAGACAATATGGCCGACCAATGAAGTTTGGGGATGAATCGCAGAAGTCACATGTAAAAAAATGGACCCCAAAGGACTTTTGCGCTTATTTCAACCCCCGCCATCTAAAAAACAAAAACAGCTGCTTAAGTCCGATGAAGAAAAAAAGCCACCCGAGACAAATACGAACAGTCTGGCCGCCATCGGTACTTTCAACCTGGGTGGCTGACTGAATTCAAGTGCCTGAAGTTGCTCGAGTTTGATGATGCCCTAGGAATGAAATGTTCAATTTGTAAAACTAGGGACACAGTTGGCTCTTATGTTACTGGATGCACCAATTACAAGAAAACCTCACTGCTATATCATGAGGTATCAGACTTGGCTTAATGGGTTAATTATCTTAAACATTCGGATACTAAACAACTACAGATACGACTGTCTATTTGGTGATAAAGGATCATACATTTTAATGGTGCTTTATTTTATTGAATATAATTTGTCCTGTATATTTCGCATTGGAAAAATAGTCGGGCCAGTTGAAAATTTGGATGGCCAGTAGATTTTCCCGCCAGGTGGCCCTGCAGGCCAATGGCATTTTGGTCCCTAGGAAAACCCCTGCAATATCGCCAAAATAAAGTGACTGCCAAATATAAGTGTTTTACGGTGTACAAAGTTTTAAATGCTTGACCATCAAGCACTTTGTATGTACTTTTTTTAAAACAGAGGGCTCTCTATTTCAGTCAAAACTTTGGGGAAAGAAACCCCTCTTTTTCTGTAAAAATATGCTGTGAATCTCTTTGGAATCTCCCTTGAATTTTTAATTATATCATAACATACAATATACATGTAGTTTGTAATCAAAAGAAATGAGCCGTGACACGAGAAAACCAACAAAGTGGTTGTGTGCCCAGTGCAGACTCAGATCAGCCTGGGCATCCGCCCAGTCTGATCAGAGTCTTCGCTATCAGCATGCAGGTAGCTGAGTCCCTTATCTACCCATTAAGCGCCTAGCAAGGGTCTGATCAGACTTGGTGGATGTCCAGGCTGATCAGAGTCTGCGCTGGGCGAACAGCCACTTTGTTGGTTTTCTAATGTTGCACCTCGAAGATAACAAATATTTCCTCTCCAAATTTCTGTTTTATTCAGAGTTCTGATTTAACCTACTTACCACAGTAGAGTTTAAAGTGATTTCTTGAGCTTTCAGGACAAGATCACCCTGGGTTACAGCAGTGATTCCTTCCATTCCAAACACAGTCAAGTCATGGTAGGATTTCAAATGAAGATCTGGTATACCATCATGTGAGGAAACCTACCAATTATTTCAACCAGAGGACCATTGGTCCTGTAGCTCACCTGAGCACTGAGGTTATGCTGAAAAAACTTTAAGTTGCCACAGCAACAAAACAACATGCACAACAGCAATGAAACACCCATTTATGTAGAGGATAATATCACAAACATTTATGCTAAAAAGATTCAGCTTTATCTCCCTTTATGGCTTCTGAGAGGATTTTTGGCAACAACAAAAAAAAATCGAAAATTTAGCCTTTCGGTTGCGATGGCAACCAACCAAAATCAGGGATTTGGGCAAAATTCATATTGCTGGTAGGACTACTCCAGGAACATTTCTGTAAAGTTTATGTCAAAATATCTGCAGTATCACAGAAATAAATGCCAAATTTCCACTTTCCCCATCACAAGGCTATGGAAAATTTAAGTTTCCATAGCAATGAATTCACATGGGCAAAGATAATATAAAACATAATTAAGGTACAGGCTAATGTCATTAATATGTATGCAAAGTATCAGCTTCATCCCTATAATGGCTTCTGAGGAGGAGATTTTTGAAAAGTTTTTCAAAAATTTACCCTTTATTTTGCCATGGCAACCAATCAAATTTAGCGATTTGGACAAAATTCATATGAATCATAAAGGACTACTCAAGAAACATTTCTATAGAAACAAATTCTAAATAACTGCAGTGAGACAGCAAAAATTGCCAATTTTCACTTTTCCAATTATAAGTCAATGGAAACTATAAGTTGCCATAGCAACCAGAGTTCTTATGGGATTGGAACAAAAAGCGCAATTTATGTAGAGGCTAATGTCATTAACATATATGCATAGTATCAGCTTCATCCCTCTTATAGACTCTGAGAAGAAGATTTTTTTTATATTTTTTCGAAAATTTACTCTTTATTTTGCCATGGCAACCAATCAAAGTCAGCGATTTGAACAAAATTCTTATGAATCGTGGAGGACTACTCAAGAAACATTTCTGCAGAAAAAAATTCTAAACAACTGCAGTGAGACAGCAAAAATTGCCAATTTCCACTTTTCCCATTAGAAGTCAATGGAAACTATAAGTTGCCATAGCAACCAGAGTTCTTATGGGATTGGATCAAAAAACACAATTTATGTAGAGGCTAATGTCATTAACATATATGCAAAGTATCAGCTTCATCCCTCTTACGGCTTCTGAGAAGAAGATTTTTTTATATTTTTTCGAAAATTTACCCTTTATTTTGCCATGGCAACCAATCAAATTCAGCGATTTGAACAAAATTCTTATGAATCGTAGAGGACTGCTCAAGAAACATTTCTGTAGAAAAAAATTCTAAATAACTGCAGTGAGACAGAAAAAATTGCCAATTTCCACTTTTCCCATTATAAGTCAATGGAAACTATAAGTTGCCATAGCAACCAGAGTTCTTATGCCAATGGAACAAAAAACAATTATTCATTCCCCCCACCTATAGATGCTATATGTGAAATATGGAAAGAATCGGCCTCATGGCTTCAGAGGAGAAGTCGTTTGAAAATGTTGACGACGGACGACGGCGGACGGCGGATGCCTGCCTATACTATAAGCTCACCTATGAGCCTTCGGCTCAGGTGAGCTAACAATTTAAATTCATATTTCTATGTAAGTGACACATTTGATCTTAAATCTGGGATAATTTCTGTATATAGAGGATCTTACATGAGTGGTCATTCCATATGAAATTTATGAAACGAGCCTTTGGCGAGTTTCGTAAATTTCATATGAAATGACCACAAGTGTAAGATTCTGTTTATCATATGACCCTTTAAAATTGGATTTTAACGCCTTCAAACTGAACATTGTTTCAATAAGAAAACGCATTGTTGACATGGACGTTGTCAATGACGTTACATGTACGCGCCAAAGTGTTATTACACGTGTGGTCATACGATTTTTATGACATGACGTTATCCACTGAATAACAGCGACGTCATATGATAAATTTGCCTCTGAAAAAAAAACAAAAAAAACTCTAGGCTGTTCCAGTGACTGGTCACAATGGAAGAGTTGATCTAAGGCTCTCAAATTTTACAAATTCTTGAATAATTTTGCTGTTTATCAATCACCAAATGAAGTCTTTGTGAGACATGGATAAGTATGACTACCTGAAACATGTTATAAGAAATCTCTATGCCTAGCTCACAAGAGCCGACTGACCAGGACTTGCTCAGTTTGCTTTCAAAACCTAATCCCATATTATGCAGTAACTCAGCCGGTAACTCAGCTCAGCTCACATGGTATTATCATAACAAGCTACTTACTGCGCCAACACCAACTTCTGATGAGTACAAATTCACAGCTTCAAAACTGGAGGCAACTGATGAATCACCGGGAGGAAAGAGTTGTTTCCCTTGTTGTGTTACGAATTGGACTTCCTTGGCTGTTATCACAGTGCTACTGTCTTCAACTAACACTGAAGGAAAACAGCTTCATTTAAAGAACCAGTGTTTATGGAAACCCCATGCAGCGGGTGCACTTTACTACAATAAATTAAGCAGATAGTTTTCTACTGTTTCCAATATACTGAGGGTGCAAAACAAATTTCAATTTATAGTGAAAGCCCTGAGAAAACACCACATTGTATAAATTGAGACACTTTACGTGAAACAAAAATTTTGCAGAACAGTAGGTCTTACATACCTGAACACTCTCTCAAAAACCACTGATGAATCTGAGAAAACTTGATGAACTCAGTGGCTGCAAAGTAATACTTATACTTGATTTCTGTCAGCTGCAGGTGAAACACATATTAAAGCAGCATACTTTCATTACCCACACAAGCACTTTCTAATAAATGCGAACTATCTGCATGTACAGATAAAAAAATTCTATCATTTACTTAAATGAAACACAATCGGAAGAAAGCCATGCATAAACCTTTTTCACTCAGTTAAAAGACGGGTATTCCCTCAAAAACAACCCTCTAAATCTAGTTCCATCTTTCAAAAACTTATTGAAAGATCCAGTCTATCCAATGCTCTGTGAGTTTTAACAGAGTTCTATGTAAGGTGACATTTTGAGGGAAATTCTGAGATAATTTTTCTTTGTTTTCAATGAAAACATACATTGTGACCCTCGTAATAAATCTAATAAAGGGTTATACCATACGTTTTCATGAAGAGTTATTGAAAATGATCCCATAATTATCCCTGATACCCCATCTTATCTGGAGCAGTGTTTAAAGAATAATAAAGCACTTACTTAGGGTATCAACTGACTGGTTAAGCAACACCTGTTGTGAAAGGCAAAAATTGCCATTTGTTACAAAATGTATATGACAAAACAATGTCTAATTGCAATAATATGATGTTAACACTTTAAGCACAAGTGACGAAAATAGCATAATTTGCAAACAGCGTAGATTCTCATAATGAGCCCCCTCATGTAGATCTACGCTGTTTGCCCTCTAGTCTTTGAATTCTCAATATGCATTTTTTTAATTTTTGCAGACGTAAATTTTGTCTTCTGCTTTTTGGTGCTTAAATAGTTAAATGAACACACTTTGTGGGAAAGCAACTGTCCCACTGTTTTCATGTTTGCCTCCCTTTTCAAGGGGAGCCAACTGTTAAAAGGAAGAATTTTTTCCTCTAGAAGTAAATTCTTACCTTTTAGAGCAAACAAGAAGACCCTTTTAGAAAGAGTTTTATTTCCCACGGAAGCAAACAGGAAGTAACTCTAAAAGCACAGGACAATTTATTTCAATTAATCTAAAATAAGTGCCCATTTTATTTTTCTTCACTTCCTATAGAATCTATCTAATTTTTAGTTTGACTTGCTAAATTAGCATGGCTGGAACACAGACTAAAACTGTCAAAGGACATGATGTCAGGGTCCCCTTGAAAAATATTTAAGGGGATATCTAAAGCGTAACTGCACCAAAACGACCTGTTTTACAATCCAGGGAAATGACTGGAACAGTGAAATACATTGACCGCTATGTGTATATGTTTTACTGCTTCAATTTTATTTTTATTTTTTTATTTTCATCAAGTTTTGATTGAAATGAATGTAAATATAAGGGATGGACTTATTTTTCCTGATGTTTATCAAAGTGTTAAGTACACTGGGTCACTAGCAAAGTTAACATGAACCCCTGTGGAGTTCATTCACTTTGCAAGTGAGGGAATTTAGTTTACACTTCGATGAACCTCAGAAAAATGAAGTTCATTCCTTAAAGAAATACACTATTATCTCCAACTGGCTAGTAAAACAATTTATCATATGACGTTGCTGTTATACAGTGGATAACGTCGTGTCATAAAAATCATATGACCACACGTGTAATAACACTGGCACAAATACATAATGTCATTGACAACATCCATGTCAACAATGCGTTTTCTTATTGAAATAGTGTTCAGTTTGAAAGCGTTAAAATCCTATTTTAAAGGGTCATATGCTAAACAGCATCTTACACTCGTAGTCATGTCATATAAAATTTATGAAACTCGCCAAAGGCTTGTTTCATAAATTTCATATGACATGACCACTCATGTAAGATACTTTATTTTCCATACCTTCCTTCCATCAATGGTGAAATCTTTTCCATGGCGACCTCTGATGATTCCATTATTAACTTTGACTTTGCCGACATGAACGTCAAACAATGCCCTGAGATACCTCCCTCCAGGCAGAAACTCTATCGACCCCATTCCCTCATGAGTAACTGACATAAAATACACAAGCCCAACTGTAACCTGCAATCCGATCACCAAATACATATTATGCATTCTTTAATACAACCAAAGATGAATGGGTACATGTCCATGCTTTTCTGCCATTATTACATAGGGAGACAACCTGTGATTTTCTACTGCTTTCCTGGATAACGCAGCCCTTCCATAGTGGTACATGTAAACTCTTAAAAAAAGAATTTGCTCCTTAGGAAGCAAACTCCTTCCTTTAAGAACTAACCCCTATTTGGGAAGGCCACAAAAATGAAAATGACAGAGTTGCTCTCCCTGAAGGTGTATCCATCCTCCAGAAGCAAACTCTTTTCAAGGGTTGACCCTTATTGCCAATGGAGGCAAAAATAAAATTGGCAGAGATGAATGATTCCCCTGGAAGTTGACTATAGGTGTAACAATATACTGATGCACTGATTTATGGTGGTAGTAGTTGCCTTGATAGTGCTATCCTGATAGTGTTTCAACTATCGACTATAACTTTTGCCGATAGTTCTTTAAACTATCAATAGTTCTGATACTTTTTGTTCATGTAGATTTTCACCTTGTGGACTGCATTTTGAAGCTTGTTTTCTAAACAAATATCATTTTAATAAAAATACGAAGGGATTTTGCTTTGCATAAACAAGAATTCCGAGGAATGCGGTGTCTCGCCTGTCAGCGCTTTGTGAAACTGACCAAACCGCAAAAACCCGATGAAAGTTTACGCCGCCGTCGCCGACACCGGAAAAGCAATACCTATGTCTCGCCTCTGCTTCGCAGGCGAGACAAAAACTTGAGTTAACATGGTGCTAAAGCTTACATTGAAAGTGGGCAGTTTATAGAGGCAGGATTAAATCAACTAAATTCTTAAAAATCTGCATGATTTAGAGATAGTGACAGTATCGTGATGCATCGTGATGTAAGACCCTCGATAGTAATAATATTGTGATAGAGGTTTCTCCAATAGTGAAAGTACCATGATAATCACCCCTAGTCCTGCTAGTCAGCTCGTTGCTAGTCAGCTTTAACATGTAAAAGAATGAATTATCACTCACCAATGCATTTATGACAGCAACAAGAAGCAGTATGACAAGAAGTGCACAAAGACAACAACTTCTTTTCCCCCGTATTCCTGAGTGTTGTAAGTATTCATCGTCTACCGGGACATAGCCAGACTGGAACCCATTACTCTCTCGGTGGGAGCGACGTCTGAAGCTGGACTCATCCATACTGAACCAGTCTACAAACATTAGAAAATTATAAAGCAATTACTGCTGCTATTACTGCAAGGGCATAGCTACAGGCAATCCAATGATATGCACAATCGGTTTTTGTACTCCTTGAGAGGAAACCCAGGGGTTAAGTCCCAAAGATATTTCCTATTTTCAGGTCAGTTGGCAGTTTGTTTTGAATTCTTGCCCTTGCCCAATTTACAACATTTCAGAATGAAAATACGCTGGTGTGCACTGGAATTTTGTCCAGTGTCCATGCTTTTTGAGACATGGCTAAACCACCTCAGTTTCCATTTCTTGACCAAGGTCTGACAGGAGTTTGCCATATTCTCCAATAGCTGCTTGGATCTTTCTGTGAACTTCCTCATTAGTGAGATGGTCCTTGTACGAGACGTTTGAACTCAGGAGTGTAACATTTGATATTTGAAACCCCATAATTTTTTCCAAGGGTAGCATTTGTAAATTTTAATGCCTTGTACGAAAAGTCTCTGACACATCATGGTAATTGGTTCACAGGCAGCCTTCATCTTGGCTTTTCTTTTCTTCATATGTACTGTTTATCGCTTTACCGCTTATTTCTTTACCACAAGCAGTGTAATTTTTATTTATCAGGTACATATATGAAGACCAAGCCCACCCACCCCCTGCTTAGTGTAAGTATATAGTGTTTTGTACAAACTCAAAAAAGTGTCTAACATCAGTTCAAGTGTAAACTAAATCTCTGCCAAGCATTATGAATCAGTATGCAATTAGAAAACTTTAATAAAGACCAAAATTTCCTAAGTCCCTGACCTTGACATCAAGGTCTCTGAGCGGGATTGGGGAAGTACTCTGTAAAACTTTGTACTAATATCTAACAACAGTGCAAATATCAAAAGAATTAACCCACGTGACCAGAAGATATGGGTCTTTAAAAAACTTTAACCAAAACATCCAATCAATAACAAGACAATTTTCTAAGTCCATGACCTTCACATCAAGGTCACTGACGGGGGTGGGGTAGTACCCTGGAAAACTTTGAACCAATATCTAACTATAGTGTAAGTATCAAAGGAATCCATCCATGGATTAAGGAGATACTGGGCTTTAAAAAACTTTAACCAAAACATCCAGTTAAAAAAAAAAAACTCCCAATTTTCTAAGTCCATGACCTTGACATCAAGGTCACTGAGTGGGGTGGGGGGTGGGGATGGTACCCTGTTAACATTTGGACCAATATCTAACTACAATGCAAGTATCAAAAGAATCCATCCATGGGTTGAGGAGATATAGGTCTTATCTGTATTCTATTTCAATAGAATTCCAAGCAATCTATAGATCAATAGAGCGAAGTTTTGTGTGACTGTCTCGTATAAATTGCCATCATAACTTCCAAACCATTTTATATAACAGATTGATTTCTACATTTTCGTGCCCTTCCAGGGTTTATGTTAGGGTCCAAAACACAACTGGTCCACAGGACCAGCATGGCCATGATTTAACTGGTCCTCTTGGTGTTTCTGCTGGTTTTCATTATAACCTTTATGCAATAAACATAAAAATCAGCTGGTCTTGAGGACCAGCTGATACAGAAACCAGCTGGTCCTGCCCAAAAATCACTGGTCCCAGACCAATGGACTAATGGTTAATAAAACCCCTGCCTTCCCATGCATAAGTAAGCAAATGACATATACCTTACTTATTATTTGAGCTAAACGTATATGTTCTGACTGTGGACATGCTGAAAATTCTATGGTAGTCTTTATCCCTGCATTGATAGGACTGTGGCGACTTTAAACTGAATTTGTTTATAATGGAAAAATAAAGGGATGTATATGACTTAAATATAAGCTGCTTATAATCTGTATCGAACTGTGCTATATTTGTGCTGGTGTTAAAAGGTAAGATTTGGTTTGGTTTGATAAGGTAACACGGCGCTTCGTGTCAATAGACTGATAGAACTTCTTGAGAGGGCATTTTTCTGATCATTTTGTAACTGAAACATGACTTTTCATGTAAAACTGCCCGACATATTTCATATTAAGATACTTAAAACCATATGATTATTCGTACTAAAACTTGATCATACATTCAAGGCCTTCAATACAGCATGTTTAGCTCAGATTTCCCCTCAGCTTCAGCAGCACTATTAGCCAATGGTTGTCTAGCGAGAGTACAGCGACTCACCGCAAAGCGTGAAAAGGGTGGTAGTACGCATCAGGGTTAGTTGCTTGGTTAATTGTTTGGAGTTTAAAAGTCCATCTATACTAGAGAGAGGGAGAAAGAGAAGAAATAGACAGGATAGATGAGACTAAACAAATCCAATACTAACAGCCCTATCCCCACAACAGGCCCGTCGCCGTGTAGTGAAAACTGGTCCGGCGGAGGATAGTAGCGAGTGGCGAAGGCACGAGAGGGGGAGAGCACGAGAGGGGGATTTCCCCCTCTCGTAAGGGGGGTTCGGGGGACCTCCCCCGATAAATGTTTGATTTATGGGCGTCTATGTGCGTTTTAAATGCATTTTTGGATGCGTTTGGGGCCAAATTTTAGTCGTTTTGGTCACGAAGTTTTGCTAGTTAAATACGAAAAAGAACAAACGTAAGACTCAAGATCTTTAACAACTATTTCGACCCTTCTGCGAGTCTCATCAGGCGCTGGCATCAATTTCTGCGTTCAAGCAAAATTAAGCCTGATACAGATATAATCCCCGCTATATTTGTATTATTTTTGTTTGTTTTATTTATTATTGGCTTTTTCTCCTAAACAACTATTTCTCATCAGGCGGTGGCATCAAGTTTAAGGTCCGCATTAACGCAAAGATTAAACCTGATACAGATAGGCCAACATACAGAGATGACAAAACGTGAGATCTTTTGCTTCATCATAATGAAGCTACGGCCTACTGTCAAACCACGACCGCTGAAAACTTCTCTGCTCCGGCTTTTTTTACACCAAATGTACGTTGTGGGAACCGAAAAGTCTTGGGCTGATTTGGAACAGGCGGCACTTGCATATCCATAATGGAATAACAACATTGACATGGAACTTTCGGTACAGTCTCAGGACTTAGAATGCTCATACATGACATGACATGATCGGTTTTTAACGTTACCAGGCACCAAAGGCACATGGAGGCAACGCCGGTGAAACCGGATAAGTTTTTTAGCTCACTGATAGCCATGCATGAAGCCTAAGTCAAATTCTCATACAGTTCAGTTCAGTTCAATTCTCTTATCGACGTTACCCAAGTGGCTCAACGGTACGTAACCATAGTTGCATACACTTGGCGCCGTGTGTCCGTCCAATAAAATTCTCATACATGTAAATTCAAAATGTTTTATACATGCTTTGCCGCCCGACGTGTCCTTTGATTTAGAATAATTAGAAAAATACATTGCGGGGATTAAAACTTTCTTCTGTTGCGCCGAGAAAAACATGCCGCTGTATTTCGTTTTCATACTATTGTTGGCATACAAAAATCAAAACGAAGAAGCTCTTTAATACATTCTGGATCAAAGAGTATATCATGTCTTTGATAAATCCGCTGAAAATAACCCTTTAACGATTATGAAATTAATCAAGCAGGTGTCATCGTTTTGCACGGTGTGTGACTGCATATTTTCACACCATGGCCAGGTTTATTGATGACACGAGCAACGAGCGTCTTTGATAATTTCATCGATAAATTGCGGCACTTTTGATGATGCGATTCAATAAAATCACAGGTAAGCACTTAAGGAAAATCGGCTGAAAAGAAAAAATAGGTGGTACGGCAGATAGCATACTCGGCACAAAAAGTGGTCCGGCAGCCCGAGGCCCCGGCACTGAAAGTTTTTAAACAGCAGCATCGCCAGACCCAATCACCCCTTGCATCTATGACTGGTATTAGTCGCTGGAAAATATTTATTTTTCACCTCTGAAATTAATCCAATAAAAATAACATACAATAAACTTAATTCTTTCTTGAGGAAGGGAGACCCAACCATTATCCCACTGGCCACACAATGTTGAATCAACAATGAATCGAGCTTGATTCAACGTCATGGCGTTGATTCGATGTTTATTTCATGTTGATTCAACCTCTTGCTGGGATAGTGTTTTAAGTTTATTGTGAAATCCACCCACTTCTTCTTTTCTTTATTTTCTGAGTCCTTGATACAATTGAATTTGCCCATGCACAGGGCCCAAGTGAGATCTGAAGACACTGTTTGAGTTCACTCATATATAGCGAACGTACTGCACAGAGCGCAGGACAAGGTATCAGCATATGAATTATATCCTCATCCTCAAGCCAGCATAAAGGACAACTCGCATCAGTTTCTCCATCCATTCTGAATTTCTTTCTATGTGTTTGCAGAATATAAGTCCCTTTTAGGATGCGCACTTTTACGATTGCCCGCATTACATCCATTGTACTGGAGGTGACTGTATCCCAGACTGGGTGGGTATTTCCCATTTGAAGACTATCAAGATGGCATCGTTCAAGGGTTGACTTCTGTTCTGCCTCCATTCGAAGATGTTCTGTCCAATAGTTCCTAATTGTCCTTTTGACTAATAATTTCCAACTTGTCTTATTCTGAACTAATATTTCCACTATTGGGGGGCAGGTCATATTTCTCAATAAGACTAGTTACATGTTCAAAATAACTTCCATCCTGTTGCAACGTGACTTGTCGTTTCCATAATTTTTGTAACGTGGATTTTTTACTTGATATAACCGAATAAAACAATCCAAATTGTCTTTTCTCTATTTCTGCTTTCAGTGGAAGTGCAGCAAAATCTTTGACAGACCATGAAGTTTAGCATTTTTGTTGTAGTTTTATTTATTTATTTATTTTTATTTATCTATTTTCATCTCAGTTGCACACATGTGATAATCTTGACAAAATAAGTTCTTGTAAACTCTACGGCCTTTCTTGTCCGTTCTTTCGTTCATCTGCTCGTCCATCCGTAACACTTGAAACTACTTCATTGCTATAGACTTATAAGATTTATTAGTCAAAAGGGAAACTACACACAATTTTAGATATGACAATATTTTACATGTACCCCAGGTGAGGACGACAAGGCAGGGTAAGAACTCATTTCGCTATGCTGCGCCTGTAAATTGCAGTGGAACTCTTTACCAAATGATTTTAAATTTTCAAAAAGTTTTAGTCAATTTAAATCTTTAATTTCTCATTGGAATGGGGAAAATTGCACCTGCTCTGCCTATGATACCAAATTCTAACAGTTTTGCTCCACATCTTGGATGCATCATATGCACCTTTTATGTTGTTTTATTGTTCACCTGCTTTAACGCTTTACATGTTTTTCTTAGTTAGCCAACTATATATGCTTTTTGTGTCGTAGTAGTTCTTATGCTTCTTTAACCTTTATAGATGCTCATTTGGTGGGAACTCGTATGATGGGGTACATTGATTGGATGGTGGAGCGGAGCTTGTTATTTAGCAACTGAGCTGCCACTTGCGAAACACCATCATCCAGTGCAATGTCCAAATCTTTGTCTATCGTGCCCATACTAAATGAGTTATATTGCACTCTTGCTATTTCGGAATGTTGCTTTAACTTGCTTGCTTTATAGTTACATTGTTTAGTTAGTCACTGTCTGTCCTTGGTGGGGGGGTAAGATTCGGCACATTGTCTTGACGGTGATGTGGAGCTTGCTGTTTAGCGATTGGGCTGCCACCTGCGAAGCCCACCGTCCAGCACAATGTCTTGGGTCTCTGAATTTATAATCTTGCCCTTGCTACACGGACTAGTATGTAAGCTACTTTAATATCCTATGGGCTTATACATGTTAAATGTGCTAATAGCGATTTTTCTTTCCTTATAGAGAAATTATATACTTGACTTGCAGACAGCCAGGCCAGATGCAATTGTAACTGATTATTCATTCTTACAGCTCTTTTACACTTGATCATATACTCTTGTTTTAGCGGTCGATTCAAAAGCTCATCAAGAGCTTATGTTGTATTGTTATGAAACTTGCCGACTTTAAATAAATCTTATCTTATCTTATAGGCTGTACATGTGTCTATAAACTCTAGACTCAATATTTCATAATAATTGATAGACCCTCGGAAAATAGTAGACTCATCTTTACTGTGGATAATGTATACATTACCATCTTTCTTTTACTCTATAAAACGGCCTTAAATGACGAATGAACGCGTCCATTTGATAATGGTGGATAGTCCACAGGGTATTTCTGGGTTAAACAATCTGAGTTTTTACTACCTTAATTTCTAGCGGTTTCTAATGGAAGAGCTTCCGCTAGAAATTAAGGTAGTAAAAACTCAGATTGTTTGGCCCATAAATACCATTCCTTTAACCCATTTATGCCCTATGCACTCTTCTGTTCTTTTGAATGAGATGAATCCATTTTTCAATTAAGCGGTGTCTGGTCTAGTTTTTTTTTGTATCACTTTTATTTCATAAAAAGGAGAAATGCAAATAGTGTAGACGATGATCAGACACCGCATGTTGCAGCGTCTGATCCGGATTCTCACTGTTCAAAAATATCCCGTTTATGAGACACTAGGCATAAATGGGCTTATTAAACTGCAAAATGACCTCGGTCAGCACTGTCCGGGCCAGCATTTTGGGTGAAAAGCGGTGTCTGGTATAGTTTATGAGATGATTTTTTTTATTTCATTTTAAGAAGAAATGCAAATTTGTCGCATGCAAATAGTGGAGACCCTGATCAGACGTCGCCTTTTGCGGCGTCTAATCTGGGTCTGTACTGTTTGCGAATGTCCTATTTATGATACGCTGTGCATCAATCAGTGGGGCAAATTACAGTATTTGGACAAGGTGTCCTAATACCTAAAATAATCAGTAAGGCTTTGAATACTTTGATGTACATATCATTAATTGTTGCGTGACAAATGCCTTCCAGGTTAAAAAAAGATTTTTTTTTCGTTTGTGTTTCTTTAAAGTGGAACAAAGAAGGTGCATAAACTATGCCCAAAGTCGAATGCTGTCTGTCACAACAAAACAAAATACATGTAATTACAACACTTCCGCATTTTTCCAAACACTGAAGATGAGGTCTGAGCCGCGCCACGAGACTAAAGGTTGTAAAAATACATGGCAAAAGATTCAAAAGAACCTGCTTACATGCGCAGGCTGGCCAGAGCCCTCTCTGTCTGCATCAACAATGAATGGCCTGACAGAACCAAACGTGCAATTTAGCTCGTGTATCAGTCTGTGCATATATAGATGCTTATCTGATTCTGCCGTTTGCATGTCATTTAAATTCTATTGAAGCAGCCATGTTTCTTTCTTTAGTCTTCTTACAACAGTATACAGATTCTAAAGACGCCAGTCGCGAGGACCGCTTGCTGCTATTCGGAATGCAACTACCCGTTTGTACATAGTGATCATCTTGGCAACGTCTAAACGTCACTGCGACGTAATTTAGCACAGCGTCGAGTTTGATATAGCGTTTTTCAACGTTGAGTGCCGATATGTAATTGAGTCGTTCGACAACAAGGTTTCTCGAGGAATTCGAGAACTGTTACAACGTAGGCTCAGATCAGCTTGCAAATTTTGCTCTAACTGTTCCCAATCACATTCGTTATTTTTCCCTGTATGGATTTCTCGGAACCTAGAAATTACAGATGCTGTTAAACGGGGAATAAGAATCTGAGCAGCTATATGCAGGCTTATCAGTCTTCATTTTTCGCGTTTACCGTGAACCAGTTTTTCTTGGGAAGGCTATGCATTGTTCAGGAATATTATAGATTTACTAGGGTTTTTTTACTGGAACAGAACGGTATCATATTTTGAGACTATTGTTCACACGGAATACTTGTTGATGTTGATGCCGATAAAAACAAACATCTGAAAACATTGTGGACAATAGAGATGCGAATAAAAATTACACGTTGTACGTGCTAGTTACATTCCTAAACAAAAGACAAAATGTCAGCTTCAAAGGATTTAAATTCAACTCTTCAAGAACTAAACGACGAAAAAGCAGTGTTACTGATACCAGCAATAGTTTACGTTGGTGTTCTGATGATTGTTGGATTTATTGGAAACAGTTTCGTGATTGTTTATTATGGATGTAAGGCAAGGCGAACCAGTACGTCAATGTTCATTTCTATGCTAGCTATTTTCGATTTGACGGCTTGTGTGATAGCCATGCCTGGAGAAATTCTTGACATTAGATATTTCTTTATGTTTGAAAACGTTTTCATGTGCAAATTGTCTAAGTTTGTAAACCATTTAACAGCCGCTGGATCATCATTAACTCTTGTGATTGTCGCAGTTGACAGGCATAGGCGAATTTGTTCTCCTTTCCGCCAACAGATTCAGGTGAAACATGCATTTGTGTCGAGTGCTGTGTGCGGATCTATCGCACTCTTATTGTCAGTACCATCTCTTATTATCTATGCACCAACAGATGTAGATATACAAGTTCCATATGATGCTAACAGCACTGTCACTGGAAAAGACTGTACCTCAACTAAAGCCGAACAGTTTAGCTTGTTTATTTGGATATTTAACGGAATATACTTTCTTATATTCGTGCTTTTAGCAGTTTCAGTGATAGTGTTGTACACCAAAATCGGCCGTGTTGTATTGAAACATAACCGTCATGGCGCTGTTAGGACCACGAGCCAAACTGCAACATCTAAAAGCTCAACAGATAACACTATACTGACGGACATATCGACAAATGCTTCCGAGCTGCATGGAATTGAACAAGAAACCGAGATTAAAGAAAATGCTACAAATCATATTGAGACTATGCCAAAAGAACATATAAGAAAGCGTTCCTACATAGTAACAGAGAGAAAACCAAAAGCGGTAATAAAACATGAGAGACTGGATTCTAAGACGATCAAGTGTACGATAATTATGATTGCTATTACCGTCGCTTTTATAATCAGCTGTTTGCCATACTTGACATTAGTAATTTGGAGAACATTTAAGGGAGGGTACGAAACTGACTTTCTGTCTGATACTGAACTGATCTTTTTTGAAATTGGTATGCGCTCCTATCTCCTTAATAATGCTATTAACCCGATTTTGTACAGCTTTTTCAATGATAAATTCAGACAGTTTATTTTTGCGAGTGTCTGCCCGTGTCATCACAAGTAACCCGCTGACCGGGAAAGACTGACAAAAGCGCGTGTCAATAAAATATTGGATTTATTAGAATTCCAGTTTCTTGGTTTCCTGTAAAATGCTGAGCAAAGACTATGTTTATCTCCCAGTTGCTTCAGCTTCTGGAAATCTTGAATATGACTTTGTTTACGTAGAGATTTTGCTATTTATCGGATTTTGCTATGACCGGTTTACATGTTTAGGCATACGTATGTATTTTGTGAATAATCTTTTGTAAAAAAGTGCATATTATATCTTAGTTCGCACCAACAAAATTTCGGTTGTGGTCTTACGACAAAAAGAAAATATGGACTACAATTCTAACTTTTTCAGATTAATTCAGAAACTAACTGTTTTAAATACCACTGCAGAAGTAGAGGGCAAGTGTTTGGATTCATTGAAACTAGTTAAAGAGGCACCCGCCCGCCGCCCGCCAGTAATTTATTACTGACCGTTCCAAGGTGGTTCTTCTGGTGTGAATTTCCATTGTAGTTATTGTGTTTATTTGTCTGTGCTCTGCTGGCAATGTGGCGACCTGTATAGCTACCACTTTTGCTTTCTGTTATGTTTATGTAATACAAAACTGTAAAATAGATGTTTAATGTTTTTGTATGAGTTGTTCTTATTGTTCCAATTGACGCTTTCGCTGTTCTGATGTGTAACGATAATTGTTCTTGTTGGGTTGAACCATTACGAAAGCTAAGGGCGAGGGTTTGGATCCAGTTAAACTAGTTTAAGCCCCTCTCCCACCAGTAGTCTATTACTGACCGTTCCATGGCGGTACTTCTGTTGCGGTTCCTCAATGTTACATGTTGCTATGTCCGCTTGTCTTTGGTCTGTAGCAATATGGTCATCTGAATAGTTGCCCATTCTGTTTTCTGTTTTGTTTTGTAATTTAAAATTAAAAATAGATTTTGATGCTGTTTTCATTTAGAGTAGCTGAATAAACACCTGTCTGGGAAAGAGGTTCTTTCTCTTCGGTTTTATGGGCGAGATAAATGGGGATTTGATTGTATTAATCCCTGGACATTGCCTTTGTTTTTACATTGAGATTGGCTCTCTGAAATAGGACAATGTATACATGTACTTCAATTACTTATTCGTTGTGCTTTGAAATGTAAAGTAAAGTACTTGTTTTTATGAGAATATGTTAATATGAATGCATATACTTCCATGAATCTTCGCTAGCCAAGAGCACTAAGTCTACTTTGTTCCTTACGCACGTACGTAAGGAACAAAGAGACTTAGTGCCCTTGGCTTGCGAAGATGACCTCCATGTTGTCCCGCTGTTTTCACAACGAAAGATAAATTAAATTGTGTCTCCCTGTTTATGTGCATGCACGAGGAATCAGTTCTGAAATGCAGGGTGTCAAGCGTCTTAAACTTCCTAAAACGCCTAATGTTTTGGGACTATCCTTAATATTTTAAAACATGTAAACCTGTAAACCATTAAATTTGGAAAATGCTTTGGCTTCCCTCCTTTAGTCATTTTTCATCCACAAACTAGCCACACACTTGCATTTGTTTGAAACGTGACTCTATAACTAAGTATTTGGCGGTCGTTCAAAGTGCTTAAACAATGCAGATATACATGTAGCATGTTTTTGATGTTAGCCCTAAAATTTTGTGAATATAGCCCCTAATACAGTCCTAATTGTTTGGGTAAAATAGCCCTGAATTTAGCCCTAATATTGTGCCAAGTAGTGCTTGAAAGCCTGAAAATGGGATCTACTATTAAAAGAAAGATACTGTTTTCAAATAAGTTCTGAATAGTAAGATCCCTTGGAAACAAGGAATACATCAAAGTACAGAAAATAGCAGACTCGGTTTAATTGACACTGTTCATGACCAGTACTAAAATGAGCACCACCAGCCACGTCCGCTAGCACCGGTTAAAGCGGAAATCTATTTTCAAAATAACTCAAATGAACTCAATGATCCCAAAGGACCAGAAAATATAATCTGCACAATAATGATGTACGGGCAGACGTTTTACGGCCGCCACACGGCACAAACACCAGTTGCAGTGAAGATAGATAAGTTCTGAAAGGTAAGATCCCTTGAAAACAAGGAATACATCAAAGAACAGAAAATAGCAGACTCGGTTTAATTGAGTCCGTTCATGACCAGTAATGAAATGAGCGACACCAGCCACGCCCCTAGCACCGGCTTAAGTGGAACACTATTTTCAAAATAACTCAAATGAACTCAAAGATCCCAAAGGACCACAAAATATAATCTGCACTATGATGATGTACGGGGACACGTTTTACGGCCGCCACACGGCACAGAGACCAGCTGCAGTGAAGATAAATAAGTTCTGAAAAGTAAGATTTTTTGGAAGCAGGGAATACATCAAAGAACAGAAAATAGCAGACTCGGTTTAGTTGAGTCTGTTCATGACCAGAAATGAAATGTGCGACAACAGTTACACCCCCCTAGCACCGGCTTAAGCGGAACACTATTTTCAAAATAACTCAAATGAACTCAATGATCTCAAAGGACCAGAAAATATAATCTGCACTATGATGATGTACGGGGAGGCGGCTTACAGCCGCCACACGGCACAAACACCAGCTGCAGTGAATATAGATAAGTTCTGAATAGTAAGATCCCTTGAAAACAAGGAATACATCAAAGAACAGAAAACAGCAGACTCGGTTTAATTGAGTCTGTTCATGACCAGTAATGAAATGAGCGACACCAGCCATGCCCCCTAGCACCGGCTTAAGCAGAACTGTTATTATAAAATAACTCAAATGAACTCAAAGATCCCAAAGGACCAGAAAATATAATCTGCACTTTGATGATGTACGTGGAGACGTAGCAGTTTCTATCTTATTGGAAAGGGTTGCTAAAACGAAAACGGCAACTCAGGTCACAATTTGTCAGGATTGGATATTCATGGATTTCTTTGACGATATTAATCAAAATCTAGGTTTACCCCTGACATTCATGGTTTGGGAGACATCAGCCAGAGAACCTTCCAACCAAATTATTTTTTTATTGTAGGCCTGCAGCTTCTGAGGAGAAGACTTCCAAAATAAAACAGGTAGGCAATGGTCAGGAATTAATACAATCAGATCCCAATATCCCGCCCTCAAAACCAAATGAAAAGAAGCACTCACACAAATTGACAAAAGTTCACGAAAGATACGCACGGTGAACAGAATAATCAGCTCTTTCCCAATAGGTGGTCATTCAGCAACCCTTATTGGAAACGCCAGCAACATCTATTTTCACCTGTTTCCTGCTTTGACTTACAAAGCAAAACAAAAAGCAAAGTGGGCAGCTATACAGAATGCTGATGACCTTCCTGCTAGATTACCCCGAACAAGATGTAACATTGAGGAACCCTAACAAATATACCGCCTTGGAACGGAGAGTACAGATTATGGGGGTGGGGCTGATGAGAGATTTTTCACGATCTTTCTTAGATATCAAAATGTTATCTAAGATATAGAACAAATCTAACAACAGCGACGCGAAATACATGTTACTCGATTTCTTCCAACCGATGGTTATCTGTATGCCATTTACGAGCATATACTCCACCCCAAAATACACAACTATACGTGTACAGTAATGATTACATAGACAAATATATACTCCTCGACAAAAGTTTAGCATAGTGTAAATTTAAATAACAAAATTATTAAAGATAATAACAACTGAATTCTAACTTTCTGTGGAAGTAATTGTATTCTGTCATGAACACCAATGATTAAACTTCGACATCAGCAAGTTTAATTTGAATATTAGGAACAACTGCCCAAAGCGAGCACAGCCACATATGTCCAAAAATGCACATTTTGGGGAGAAAAAATATGGTTATAATGCGTCGTGAGTGACCTTTTTGTTACACCAGTTTATTGTTTTGTAACACTGAATGTTTTTGACGGGTACGACATTACCGCTTTTCTTACCATTAAAACGAAAAAATGCTTTCTCTCTTTAATGTGCATTTTGGGGGCCCTTATTTATTTACTGGCATTGTGGAGTGCTTACTCGCATCAATTTAAATTTGGTGTTTTTTACAGTGCTTAAAATACGGCCCCTGAATCACTAATTATCCAAAATGCCGGAAAAAAAGCTGTAGAACAAGCGAAGTCAAGAACCAAACAGCAGCGCAATGAAACAACCACCATGCAATGGCAAGAGACTGGAGCCGGCAAGAATCATTTTATGTTATTCTACATCTTCATCTACCAATATTGGCATAGTCGCACTGTGAACAACCCTAAAACATTCGTGCTGGGAGGTTCTTATTTACGGCTAAAACCAGTTGAAAACATGTTGCTCACAATCAAGGTCTTGGGATACATGTACCGACAAGTAGCTTGAAGTCGTCCGAAGTTGTAGCTGATATGATTTTGGCAGGCAGACCATTCCAGAAATGGTGGAAAGAAGGATTCTTTGTTGATGGAACAAAACATTGGCAGGAATCTTTGATGGTGTCCTCTAGTTGCTACATCAGCGCCTGACAGGTGGCTGTCAGGTACTGGCCTGTAAGGATTTCAACGAGATTATTGACAAACCTGTACATCATTGTGACTGTGTTCTGGTCTCGCCTAGATTGACTGTCCTTCCAACGAAGTTCTTGCAGCATTGAAGTGACACTGCTGGTTTGGCGTAGTCATTGCAGCAAAACCTGGCAACACGCCTCTGTAAAGACTCCAATTTGGCTACATTGGATTTACAGGGTCCTATTCTACCGATAGCTAAGTTCAAAACATGTTGATTACATGTTGATGCGAAAAAAAAAATAAAATAAGAAAACAGAATATACAACACCATTGGGATTCCTTATTTTAGCTCATGATCTATTCTACTGCTGCGATGATATAACGATATGATCTATTCTACTGCTGTGATGATATAACGATGAATTCGCCAAACCTCATTTGAGCCGCGATACGATAAAACCAACAAAGTGGTTGTGCATCCAGTGCAGTCTCATATCAGCCTGTTTGGCCAGAGTCCTCCGTGTTCGCATGGGGGTAGCTTAGACCCTTACCTACCATTAGCGCTTAGCGAAGAGTCTGATCAGACTGGGCGGATGCCCAGGCTGATCTGAGTCTGCGCTGGGCGCACATTCACTTTGTTGGTTTTCTCGTGTCGCGGTTCAAACATCAACGTCATCATCAGTGGACATTCACTACTTTAGTGCTAATTTCTGGCACTTTGATATGATACTCCATATTTCTGGCACTCCAGTCAAAACTTGAGTACTGATTAAAAATGATTTTTAAACACATGAGGAATAGTTTCAATGTACCACTTCTATTCATTTGAAAGAATTTGGCTATCGTAAGTCAAATTCATTCAAAAGAATAGAAGCCAGTTTCTGATTAAATTCATGAGGGCTTATTGTGACTCGTTGCATCAGACAGCTCTTTCCTGATGCCAGTGGCTGTCGTCCCCTCGGGTTAAGCTCGGTGTGGGGTGTCTATGCTCTCTTGTAGTTTCTCGTCATACCAATGTCTGTGTCTGCTCTCTCAGGTCACCACCTGTTTTTCACAGTTGATTGATCATAGCAAAAAAAGTTCACCTGTTGCTTTTAGCTCAGTTTCTAAGTAACCGCAAGGGCTAGAGTCATCAAACTTGCTACATAGACTTCTGGTAGCGATCTACAGACAGCAGCATGCGTATCGGGCCATGGCCTATATTTTACGGTTGATGGAACACAAAAAAAATATTCACCTGCTGCGTGTTGTTCAGTTACTAAGTGATCACAAGGGTCTTTAAACTTATTCCATAGATACGTCTGTGGAAGATCTACTAAAGAAAGCAAATGATATCGGATCATGACCTTTACTTCGCGGTTGATTGAACATAGATAAAAAACTCACTCACTTGATGCGTTTAGCTCAGCTTTTTTTGTAACTGCAAGGGCTTAAGTCTTCAAACTTGCTCCATAGATACGTCCAGGCAAGGTCTAATGAAAGCAGTGATGCATATTGGGCCATGACCTACATTTCACAGTTGACTGAACTAGAAAAAATATTTACCTGTTGCGTATTGCCAGTTTTTAAGTAACGGCAATGTGTGGCATCTTCAATATTGCTCCGTGATGTCTACTGAAAGCAGCGATGCATATTGAGCCATGACCCATATCTTACACAGATTGAACAAGGAAACAAATATTCACTCGTTGCGTTTAGCTAAGGTTCACGTAGTCAATCTTGTTCCTCGTCTGATGAAGGTCTACAGAAACCAGCGATGCATATCGGGCAATGACCTATATTCCACCTTTCATTAAATATAGAAAAAATATTCACTTGTTGCATTTAGCTCAGTTTCTAAGTAACCACAAGGGCTAGAGTCATCAAACTTGCTCTATAGATACATCTGGGGAGGATCTACTGACGGCAGTGATCTATATGGGGCAGTAAGCTGTATTGTATGGTCCACTGATTTTGCTTTATAACTCGAAAACTGTTTGATGTATGAACATGATTGCTTGAGATAATGCCTCTGTATGATCCAAAATATTACCTGAAATGAACAGTAGGTCACAGTTTCCTATATTTCACGGTCCAGTGATTTTGCCTAATATCTTGTTGACCATTCGATGTACGAACATGGTTGCTTGGGAAAATGACTCAGTATGAACCAAAGACTGACCTCAAACTAACAGTAAGTCACAGTGACCTATATGTCATGGTCCAGTGATTTTGTCTTATATCTTGAAGACTGTTTGGTGTATGAACATGATTGCTTCTGATATTGACTCAGTATGACCGAAACTTTGACCTCAAACAAATAGTAGGTCACAGTGACATTTATTACATGTTCAAGTGATTTTGCCTAATATTTTGCAAACAATTTTACGTACAAACACGTTGCTCGAGATAATGACTCAGTATGACCGGATGTTTGACCTCAAACTGACAGTAGACCACAGTGATCTATACTCATGGAATGGTGATTTTGCAACTATTTTATACACGAACATGATTGCTTCTGAAATTGACTCAGTATGACCCAAACTTTGACCTCAAACACATAGTACGTCACAGTGATTTTTGTTTTGTTGTCAAGTGAATTTGCCTCATATATTGAAGACAAGTCCATGTACGAACACGTTGCCTAAGATAATGACTCAGTTTGACTGGATGTTTGACCTAAAACTAACAGTAGACCACAGTGATCTATACTTCATGGAATAGTGATTTTGCCTTATATCTTGAAAACTATTCGATGCTCGAACATGATTGCTTCTTATAATGACTCAGTATGACCAGATGTTGACCTCAAATTAACAGCAGGTCACAGTGACCTTTATTGCATGGTCCACTGATTTTGGCTAATATCTTGAAGACTATTTGATTGGGTCATACATCTGTATGACCCAAAGTTAGACCTCAAACTAACAGACAGTCACAGTGACATATATATCATGGTCCGGTGAATTTGCCTTAACACCTGTTCTCAGAGTAGGCGCGCAATAAAATTATAAAAACGTGAAATTATTTTGGGGGAAATGCAAATTTTCTTTATTTCATGCATCATAACATATCTCAAGAACCATATGTCAAAATATCTGCATTCGGAGAGGATTCTTTAGTCAACTTCTAGCCTCTCCAAAGGCCAGGTGGGTACAATAATGGAGTAATTTAAGGTGCAACCCCTTCGTAAGTAAAACGGCAAACAATGTACATGAGATACTGTTAAAAGTAATGTCTGTGAAGCGTTTGAGCTCATAAAAGTGTTGTGCGTAATAAAACAGTGGATACTACTAATCTAACAAATCCCAAACTGTTAGAATCTTAAGAAGTGCATGTACTCATGCACTAGTTGTATCCAAACAGGCTTAAAGCATTGAGTTCTTTTTTCGTCAGAACGAAAAGAAACATGCTCTTGTGAATATTTCATAACAACAGGTTGCAGTGCCAATGCGTGTAAAATTATCATGGAAAGAAATAAGATAATGGAAAAAGTAACAGCTGTAGAATAAATTTACTTGAGTAACGTAGCTTACATAATAAGTAAATATAACAAGTAAATAATAGATATAAAAATCTAAACGTCAGTAAGATTAAAAAATGTATTCTGTTTCTGATAGATATTGTCACGCCGACTCAGAGGCAGACACCCAACATGATCCGCCCTGCAAAATACGTCCTGGTCTCCGCCCCCTTCCCCACGCCTGGGGCCCCCACTTTGCTTTAGGAACAAAATGAGAAAAGTATACCCGCTGAGAAAGCAGTTAGTAAGCTATGTAACCATGAATAACTAAACTATGTAACCATGAATAACTAACGTCTTACTTTATCTTGACGTTGTCTACTTTTATTCTTTGACGTGTGGAAGTCGGAGCAATTATAATTATGTTCATTAAGGTGTATGGGTACAACTACAAGTTTTCCGCCACTGTCAGAAAGGGGAACAACTTTGTAGCATCCTGTTTGTTTCCCCGGACGAGAGATCTGTATCCGCATGGTGTTTTCTTCAACAGAAAATAATATGCTCAAATGAGCAATTCTTTTAAGAGTCGAACCTTATTAGTAGCTATTCCCTTAAATGAGAGGACTTTGCTCCTAGGGAAGTAAATTTGTTTAATCAAGTATTGAGAAAAGAGGTAAAAATGAAGATGCCAACGTATTTCACCTGAACGTGTACCCATTCCCTCAGTTTACATAACCACACTTAAAGTCAACAGGTTATTCTATGTTTTCAAAGTTGAATAAATATCACTGCATAAAAGAAGCTAGTGCTGGCTTGGCTTTAATAAGCTCGCAATGTGGTCTTATTTCTTATGAAGTTAGTATGTCTGCTCATTTAATATAATCATACGATAAATATTTTCATACAAAGTCACAAAGTTATTTTTCGTTGCCGTCAGGCAACGTCTAACCTAAGTATTGACCCACATTTTACGCCATTCCATTGGCCAGTATAATAAACAGATCGGCCTGTCGCCAATCGTATTGGACTTGACACGCAGCTTCTTCCGAAGCTTGACGGAAAATAATAGACGGAGGACTGACTATTTGGTCTTCCAAAACCGCCAGTTCGGGTTTCGCACATTTGTGGGTAATCAAGTTATCAAAACATAACCTGTTTGCTTTTGTTCGAGCGTACGGCCCAGTTAACAACGAGTAAATGTCGAACAGGTAAGTAACCTAACCACAATGTTTCTGCGCAAGCCTCTCGGAGGCAGTCTACAAGTACTGAGTGCACATTCCTTCGCTCGTAACTGACTGCTGTTCTTCTTGAATCAACGGGAGAGAGGGAAATGTCTCCAAGAAAGAACGTACCGGACGCGAGGATCGAACTCGGGGTCGCTAGCACTCCCAGCGGACACGCTATCGACCGAGGTACAGTGTCCGGCACTTTATCACCTTGCAACGTTTATCTTTTTAAAGATATTTCTTGTTTTACTTATCTAAACTAGGATGCCCAGTGTAACAATAATGGAAATCTGAAAATCGACATTTAGCAGACGACACAACTGTGTAAATCGGAAGTAGCAAATTTTAAACAGAGATAAAATTAGATTAAGAATGCTAATTGCTGTATTTTCTATTTGGCATAACTTCAACAGCAGTTCTGGAGCAAGGGCAAAATACTCGTAACGTAGCTTACATAACGTAGCTTACATCATACGATATAATTATGCATACTTCAATAAACGAAATAGCAAGTCGAAAGTTTTTGTTAGTGTTGCCCTACCCTCGTAAGCATATCGATCATAAATGAACCAACATTCCTCCTTTTTCTGTAGATTTTTCACAATTGCGGTAACGTAGCTTACATCCTTATCCATTCTGCTAAACGTGTAGTTTTCAGAGAAAAAATGCTTAATATTATAAGCGGTCAATGCATCTATATAGACGCTATCAAATTTGACAAACATGAATGCTTATTTAAAAGATTTACTCGGAAGCAAAACACGTGTTTATTGCTTGCTAACTATTCAGTATCATGCGGGTAACGTAGCTTACATACATTTTGGCGACACTGCAGATGAAAATAAATCTTTCCCCAGGGAGGTGTGATTTATGAAATGGTATTTTAGGTTTGTATATATACATATTATGTTCACTTTAAAAGCATAATTTAATTACATTTTACATATATATTGCGGAAAAGGGGGACGCACTTGTTTGTACCATATAGAAAGACATAAAACAGCGAATTAATTTAAATTAGAATTATTTTCAGACATGGAATAGAAGATTTTTTTACCTAGAAAAATTGTATGTATTATGCATCAATTTATCATATAATTGCTGAAAGTCGTACATAAAAATTGTGTTATGCAAGCCAAATTGTTTCATATTGCTGGAGCAATACATAATCATATGTCACATGAGCACGGACTCATCAGCTAACCCTGTGCACTGCACAGACTAAGCAGCTAACCCTGTGCACTGCACAGACTAAGCAGCTAACCCTGTGCACTGCACAGACTTAGCAGCTAACCCTGTGCACTGCACAGACTTAGCAGCTGACCCTGTGCACTGCACAGACTAAGCAGCTAACCCTGTGCACTGCACAAACTTAGCAGCTAACCCTGTGCACTGCACAGACTTAGCAGCTAACCATGTGCACTGCACAGACTAAGCAGCTAACCCTGTGCACTGCACAGACTTAGCAGCTAACCCTGTGCACTGCACAGACTAAGCAGCTAACCCTGTGCACTGCACAGACGTAGCGGCTAACCCTGTGCACTGCAAAAACTTAGCAGCTAACCCTGTGCACTGCACAGACTAAGCAGTTAGCCCTGTGCACTGGACAGACTAAGCAGCTAAACCTGTACACTGCACAGACTAAGCAGCTAACCATGTGCACTGCACAGACTAAGCAGCTAATTTTGTGCACTGCAAAGACTAAGCAGCTAACCCTGTGCACTGCACATACTAAGCAGCTAACCCTGTGCACTGCACATACTAAGCAGCTAACCCTGTGCACTGCACAGACTAAGCAGCTAACCATGTGCACTGCACAGACTTAGCAGCTAACGCTGTGCACTGCACATACTAAGCAGCTAACCCTGTGCACTGCACAGACTGAGCAGCTAACCCTTTTAACTGCACAGACTAAGCATCTAACCATGTGCACTGCATAGACTAAGCAACTAACCCTGCGCACTGCACAGACTAAGCAGCTAACTCTGTGCCAGGCAAAGACTTAGCAGCTGACCATGTGCACTGCACAGACTAAGCAGCTAACTCTGTTCTATGTACGGACTTAACAGCTAACCCTGTGCACTGCACACTCTTAGCTGCTAACCCTGTGCCAGACAGAGACTTACGGGTAACCTTTTGGGGCATACACTGTTCGGCTTACCCGACGTTGTGCACTGACTCACCAGCAAATCCTGTGCCAAGCACAGACATAGCAACTAACACGCTGACTGGTAGAGACTTAGCGGTTAACCATGTGTCAGGCACAAATTTGGCAAAAGGGTCATGATACTGTAGTAGAAATGAACTCGCTAGTCAATTGCTATGGAAGATTAACCCTATTTGTTGGTTTTTGCTTTGTTCATCCTACAGTTTGAACAAGACACCTGCTAGAGAAAATACCTTATCATGCATCTGCTGCAAAATTAAACTGATAACTGGGATATCATAATATGATGTGATATCATGTCGCTTTAGAACTGCGCTTGCGCCAGTGGTATCAGGCGATGCCTTTAGAAGCGATCTCTGAAGACGATTGGCTACAAACTGATGTTTGCCGTGATATCAACGTTAGATTGGTTAAATGATGTCACCTACTTACGTCATAATGCAATGCATCCACGACGTCACAAGTTAGAACAAAACTGTGTTTGTTTTTCATTTGTTTGCCGCTCTTTACACTGTAAAATCTTCTTATGATTAATACACGTGGAAAACCATGTAAATGTCATTTGATATAAGTTTATCAGGCTCGACCAGAAACTCGTCGAAAACTCTTCCTACGCTGTTTCTGGTCTTGCCTGATAAACTTAATATCAAAAGACACTACCATGGTATTCTCTATATACCAGCTTCAAGTGTGTTCTGCAATTTGTTTGGAAACATTTGCCTGGTAAGGAGCTTTGAAAGCGCATTTGATTATCGGTATTTGCTGGCTAATTGTTCCAGTGGTGCAAGGTTCGAATCCCGCCTGCAGCTGAATTCTTTATCTCGTCAACGGGCATTGATCTCAGGCATTTATTATCACCCTTTTATCAGTTTTGTATGATTGAAGTACTGTTGAAAGGGGTGTAAAAGTCAGTTTTATCCACCTGTCATACTTTCCGGTTTAAAAGGCTTGCTATAAACTGTTCTGACCTTGTCAAGTCATTTTGATTTTCTTCTATGGCAAAACTCGTTCTTTGGTAAGTAAGGTCAAATTAGTATGCAGAATGAGTCAATTGTCATCCAACACTAAGGTCAAGATACCTGTCATTTTGTACAGTATTACATGTGTGTGTGTGTGTGTGTGTGTGTGTGTGTGTGTGTGTGTGTGTTGGGACCGGAAGGTTGTGGGAGTGGGATGGGGAGGATGATGTAGCCAGGGAGCATGTCAGTATCTGTGATTCATCTGAAATTTGAACAGACTGCACTAAACGAAAGTAAAGGTCAAACATTGCAAGCAGACCAGGAAACAGTATGGATCCTGATCTGAGACTGTTCCATGGTCTAAGAGTTGAGCTCTACACATACCTGCCTGGTCCGGTAGTTAAGATTACAATTGGTATCTAAATGCCATAGTGTTTCTCACTGTGTCAAAGATAAAGTAAGACCAACAGTTTTTAAGCATCATTTGGCAGGCCCTTTCTTACACAATAATTGGAGTTTTTTACGCCTACATATGGGCCAGGGGCACTATTTTATTTGTCAGACTCACTTGTGAGACTTTCTTTTTCCATCTAAAGATATATCTGGGAATCTTAAGCTGTATCTGGGATTCCGCGTTCTAAGTCTGAGGAAGAACCCTGCTGACAGATAACACTGACATGAAAGACAACAGAAAGAGATTTTTTTTTATCTGACTGTATTTCACGTTAATTTTCAAATGAAGAAAAAAAAAAAAAAAAAAAAAAAAAAAAAAAAAAAAAAACAGGCGAGGAGATGGTGAAGTCATTTCAAACAGCATGAAACAATAAGAACAAACTTTGTGACATACACATATAATGTAACCAAGATGATGGATGGATGACTGGCAAACAATACCATGATGTGCGCTTATAGGAGCATGTGCACCAATTATGTCGAATACGTTACATGCAGTCTCAATAAATGCCAGCCAGTGAAAAATCAGATTATCATGCACTTACTTGCAGTCTGATTAGTCTTTGCTGCTCACCCTGGTCAACCAAATTTTCTGCTGTCATATTGCGAAGACTAATCAGACCGCTTATATGTTCAGGCTGATCTGTGTATTCAATGTATTAACGTGAAATCTTGTTGTATAGATATATGGTAGTTCGACACCACATCCTGTTAAGCACCGCTTTATTGTACAAGTGGTACTGGGTTTGAATCCCACCAGTGGCGGACTTTTTCACACCATCAACTACAGCCGAGTGTCAAAAGTCTTTTCCCAAATACATAATTTCCATAGACTTCAATGCATTTTCAAGTGTGCGGGAAATTTTGCTGTAGCAATATTGCTTATCACACGATATTAATTTTCATATGATTAGAAAGAGCAACATCTAATAATTTTGATTTGAACTCTGATTGTGCTTTTAGAAATATTCTTTTAAAGACAACACCGGTACTTTTTTGGCCAATTTTGGACAACGTCACCATTGACTTCAATAGATAACTGCATTTCTGAAAATTTTATTCAGGAAGTTCAAACACTCGCAATTTCATTGTTAGTAGGTTTCGGGCAAGCTAAAATTTATTTTGTTTCCAGAAATATTTTAGGTTTTAAAATATGAAAAAAAATATTTTAAACATTTGAACACAAGTCTAATAGTAGAATGTCTTGCACACTTGCAAATGCACTGGAAGACTGGAAAGAATATTTTGGGAAAAGACTTTTGACACTGCACACATTTTTTCAATATTATTAGGCTGTCTTCTTGATACGTCTGAAACACTGTTGAAATGACCTAATTGTAAGTTTCATCCATCCATCTGTTGTGCTTGAAAATGACTATGCGGAAACAGAAGAAATTATCAAACCTGATAAAAGTGCAATTTCATGCCCATTTGAAAACTAAAAAGGAAAACTTCCGCACATGGGTAGCCAAAATAAACTGGTGTTTTTCAAGTCATATGTATGTAAAGCATATTGGAATACAATTTCAGTTTTGAAATGATAAACTGGTGGAGTTATCACAAAACTCTTGAAAAGTTCGGTTTGGCCCGTTTCAGGAGTTTTGTGGTAAACTGCCAGTGTCTTTACTTCAAAGCAACTACTGTGCACAAGTTTTCTTTCCTTATGGACAAGCCAAACAGCATTTTCACATTTTGTGTAACCTTTTCGCAGATGCTTGGATTTCTCGTTTCCAAGTGGGCCTGGAATTAGTCGTTGAGCAGGCATGATGATTCTAATAAGAAACTTCTGTTCCCTTAATTCGAATAATTCGAATGTTGGGTGCCGTTTTACTATTTATTCCTTATCTATTGATATCCATAATTCAAATTATGGATATCCGTTTTTGGAATTATTGATATCCATAAATCAGGGTGAATATTGGATATCTATAATTCAAATTATAGATTCCTATGAATCGAATACTGTACATAATTCGAATTATTGATATCTATAAATCGTGTCGAATTGTAGATATCCATAATTTGAAAATTGGCTATCTATAATTAGAATTATGGATATCCGTAATTTTATTTATTGATATATATAATTCAACATGATTTATGGATATCAAGAAATCGATTTGTGAATACCCATAATCCGAATTTTAGATATCCTTCATTTAGATTATGGATATCAATAATTCGAATCATGGATATCCAAAAATAATTATAGACATCATTTATTAGAATAATGGATATCCAAAATTCGATTTAAGAAATAGATCAGCTCTAGCAGTGAATTGTTGAGTAATAATTCACTGTTTGGAGGTCAGTTGTAAAGTAGATCATATCACGAGCGCGGAGCGCGAGTGATATATCTACTTACAACTGACCGACAAACAGTGAATTATTACTCAACAATTCAATGCTAGAGCTGAACTATTTCGATTCTAACGCTCAAAAACGCTGAAAAGGTATTCTTTTCATTCAAATTCTCCCAACCTTCCTGCCAGCGCGTTCATGCTCCCGCCAATATTCTAAACTGTATCTAAAGTAAATGTACGTTTTTATGGCGATTTTAGAAAGAAAAAGAGACGTTACACCGTCTAACTTCTCAAAACGTCACAAAATTACGTCAGTAATGCAACTGACGTCACCAATTAGACTCACGCGCTCCGAGACAGTGAATTGTTGCAGAATAAAACACGGACACTTTCCATTGCTTCTATAGGCGCACTGTGTTAGAATTAAGGATATAAATAAATGGGGAATAAGTAGTGCAAGAAAATCCCATAGAAAAATGCCAAATAGAAACAATGGCCTTAACTCAATCAAAATTATATGAAATTCTCCCAAAAAGTCAATCAGGTCATCTACTTCTTGTACTCAAAAAATCTACCAAAAATCCAGGCTTTAGGTCAAATACTCTTTAACAAGATATGTGCATTCTCAGTGCATTTATTGAGAAAAAAAAAAACGGCCTATGGTAAACTGTTAGCACGTAATATAGTTTATACTCCAGTAACCACATCGGTTCAAGCGACGTTACATGACGTTTAGTGACGTTAAAATAAACAATGTTTTTCCAGTCTGATTAGATACAGGCGACGTTATGAAGTCGTTGACGCTGTTCCGCCGTTAGAAACACCTCATATAAATGTATTTTCTGCTTCCACTGTTCCCCATACGACATGTGTTGTCAATTAATAGATAGAAAAGAATGTAAATATAAGCAATGAATTCCATTATTATGTTGTTTTCGAAGTATAAACTACATCGGATCGCTTGCAAAATTTACATGAACCCCTTCGGGGCTTACTTACTTTGCACGCAACCCAGTGTGGTTTATACTTTGATGAACACCAGAAAAGTAAATTTCATCCCTTTAATACGGCTCAGCTTTTAGGAGGGAAATAACTCTAAACATAACTCGAAAAGAAAAAAAAATATGTATGAATTATAAGTCCATGAGAAATCCATACATCAAAACCCTACGCCCAAATAGACAGTTACGAGCCACACCCAGAATGACACTCAAAGTATCACCTGAGAGTATATATATACAATGTAACGGCAACTTAGCACATGACATAGTCTCACAAACAAAATCGCACGTGGTTCAATGTCTTACATAAGTCTGTGACTTACCTTATCGTTAATGAAGTGATGTATTTCTGTTTAACGTGGTGATAATCACTGATTTGGGGCATAGACAAAATGTGCATAAAACGCTGAAAATACAACTGATCTTCCCAAAACTTAGCTGGTGTCTTCTTTATGTTGTTCTCCATATTTAGAATCCGAAAATGCAGGATTTATTGATGAAAAAGTGTTGTTTGTTTATAAGGAAATACCAAATGGTAATTTTCTGCGTAGAAATCTAAAAAAAAATAATTGTGCTATTGAAAATATACTTAGTACTGAGGGTACCTTGTTGTATTACGGAGAGAGTCATAGCAGTTATTTTTCCAACTCTTTGACACATTAGCAGCCTGAGCAGATAAAAAAGACAGCCTGTGTCGAATTTTTTTTGGTCAAAACACACAGGTAAGACTAGATGAACAATTTCATTTAAACACCTGTCATAGTGTCAGTAATGTATTACAAGGTATTTATATTTTAGGTGTTATATAGGTATGCTTGCCTGCCCTATATTTAATGATGGGGTCCAGTGTACATATAACTTGTACATGGTTGAACATTTCAGAAAAAGCTACTGTTTTCATCTGGTCTGCATTGCAAGCTCTGTCTCATGCAATAACGTACCTTCAGTGCTACGTAAATTTCAATAACAATGTTATTTTCTTAAGTTTCTACGAGAAAATTACCCCTTGATCTTTCCTTATAAAAACACTTTTTAAGCAGCATGTACCTCTATTTCATATTCTAAATTGTAGAGAACAACAAGAATAAGAAGTCTGCTCACTTTCAGGGAGATATGTTATTTTTTTAATGGTGCTATGCAGATTTTTGCATTTACCATATATCACCACCTTAAATTAGGTGTGGTTTTCGATAGTATCAATTGGTTCTTGAGTTTGGTAGCTGCATAAGTATGGATTACCAGGGGAAATGACTCCATAATAAATGAATGCAGAGTTATCTAAACTTTAAAATATCAAACTGATCAGTGACTACTACTATATCAACTACAAATGTGTCCATAGTACACGGTTGCCCCTGCCTAGTGCGTTGCGTTAGATGGCGCCTTGATTAAGGTACTGGCACTTGTAGGATAGCTAGGCATTGCCCAACATTTGAAATGTGACACAAACTGCGGCCCTTTATACCGGACCAAAGTCACTGTATTGCCAAAACAGAAGGTAATTATAAACAAAGTCAGTGGACTGTGACATATGTCCCATTATAATCTGATTCCTGTAAATTCCTGATGTTCCTATAAATCCTCATACAAAATTTCAAGTTGCTACAATAATAGGAGCCCTGAAATCTACCTCTTACAAAAATCTTAACCTTGCAAAACGGACCCAATTCCCAAGTCAGTGGACCGTGACATATGGATAATCATACACTGATTTTTGTATATTTCTGTTGTATTTTCAGATATTAATCCTCACACATAATTTCAAGTTACTGCAATAACAGGAACCCTAAAATCTACCTCTTACAAAAATCTTAACCTTGCAAAATTAGCGTAAGTCCGTTGTTAGTGGACCTTACATATGGATTATTATAGAAATGATTTTCTTTTTCTTGGGATTTTATTGATGTGTAAACGCCGGCGAATCACTCACAAACTGAATAAAGCCGGAAAAAAATACCCTTCGAAATTACAAACTCTATTTGAATTACAAACGCCTTTTTCGTGGGTTTTCATTTTTAACTCGTTTCCTTGCAAGAAAAGTCGGAAACACCCCAAAATAGTCAATGATTCAACCAAAAACACTGGCGAGGGTGCCGCCATTTTGAAAACGTTACCAACTGACGTGTGTTATGACGTTGACGTTACGTCATAAATAACGTCATACACGCGCTTGCTTTGGTCGTCTCAAGGTAAATTTTGTTCTTCCGTTTAAATTGCAATTAGAAAATGCAAATTCCTTTCGGAAAAGCGTGGAAATCTTAATCAAAAAAGAATGCCGCGTATGGATACAACGTCAACAGGATTTCTCGAAGTGTGGACGCCTCTCTGCAGATGCTGTCAGCCAATCATTTGTCCGGAACTTGTGCCAGAGAGAGGCTGTTGGAATTATTCTGCTCTAATTCCTGTTTATTCCTGTTGTACTCATAGATATAAACCCTCATACAAAATTTCAAGGTGCTACAATAATAGGAACCCTGACAACTGCCTCTTACAATAATTTTAATCTTGCAAAAATAGCCTGAGTCAGAAGTCAGTAGACCATGACATATGGGCCATTCTGCCCTAATTCTTGTGTATTCCTGTTGTACTTACTAACAAATATGCAGAAAAGGTACCGGACCAGACAAAGCTACATTTGCCGCCCTGCTTAACCAAGTCATCAGTCTATGAAATGTATGTGGAGGAAATGACAGCATCTAAAACAAAGTATCTGTCTCTCTCACACTTCTATTGGATTTGGCGAAAGTGTCTCAGTTATGTGACTATTCCAAAGGTAATACATTTGTATGAGATTTGACATTCGACACAAAATGTTTACCATCTTGCAAAATGTTATGATATTATAACATTTTGCGATGTTTATAATGTGGAATTATTTTGCGTTGCTAAAACATTTTGTGCAATAAATTTCGTAGCACATTTGTATGAGATTTGACATTCGATGCAAAATGTTATCAAGTTACAACACTTTGCTTTGTTATAACATTTTGCTTTCTTAAAACATTTAGAGGGTAGTGAAATTTATAACATGTGCGTTGATACTACATTTCACACTTGTATGAGCTTTGACATTCGACACAAAATATTACAATGTTAAAACATTTTGCATTGCATTCCTCGCCTCCAAAAGATCTAACTACATGTATTCAGAACTTCCATAGTTAAAACTCTTTAGAATTTGATTCATCAAATGACTTGTTATATACGTAGATGTTGTTAGAAAAATGGTCTTAAAATAAAAACTTTGTGAAAACTAAAATGAAGAGACAGAAATATAAAAACACCATATAATAGCTTTCCAAAGTATTAATTTTGCACTAGACTACGAGCTGATACATGTCTTCCTTAATTTTCAGAGATCAGGCTTTTCGAAATGCAACGTTTGTACTGAAATCAAAATGAAACTAGCAGAAACAAAAGATAAAACAGTAAGAGAGGCATTGATTAAGTTACGCCAGGAACATCTATTAAAGCAAGGGTATGTATCTGATACGCTTTTTATATCCGACCATCCTGCCAGCGCAACAAGCACAGGATTAAATTATCTGAGAAAGAATAACTGTTTATTCCATAATATGAATTTAAGACAGCATCTCATTTTTAATTACTGATTCTATCAGTCATTCAAAGCTTTCACAAGCGTATTTTGGAAAGTGGCTTTCATAGCTGTATTCATCTGCTCCAAAATGAAGTGATCGCTTAAAACATCTGGATTTACAAATAACCTTTGCACGAAGTTAAATGATAACTTATATAACGTATTGTTTTGCAGTTATAACTATTTATTTTATTCTGTAAAATGATCAGTATCTATAAATGACACCAGCGGCCAGAAAATGTAACGTGTACAAAACCATATATAAAATCAATCCACCAATCACCATACTCGCACCTTGAAGCGGCATCTGTCCGTTTAAGCGCCCTTTATAGTTTTGCAGGTAAAGGAAACTAGCTGCCGCTAAAAATACTGCTATACAGTTGTAAACGTACCTAAAACAGTATTCCGAGTTCGTTAATCTTTGCAAGGAATGTAATGCGGCATTTGTGTGTTTATCAGTGGCTATTTATAGATCAATACGACATGTATACCATACTGTAAACATTGGAGTGGGCACCCTCGTGGCCCATCGGTAATGCGAAATACTGCAAACACTGTATGCTTATAAGACAGTGAAAACTAGTAATTGTTGTTAGGATTCGGAAATAACTTGTATATAGGAGATATCATTCGGTAGATGTATGAAGTGATTTGCGCTAAACGGCTTATTTACTTAATACAATGAATAGGGATGCAGTTTGAAATTATTTTCAACCGATGTACCATGACTTTATTCTAATAGAATCTGCCATTCCAGGGCAATTTGCCCTTTGATTAATTCTAGTGGAGAATTGCACTGGCAGAAATCAATGACGTCATTGATATGTTACCATAAAAGTTGTGGAATTACTAACGGATGTGTTTAGTACATTCATTTTTTGTAGAATGACATATCTAAAGGGCTTTGCCATGCATGGCCAATTTTTCAAACTGAATACCTTCTATTATCATTTAAGATTTTGTCAAACAAGTAAGTATTCTTGTGTCATTTACTGCCGTGTCTACTTTGTTTAAATTGTCTCCAGATAAACCTAGAATCTTTACGGTAGACTTGTTAGTGTATGTAATAACTTCGTATACTCTACAGTTGGGCGATTTCAGCGTGAACAATAACTCTCTTTTGTTTAAACAAATAGCCGGGACGCAGTTGATACCTTTGAACTTAGAACTATATACTTTGAAGGCACAGTCATCTTTCTGTACTTCTATAGCACTTACCCAATACACTGACATTCAAACTGAAACAATTACAACCTGCAATCTGATTATCTTAATTACTAACCAGAACTGGAAATGAAAAACACCGTTTGATGATAGATGGTTACAATACCACGTACCAACGATCGCCATTGTTTCTTAAAGAGCACGGACTAGGTAAGAAAATAAGTCATAGCTCAGGGCTTAAAACTGAGATATAGCTGATCTTCTTACTTGGTTCGAAGTTCTTTTCATTTGAAATACAAGCTATTTATGGATATAATCATGGGGCCGTATTGTCGGAGTATATCAGTTTGTAGAATATTGAAAACCATAGGCGTTTAGAATATCGATACCCTAGGGCGTTTTGAAGAACTCTAAGTTTGATTTAAAATTATTTTATTTCTAGAATTCACATTACAACATGTAAACAACATGAATACGCAAAGAAAATGGGTCAGAATGAAAGCGATAGCTTATAGAGCTCTTATTGACTCCAAAGTTCAACAAATTTACAGCCATAATGTATTTAGACCAATAGAAATGATTCAGTAGCTATTGCTTTTTGCGCAAGTAACAGTCAAAATGTCATCGGGTGTAGGTCATTAGGTATATCATACACATGTACTGCATTGCGATACAAGTCATGGTTTAAAGCGACACGGTAGACTGTCCACCTTACAAGGAGACCTTGGTTCGAATCCGGGCCTAAGTGATTGATTTTTTCAGAGTCTGTGACAGTTGGCGCCCAACGTAGGTATTACGAATATCATGTTCTTTACTGCTATGTGTACAAGCCAGTTTAAAAGCAACGTGTTTTAGTGCTCGCCTTTCAAGTAGGAGACCCGGATTCAAATCTGGAATGCACCGACTGAGTAATCTAAGAGTCCGTGACAAAATTATAATTGAATATTTGTTCTTGTATGTGTCTTTTCAGGTTGGAAAGAAGAAAATATCATAAGCATGCGGTTAAAGGGCGATCACAGGCAGACAAATATTTATCCATAATTATTGATGGCATGGATCAATCGAAAACGGATATTCCACATTTCATCTACCTCAGTTCTATGGTAGCAGGAATGTGGAAACTCCGTACCCATTTAATTGGGGCGATTGTCCATGGCATCGGTATTCATGGATATTTTGATTACTATCAATATGCCCATAGTTCAAATCTGACTATACATGTACTTCTGTCAATCCTTGGACGCCTAAAGAACCTCCCAGATGTACTATATCTACAACTCGACAATTGTGCGCGTGAAAATAAAAATAGGTGAGGTGTAGTGCATTTCTTAGAAACATCGAGCTCAGACAAGCATTCTTTATAGAGGATCTTATAAAAGAGCTCATGTATTAATGAATTATTACATACTTAATAACATCTACATAGTAAATTTCCCATTGCCACCCGTGAGTATTTTCTGGATCCATAAAGGCACAGTCACGTGACTGTGCCAATTTTCCATATAATATGGATTTTTGGCACTGCCTCTTTTTAATTGGTTGAATCCTTTCACACGTTCTATCCAGTAATTCAAAATGGCGGAGGTGATGGAATCTTTAGCTGATCGAAATCTAGACCTAGAAACTAAGATTGAGGAGAGAAATTGGATTGCGGGAAGTTTCAGAGTCAGAAACATTTGAGTTTGTTTTGTTGACTATAGGAATGATTTATTTTTAGCGGGGGCTGAAGGCGGGGCGTGGTATCGATGTGTAAATGACGGCGAATCATTCACAAACTGAATAAAGGCCCGAAGAGCTTTATGTTAAGTTGTGAGGCCGGCGTCTACACATCGATAAAATCTCCCAAAAAAGGAAATTCATCTCTTATAGTTCCAAGTTTGTCCATCCTAAACTTTTTCTTCGGCTGCATTGCCCAACGGTTTACTACGTCGGATTGTATTTTCAAGCTTGATTCCCTTTGAAATTACAAAATCTATTTGAAATTACAAACGGCTTTCCGCGTACGTTTTCGTTTTTAACCCGTTACCTTGCATGAAAAATCGGAAACACTTAAAAAGGCAAATATTTAACCAAAAACACTGTCGAGGGCGCCGCCATTTTGAAAACGTTACCAACTGACGTTTGTTATGACGCTGACGTTACGTCATAAATAACGTCAAACTCGCGCCTCTTTTGGTCGCCTCAAGACAAATTTTGTTCTTCCATCTGAATTACAACTTTGTTCTCTTTCTATCTCTATATTTGCATAAGTATGTAATAAAAAGGTTACGATATGGCGGAGGTGTGCCTCTAAGTCATATTGGCACTGGGTAGCAATATTGGCCCTCGGGCCAATATTGCTATCCAGTGCCAATATGACTTAGAGGCACACCTCCGCCATATAATAACCTCTAATTATTAAACCAGTTGGGGAAAAAAGATAAGATGCGAGGCTGTGCCGAGCTTCTTATCGGTTTTTCCCCCACGAGTTTAATGCAAGATTCTGTTAATCATATGACACTAAAATCGCATTTTATTAGCAAAATTTTCACTAAAATGTCACGATTTCGCCATTAAAAAACGTGACGTTTTTATGGACGTCAATGCATAATGGTACGACGTAATTTGCATATTTAATCCACCAGTTGATTATCGTTTTTAATGCATGACTTTATAACACCCTCAGATGCGACGTCAAATGATAAAAGGTATTTAGTTTTGGCGAACCGAACAATGAAGCCCTGTTTCACTCTCTCGAAAAAACATCTTAACAACAAATACTTTAGGTAAAAGCCAAACCTGGAGTACTTATTAGCATCATATGGCTGATGGAGGACTATGGATTATTACTTTGTACAGAACTTGAATGCTTTTTTCTGCCATTTTTAACATATCGGTTGCTATGGCAATCTAGCAAATTAAGCAGCTGGCATAAAACCACTGTCTAACCGCTGACTATCTAATGATAATTTCTTTACATCAATTTGCAATTATACATCTCCAATGTTAAAGCAGCAATAGCCTATTTTCAGATATCTCAGTATTTATGAAGTACAACGTGAAGTGTGAAAAGAAAACACATTACTTAATCCATAGGCACAATTCAGCATTTTAGCAGAGGCTTATGTGAATAGCGTTTCAGCTTTTAGCGAGTCTAACGAAAGGGCTACAGAAAGGTTGAACGGCTAAGTATTTTTGATAGATTGCCAATAGGATGCTCATATTTTTCTTTGCTAGGAGATAAGATGTTAATTACCTAATTACCTTTTGGGCCGATGGCCGTAATTGTCTTTTTTTTCTCAGATTCTTGAACCGTTCGATCTAGAAAGTTGCTTTTTAATAAACTGACAGTACTCGATATGTCAATTACTCTGATGATAGTACATTATTTGCATTTATTACTGACAGACGTATGCCCCGTTTCTCGTCTTTTCGTGGTCTATTTCTAAAGACCCTTAGTGCTAGGGCTTTCGTAGTCATAGCTGGATAGACCATATATATTAGCGGGTATGTATTATTTCTGTTCTGTCGGCCTTGTACTTACAGGGTTATGCTGTATTATACGACGTTGTACTTGTACATGGAAAAACGGATTTTTAGCACCATAATCTACCAGTAAGAAAACTTGTCTATTCATTCAACATATAATAGTCTTCTTCAAATGAATAGGGCCTAGTTTATTCATTGTGACATTGGTGTGTCTTTACAGGTATATCCTAAGTCTGTTGTGCCTGCTAGTGGAAATGAAGGTATTCAAAAAAATAAAAGTCAGCTTTCTCATGGTAGGCCATACGCATGAAGATATCGACCAGGTTTTCTCAAGGTAAATATAGAAATGTACTGAATATGAACATTCCTGTCCCTCTGTCGATGCATTTTCAATATATAATATATATTTTTGCTACAACTAGAGTAATTGCACAAGGAATGAAGCATACCCCGACCAGCGCAACAGCAAAATGATGCCTATCTTAATACATATTATGAACACAGAAACTCACCTAGTCGAAAATCAGAAGGTCACATCAAATTACATTAAAATATCAGGAATATCATCATAAAATTCAAAATAATTACGAAGTTTTAATAAAAATGTTTAACAGTATGATCCTACTCTTGGTCAGGAATAGCATGCAGAAGATGTGAACTAATCTGCTTGAAGAAAACCTTATCATACCAGAATGTTCCTTCTAATGAGACTAGAAATGTATGCAGAGCTTATGAATTTGATCCAAAACTTTAACACAAATGTTGGTTACCTTGACCTCAAGTTAGCAATAGCATCCTAATGATGTTGAACCTAGGAGTAAAACCCAGTCAGACACCAATAGGTTCCATCAAGGAAATATAAGCAACAAATAACATAATAATGCAATCCAAAACGGAAATATATGTCTGTAAGCTTAACCTTAGGTAACAATCAGCAACCAGATGTTGTCAGCTACTCTGTGCGAAGCAACGTTTAAAGCATGTCATGCATCAAAAAGTCTATCTAAGAATAAACTCAACACAAAACTTTAACGCAAAAGCTATCATTGCAGACTGTACATTGTCTGTCTATACTTAGGCAATTGCCAAGCTATTGGCAAATCATAAACGCAATAAACTTTACTGGCAATGCTACCAATTATCTACTCTGCAACTCTAGAGAACTATTGGTAGAAGATGGCCTATCAAACTTTATCCAAAGCTGAACTTGTCAGACAAAGTTTGAAATATTTTAGAAGCAACTACAATATACAAGTGCCTGCTTGATTTAACCCCTTTACCAATAAGAGTTTTTGATTTTGCAGATATTCGGTATGGCTCCAAAAACACCCAGCTAGCACACTGCCAAAGCTAATTGGATCCTGGGAAAAGTGTACCACTCCTAACCCAGAAGGATTTCTCACTTCTAAAGTTTTGAACGTGACAGGGTGGCTACAGGTATGGAACTTGCATCCTTGATATATGCTGTTTAATATGAATTGATGTATGCTGTTTGATATGGTTTCGGAATGACTAGATGAACAAAGCAACGTTTTGTTCGGACTGAGCAAGCAAGGAAGCGTTAATATCTTTATCATATGACGTCGCTGTTATTCAGTGGATAACGTCGTGTCATAAACATCGTATGGCACCACGTTTAATAACATTTTTGCACGTACGTGTAACGCCATTGAAAACGTCCCCGTCAACACATGCGACAGTGCTTTTTCTTATTGACATGTTGATCATTTTGAAGGTGATAAAATACCACTTTCAATAAGGGTCTTTTGAAAACAGAATCTTACACTCATGGTCCTTGCATATGAAAATTTATGAAACTCGCTAAAGGCTTGTTTCCTAACTTACATATGAAATGACCGACCACTCTGTAAGATCCCCTGTTTAATTTACCTTTAACAAATTAAGTGTAACAAATGATTGTTTTCATTGTTTCTTCTGATTCACACACCCCTTGTCCGTTAAAGTTTCTGTATAAATGTTCCATAAGGATCAGCTGGAACAGGCTATAGTAAAGAAAATATTCTGTTTGGTAAAAGATTAGAAATTCAGACTGGAATAAAATTTCTTGCGATTGATATCACAGCAACTGTTCAGGCAACTTTGATTGCTTTCTGCTGTTTGTTCTCTTCGTACAATGTTATTAATTGTCAAAAATAATTCAGCCGCTAAAGGAGAAAACCAACAACGTGGTTGTGCGCCAAGCGCAGACTCAGATCAGCCTGGGCATCCACCAAGTCCGATCAGAGTCTTCGCTGTCCACATGGAGGTAACTTAGACCCTAAGGTACTCTTTAAGCGCTTAGCGGATGCCCATGTTGATCTGAGTCTGCGCTGGGCGCACAGCCACTTTGTTCGTTTTCTCGTGTCACAGCTCAATTATCAAAATGTATAACTTAATTTAACCCCAAAAAAACTTGTTTCTGTAATATAACACCGATTTAGGTACACATGGATGTTCACCTGTTCTGTTACATTTCTTCTTCTTTTCCATGGTGACGCTTTGTTGTCTTCTGTTTTGTGACTGTTGTGTGGTTGGTGTTTATTGGTTTGGTTGAAACCATTGCAGAAAGCTGAAGGTGAGGGTCTGGATTCGGTAAAATAAGGTTTATACCGATAAGCGATCCATTATACGCCGTACTATGTGGGTGCTTTTGTTCACCTTTTGCGTGAATGGTGTTTTCAGTTGTGATTGCTGAATGACCACTTGTGTGTTAATGAGCTGTTCACTCAACGTTTGCATATATACATTTACACTTCTTTCCCTTTTGATTTTGATGGCAGAATATGGGAGCTGATGGCATTGGTTCTGCCCTTTGCCTCTAGCTTATCATTTTTCGAACAAAGGTATCGAAATTTGGGAATTTCAAAGACATTTCAAGGACAATAAAACATGATAAACCTGCAAGATTTAGAAATGGCGTTGTGGGGATAAGGTAGAGGGGGCGTTGATGTAGCAGAAGCCTCCTAGATCGAGCTGTTCCTAGAAATTGCCATTTATCCTTGCTTTTTTTTGCACTTCTAATAATGTTTAGAATTTTCCTTTTGTCAGGAGTACATCAACCCCTTGACAGGGCATTCACAGCCACACACTTTCAAAATCATGCAGGGTGGAGATGGCAAGGCTAAAATCATGTATAAGCGGTGGACAAATGACAAGGTTAGTTTAATTACTTGAGTCCAGAACACCAATAAGCATTGTTTTTCATAAACAGTGTAATACTAGAATTCATATACAAAACATCTTCCACCTATTGTAACGATTCATCAACTATCTGTTTGCTGCGTTTCCGAAATATATACGCACGCCCTTTCCAAGCCAAATGCTGCTACCACACTACTACGTTAAATGCCCTACATAACCTTTATTCGTAGAGATGCAAAAGTGAATAGGACAAAGGACGTAATGCATGGATCGTTTACAATTTTGAATAACAAATAATGATCAGAATACAGAGCTTGGTTGTTTATGAAGTATATTCTTGCTTACAGTGATTTGTTGTCCAATATATCACTGGTTGGAGGTCAGTCGTGAAGTGGATAAATCATGAGCGCGAAGCACGAGTGATATTTTCACTGACGACTGACTGACAACCAGTGATATATTGGGCAACAAATTACTTGTTAGTAAAAATCTATTTCGATTCTAACATGCAAGAAACGACGAAAACCAAAGTGTTTCCTTAAGAATCTTTTTCGATTCTAACGTGCAAGAAACGACGAAAACGCAAATGTTTCCCTCACATTTTTCAGTTTTTCACCATGATAACATGAAGAAGTCCCGCCTACTTTTTTGACTGTAACAGAGGCGTTTACATGTATTTCGTAAGTTTTGGTGCAAGAAAACGACGTTACACCCGTCTATCCTCATGGAAATGAAAACTGACGTCCCCAAACGAATCATAATGACGTTCAAAAGGCGCTAAATAACGTCACGCTAGTCTGCCCAGTGATTTGTCACGCAGTATATCGCTAGATTTTACCATTGGCCATATAGGCGACCAGTGTTATAATTTAGGTTTAACTGCTCTTTCAGGCAATATTTCATTCCCGTCTCCCAGAGAAGGGGAGAAAGAATAGACTAGTGATAGACGAGAGAAAAATGTCCAGACAGCCCCACCCGCAGCTACTGCAAGCACAGTAGGCTCTTGCCCTACTGCTACTCAAATCAGTAGGACGCCTCGGAACTGGAAGTTACACGCAGCAACACCGTACCACCCGACACCCCGACTACAAAGGATTTTAATTAAAATTCGATCGTTTAATGTTTTTACCGCAATCCCTTAATATTTTTTAGCAATGGCATGAGAGCGGCGGCAATGAGCAGTACCTGCTCAAACGGATTCCAGATTCAAGACCCAGCTACCTGCAGCCATCTCTTGAAAAAATTGATTTAGAGAGACTGAAAACAGACATCGGCAAAGTGGTCACTGCATATGCTAAAGACTCCATGGTCTGGTGGAATTCCTTTTTCAGACAGTTAGGTAAGATAATGTGCAAATCTTACGTTAATTCTCTCAGAGGAGATATAAAGATCAGTGCTCATTACTTATGTGGGTATATCTCCTCATGTTTGCCCGTGTGTCAGTGTGTCCGTCTACCTGTCCGCTAATATCTCTAAAACCGTTCAAGGTATTTTGAAATCCTTCCGTAGGCATATTCTTATGGAGTCGGCAGGGGAGTTTGTAGTCTCTATTGAGTACTCCGTGTTATACACTGCATTGCTAACCTTGTTCTGGACAGTGACTCTGGTGTTAATTGGCCAATTTTGCCCACTACGGAACTTGATTGAGATCTTGCAGTCATTTATTTCATCTATATGTTGGGTAAGAATTGCTGAAAATTGCCACCTCTACTGCGTTCACAAGTTAAGTGACTTACGATGGATAAAAAAACAACGAACGGCAAGTGATCTCAATAGAATATGAAATTAGTGCTTGGGAAAAAAGAACGTATAATGACTGCTTGAATGATGACAGTAAATGTAATACCTTTGGGTCAGCAGCAGTAGGCTGATGTCAACCAGTTACCGTCTGGACATATTTTGCCTGTCCGAAATAAAGAAACATGAAATATTTTCGCTTTTTTTGCTGATAACGATAAATTCGAGCTAAGCTCTCTTATTTTTATGTAGTTAGTGATATATATATAATTATATAAATAGCTGTTACCTTTTTCCAGCGTTGAAATGCTAAAATTCATTTTTTTTCTTCAGAAAGTAACACTCAAGAAATGTACCATTCTGACGAAAGAAATCTTCTGGATACTATATTGGCAGTGAAAGAACAGCAAAGGTAAGAACCGGTGACGTGATCCTGTTGGTTAATGATTTTTGCATATTGTGCTTAAAAGAGTCATTATCATTTCATAGAGGAAGATATACTAGTGGGCATGTCATTTGAATTTTATGCACCTTGGCACAAATTGATTGATTGGTTTGTGGCTTAACGTCCACGGTAAACAGCTATGGTCATGTCGGGACGGTCAGTTATCGTAGCAACACTTTTCCTGGGCAGGCTTAGACCTCCTAAGCGGTTAACCAGTACTAAGTGCACATACTTTCGCTAGTAACTGACAACTGCCCCTCTTGAATTAGCGGAAGGAGAAAGAAAGTATGTGGCCAGACCGGGTATCGAATCCAGGACCTCTGACTTATGAGTCAGGTGCTCTACCGATTGCGCTACGCGGCCTGGTTCTTGGTGCATATGAAATGACCACAACTATAAGGCTTTCTTTATCATACAAGTGTCATACAAGTGTTTAAAATGGCATTCATCACTTTAAAATAAATATAAAAGCGTCACAAACGACTGCATGATACCCCGCCACAACAAACCAATATCACTTGTTGATTTTTGCTGTTTTCTTTTATATACCCGTATGTGGTCACGGGGTTTATTTAGACGGAGCTAAAATTTCATGAAGCGCGAAGCGCTTCTAGTAGAATTTTAGCGACGACCACTTGCTTCTTCACACGATTAACGCTGAAAAATCAAATTTTTATTCTTATCTTTACATTTTAATTGTGAACCTCTCTATGCCGTTTTCGTGGTTGTTTGGCGTAGAATAGGCAAAATATGGATCGAAGAAAAGTTAGTAACGACGTGTTCAGCCATAACGTCAAACAACCGTCGCCCTGACGTGGCATCAATCGAACATTACAAGAACCAATCAAGACGTTTGTTTACATAAGACGTCGCTTGACGGCAACGTCACATGATCGATTGTCCTTCATCGATGTATGAAGCTAGTTGCTTTGGAGGTTCACCTATGGGAAGTTAGTGGCAAGTGTAAATATTTATTATGTAAGAAGGTATTTAACAGTTTGAATCTCGACTAATCGCATGGCATGGTAATAGTAAGTCATTCCGTAATACTGTTACATTGTTGTAACAATGCTTCTAACTCGTTTCAGATTGTTGGAAAATACTAACCGCAATGTGGCGACTGTTAACGTTCAAAGTTTAAAAGAGGAAGATGACTCTCTAAGAGTAAGTTATTCAATTAATCTTTCAATTCGTTTCAAAAGAAATATTTACTTTATAAGTGAATCCTTGAGTCAAACTAGTACTTGTTGTATTCCACTATTTTGATGCAAAGAGAATAGATTTGAAATGATTCTTAATAACATTTCTATTACAATAAAAACCGTCAGCTACACACACACACTCACACACACACGCACACACACTCACACACACATACACACGTGTGGAGCTGTGTAATGGATATAATATTAATAACAGATAAATGCCTTCTTTTGAGCCATATTCGACAGCTTTCGCACTTAATTTTATGGAACAGCCATGAAAGGAGATGGCAACGCCCATAAACGAGGGAGCAGAATAAACCGAATGCGCTTCAAAACATACAAGAAATATTTATTATTCTTGTATGTTTCATATCGGCATTATCTGTTTAATAGATGCATCAGAATCTAGCACTGACCCAAGAATTGTGTCACACTGCCAGGCAGGTTCGATCTAAAACAGCAACTATCTACACAATATGTGTATATAGAACGTTTCTAATTAAAATAATTTAATCTCAATAACTTTAAAGTTCAAACCCTACAACTCTAATTCGGACCTGATTTTAAGTATGCATGTTCTATATAAGATACCTTTTTATCATATGCCGTGGGTGTTATTCACTGGATAACGTCGGGTCTTAAAAATCATAAGACCGTACGTGTAATAACAGTTTGCCACGTACAACTAACGTCACTGACAACGTCCATGTCATCCATGTGAAATGTTCAGTTTGAAGGCGTTAAACTGCTATTTTAAAGGGTCATATGATAAACAGAATATTACACTCGCTTTATAAATTTCATAAGAAATGATTACTCGTGAAAGATTCTCTATATAGTACATCAGATTCTGTTAAACTGAGAGCATACGATTGCCAGATGATGTACGGGTACTCAGCTATGTCTTGTAGACACGGTGTTCTGTTTAAGCTTTGATCAAATAGAGTCTTCTTCAATGTTTCGCTCAGTCATAGGGCGCAATGTAAACAATGTCATAACATTGATACTTCTGACGTTTTCGAAAGCATGAAATTGTATCGTGAACCATTGCAGAAGTCTTTTAAAGTGGCCCATTCTTGTTCATACTTCCATCAACAACGGAAAAAAATGGGAACAGTAATTTATCAAACAAGTTTAAGTCTCCATAATCCTCTCAGTGGTATAAACGTTGAAACACAAACCATTATGAAAAATGCTTGAATCATCACGTTTGGTGATAAAATGTAGGCTGTGCATAAATTGATACACATAATTGACAAAATGTACGAGGAACATGCTTTAAAACATCTACAAATCGCTCCACAAAACATGATTTTCCTATTCTGGTTTCCGATTTGTCCGATTGCGCGATGCAATATAAACAAAAGCGGGATAGTAAACGGGAACCCACCATTGTATATTGTATTTTAACCATTTTATTCACGGATATGAAATAGAAAGTTTGATTTTAGTTGCCAACTAATTTAAAATCATTGTTCAAACCTTTTTACTGTTTATTAGCTTAAAGCTAGCTATTCGTGGTCATTTATAATGACGAAACAATGGTGAGAAGCTTGCAGCGATTCCTCGTGCTTATAATGTTCATGCTGATACAGCAATGGGGATTTTAAAAGTCACTTCTTTATCTCATAATTTTCAGTGCACGTAAATACCCTAGATAATTTTCCCCTGGATGGTCATTCAAATTATTTAGTATGTAACATATAAGGCAGTCCACTGTCACTAAAACCTGTATATTTCATAGACGAATAATAAGTTAATAAACTTTCTTTTTCAGGTAACAATAGGCAAACCTGGTCGAGTCGCCAATACACGATTTTCTCGGACTCAAGACAGAGGATGTCAGACTCCCAAAATGATGTCTGGAACTCCCAGACAAAAACCTGTGCACCCACTGGGACTCTCAAAACAAAAATCAAGTACCAGCTAGAAATGTTTTTCACAGAAAAACTGATTCCCTCCACAACCCAATTTCCCATCCCCTCTAATGAATAAAAAGCCTGTACAAATAAAATATTTATGCAAGTTTGGATAAAATCCATCTGCTGGTTCTAAAGATATCCTACATAGAAGACTATGCCTTGAAAGATGGGTCAAGGTCACCAACTACTAAACATGTCTTAAACTTGTCACAACGATATATTCATGCAAGTCTGATAAATATCCGTCAACTAGTTTAAGATCTCATTTTTAGGTAAGTTAGCTGTTGGCCTTGAAAATAGGGTCAAGGTCAGCAAAATACTCTTGAGACTTCCTATGAGAGTAAAGTGGATGTTAAGCCAAAGGCTTAAGAGATATATCAATTTTAGTGAATTTTTCACATATGTAAGTTCTCCTGTGATCTAGAAGATAAAGTAAAGGTCACCCAAATCTGACCACCACTTAAGCTGGTCCCAATGATGTGTCCATGGAAATTTTGGTTAATTCCATTTACTGGTTCGTCAGGCATTATGGGTAAAAGAAATTACCATCTATTTCCTCCAATGACATTGAAAATGAGGTCATGGTCACCAAAACCTAATCAGTTCTTATAAATGTCCCAATGATGTACCCATTCATGTTCGGTGAAATTCCATCGACTGGTTCATAATAAATTGTGGGTAATGTCCCAATGATGTACCCATTCATGTTCGGTGAAATTCCATCGACTGGGTCATAATAAATTGTGGGTACAATAAACTGTCATCTTAGTCCTCCAGTGACCGTGAAAATGTGGAAAAGGTCATCAACATCTAATCAGCTCTAAAACTTTTCCCGACAATGTATCCATGCACGTTTGGTGAAATCCCAATCATTGGTTCCGGTGATATTATGGGTTAACGAACTTGTCATCTAATTCATCAATTGACCTTGAAATGAGGTCAAGGTCACCAAACTCTAATGAGGTCTTAAACTTGCCGGCATTTAATAATACTGCATGTACCGTATTCGACATAATTAGTGCGCATGCTCCTATAAGCGCACAGCATGGTATTGTTTGAGGCATATGACTATGAGCGGACATGTTTTTACTTGTCTATCTCTTTTGGCTCGCTAGTTTACAAGAGCTGAAAAAATGCTAGAAAATCTTTCATTTTTTGTTTATAAAACTTCTCTATCCGTCTATGACACATAATCAAGCAGCTTTTCTCCTACATGTATGCTTAAACATCAAATTTGTTTCCAATCGTTGACATGTGCGCGTATATGGAAGAAAATTTACTACAAGTATTTGTCTCCATTTTGAAAAAGTTAAGAGCACAGGGCGCTAAAAGGGTCGATTACGGTATGTGCATGATAATCTAAGTCTTCACTTTTGTAGGTTTTGTTGTGGTTTGTCTTGGTTACATTAAGGAGCCCTGGTAGCTCAGTGGGTTAAACGCTGGCCTACTGATCTAGCGGTCGCGGGTTCGAGCCCTGCCAGAGGCGGAGTTCTTCCCATCGTAAACGGGGTTCCATTGCACACAGCCTTTCACTATCATCCACCCATCATCCTGATATGACTGTAGAAAAGGACCTAAAATTGAAAGTCATCCATCCATCATCTTGGTTACAGTATATGTGTATGTCACAAAGTTTGATCTTATTTTTTCATGCTGTTTGAAATGACTTCACCATCTCCTCGCTTGTTTATTTATTTTGTTTTGTTTTGTTTTGTCTTCATTTGAAAATTAACATGAAATACAGTCAGATAAAAAAGATGTTCTGTTTCTGTTGTCTTCCATGTCAGTATTATCTGTCAGTAGGGTTCTTCCTCAGACTTCGAAAACAGAATTCCAGATTCCAGATACAGCTTAAGATTCCCAGATATACCTTTAGATGGAAAAAGAAAGTCTCACAAGTGAGTCTGACAAATAAAATAGTGCCCTGGCCCATATGTAGGCGTAAAAAACTCCAATTATTGTGTAAGTAAGGGCCTGCCAAATGATGCTTAAAAACAGTTGGTCTTGCTTCATCTTTGACACAGAGAGAAACACTATGGCATTTAGATGCCAATTGTAATCTTAAATACCAGACCAGGCAGGTATGTGTAGAGCTCAACTCTTAGACCATGGAACAGTCTCAGATCAGGATCCATACTGTTTCCTCGTCTGCTTGCAATGTCTGACCTTTACTTTCGTTTAGTGCAGTCTGTTCAAATTTCAGATGAATCACAGATACTGACATGCTCCCTGGCTACATCCTCCTCCCCATCCAACTCCAACAACCCCCCGGTCCCAACACCGATAATAGCAAATACCGATAATCAAATGCGCTTTCAAAGCTCCTTACCAGGCAAATGTTTCCAAACAAATTGCAGAACACACTTGCAGCAGGTATATAGAGAATACCATGTTAGTGTCTTTTGATATCAAGTTCATCAGGCGAGACCAGAAACAGCGTAGGAATGGCGAGACGTGTTTCTGGTCGAGTCGGATAAACTTATATCAAAAGACATTTACATGGTAGAAGATTTTACAGTGTAAAGAGAGGCACACAAATGATAAGCAAACACAGTTTTGTTCTAACTTGTCACGTCGTGAATGCAATTAGACGTAAGTCGGTGACGTCATTTAACCAATCTAACGTTGATATCACGGCAAACGTCAGTTTGTAGCCAATCATCTTCAGAGATCGCTTCTAAAGGCATCGCCTGATAACACTGGCGCAAGCGCAGTTCTAAGGTGACATGATATCACATCATGTTATCATATCCCAGTTATCAGTTGAATTTAGCAGCAGATGCATGATAAGGTATTTTCTCTAGCAGGTGTCTCGTTTCAACTGTAGAATAAACAAAGCCAAAACCAAGAAATAGGGTTAATCGTCCATACCAACTGACTGACAAGCTCATTTCTACTATAGCATCATGACCATTTTGCCAAATTTGTGCCTGGCACATGGTGAACTGCTAAGTCCATACCCGTCAGGGTGTTAGTTGCTCTATCTGTCCTTCACACAGGATTTGCTGGTAAGTTAGTGAACAACGTCGGGTAAGCAGAACAGTCTGTGCCCAAAAATGTTACCTGCTAAGTCTCTGCATGGCACAGGGTTAACAGCTAAGAGTTTGCAGTGCACATGGTTAGCTGTTAAGTCAGTGCTGTGCACAGGGTTAGCTACTTAGTCTGTGCAGTGCACAGGGTTAGCTGCCAAGTCTGTGCATAGCACAGAGTTAGCTGTTTAGTCTGTGCAGTGCACAGGTTAGCTGCAAAGTGTGTACATAGCATAGAGTTAGCTGCTTAGTCTGTGCAGTGCACAGGGTTAGCTGCTCAGTCTGTGCACTGCACAGGGTTAGCTGCTTAGTCTGTATTGAACAGGGTTAGCTGCTCAGTCTGTGCAGGGCACAGGGTTCGCTGCATAGTCTGTGCATAGCACAGGGTTAGCTGCTTAGTCTGTGCAGTGCACAGGGTTAGCTGCTTAGTCTGTGCAGTGCACAGGGTTAGCTGCTTAGTCTGTGCAGTGCACAGGGTTAGCTGCTTAGTCTGTGCAGTGCACGTGGTTAGCTGCTTAGTCTGTGCAGTGCACAGGGTTAGCTGCTAAGTCTGTGCAGTGCACAGGGTTAGCTGCTTAGTCTGTGCAGTGCACAGGGTTAGCTGCTAAGTCTGTGCAGTGCACAGGGTTAGCTGCTACGTCTGTGCAGTGCACAGGGTTAGCTGCTACGTCTGTGCAGTGCACAGGGTTAGCTGCTTAGTCTGTGCAGTGCACAGGGTTAGCTGCTAAGTCTGTGCAGTGCACAGGGTTAGCTGCTTAGTCTGTGCAGTGCACAGGGTTAGCTGCTTAGTCTGTGCAGTGCACAGGGTTAGCTGCTGAGTCCGTGCTCATGTGACAAATGATTATGTATTGCTCCAGCAATATGAAACACTTAAGCTCGCATAACACAATTTCTATAAATGACTTTCAGCAATTATATGATAAATTGATGCATAATACAAACAATTTTTCTAGGTAAAAAAAATCTTCCATTCCATGTCTGAAAATAATTCTAATTTAAATTAATTCGCTGTTATATGTTTTATGCCATTTTCAGCCTGTTCAAGCATCGAGAATGGAAAAGCGTGTGAATGTGATGCTTTGATTCACAACTTAAAATGAAAAAGACATCTTTGAGCTGGAATGGAAGTATGTTTAAGTCCTGTGAAATATTTTTGATAAGTGTTTAGACTATTAGACACCGAATATTAAGACTTGTTTGTCTATTCTGAGAACTGGGGCCGTATTCATAAAACGACTTAAGTCGTTGCCATGCTGTTGCTAAGGCTAAATTTCTTTGAAGGAGGCTCCCTACAACTATGAAATTTGCTCTGGAGGAACAGTCTTACAAAGACTGTTCCTCCAGACCAAATTTCATAATTGTAGGGAATCTCCTTTATAGATATTTAGCCTTAGCAACAGCATAGCAACGACTTAAGTGGCTTTATGAATACGGCCCCTGGTGTTATATCTTGGAGACTTCAATATCTCATGGTCCGGTGATTTTGCGTAAAACCTTAAAGATTAATTGATGTACGAACATCATTGCTTCCTTTAAATGACTCAGTATAACCCAAAGTTTAATTTTAAAAAAATGGTAGGTCACAGTGACTTATATTTCATGGTAGGAGCGGCTGAAGTGTAGTGGATAACACTCCAGATTACCAATCCAGGGATCGGAAGATCGATTTCCCGCTTCCCTGATCTTTCGGATGAGACTTTAAACCGAGGTCCCGTCTCCATATGACCTCGTTGTTGGTGGGACGTTAAACCCGAGTTCACTCACTCACTATATTTCGTGGTCCAGTGGTTTTGCCTTTTCTCTTGAAGACTATTTGATGTACGAACATGATTGCTTTCGATAATGACTCAGTTTGACCGGGTGTTTTATCTTAAACTAACAGTAAGCCACAATGACCTGTATTTCGAGGTGTTTCCGAGTTGTTTTGTCTCTGCACAGCTGGTTTCGAGTGACGAAGCCTTAAAATTACCTTTATTTTCAATCATACATTGTATCATAGCCCACATTTTTTCCTTTGATCTTTTAGTGCAATATTTGAATTACCATCAGACACCAGCGTCGTACTGAGTAGGCGGGGCTTCAGATTCCCATTCACTTTACACTGGGGTCAATCCAAAGCCATGCTCTAACTGCAGTGCAATATATATACCGCACAGTTCATACAGTGCATTCTTTCTGTGACAACACAGAGGCTGTCAAATTTTATTTATTTTCCAGACACCTGTTGCAGCAATGTTACAAAAAGGAAACTTAGTCGGGTAAACAGAGATGTCTTTACCATTTACAAAATGCACAATCAGACATCATGTAAAGTGTTAAAGCATTGTGACTTTTATAAAAAATTTATCATTAAAATTGTGCCAAACCATCATATTTGAAGTTCAGAATTTCCTCTAATTTTTGGGCTCAGGCAATTAGCTTATCAGCGATGTTAAGAAGTGGGTTACAAAAGCATAGATATCTCAATTTTTGAGTGTGGGAACTGATTTAAACAAAGCAATAAATATTCTGGAAGAGACAGCTACTGAAGAAAAATCTGGTTTCTGTTTGGCCCATGATACAAAACATTTAAGAAACTGGCTGTACCGCCCCCCTCGAAGGTTATATCAATTAATCGTGCATATTACTGAGAAAGGAAATCATAGACATGCTATTAAATTTTATCGCCTGTTCGCGAATTGTGCACAAAACCACTCAACCAGAAAACACAAAGTATGCGACAATGCCGACCTCGCAGGAAAGGTAGTATCTATCTATCTATCTATCTATCTATCTATCTATCGTCCTTTATGTCTTAACCCCCGAGGGGGCGTCAGACGGGTTCCAGCAAACCAAGTGCTGAAGGGGCTTAGCTGAAACAAAAGTACAGGAAAGTGTGTGAGATGAGTTTGTACAGTCTGAAAGAGTGTTAGTAAACCTAGTTTCTGCTCATAGCAGGCGAAAACTAAAATGGTGTCTGGATAGAAAATGAATCTCTGAAATGCATAATTATAATGCATATTTTTCAAGAACCGCCCCGCACCTTTATGATATACATATCAGGATACAATAGTAGAAGAAGGCCAATAAAATATAATCAGCTGAACAACACCACATAAAGTAAAAAGATAGGCAATGATCAGGAATTAACACAATCAAATCCCACATTCCGCTCTCAAAACCAATAGGGAAAGAAGCACATACACACAGAAACTGACATAAGTTTAAATGCTTATGCATGTTTTATTATCTGTGACTAAATTACTATATATGCGTTCTGTTATAGGATTATACTGTGAGTCATTAATTTGACTTTACTTATAGTAGTTTATACAAGTAAGACAGCGCGGCTAATTATGGCCTTGAAACAAACCAAACCAAAACACTCAAGTGTACGAAAGACACGCACAGTAAACCGAATGAGCATTTGTTTCCCAAACAGATGGTCATTCAGCTACAACCCGCTCCCCCCCCCCCCACACACACACACAAAAACAAAAACAAAAAAAAAAACAAAAAAAAAACAGCATCAACATCTATTATTACTTTATTACTTATTTTTTTATTTTAATTACAAAACAAAACTGGCTATACGTAGGCTTTCATCCTGAAACACCGGAGTGTACAAAAGTACACCGTCTGTTTCCCCTTCGGGGGTTAAGGCGTAAATGAAAGAAAGAAAGAGAAAGAAAAAACAAAACAGAAGGCAGATTGGGCAGCAATACAGGTGACCAAACCGCCAGAGACCATAGACAAGCGGACACAGCACAATATAACATCAAGGAACCGCAACAGAAGTACCGCCTTGGAACGGTCAGCAAAAGACTAAATGACCCTATATTACCCTATATGACCTTTCCTAGTCTGTCTTTGTATTGGTAACAATCCTGTTACTGGATTTTTAAACTAACAAAGTTATTTAATTTGATTTTAGTGTCAAAATTCCTCAGTATGTGAACAGAAGATAAATGTGACTAAGTTTCCAGGCGTATTGATGCTTTGCGCCAGTGTTTTCTTGTCTTATCCAAGCTGATGTCCGTTTAGGGAGTTTTAACGGTACTCCGGATTGATCCGGATCTGTCTGCTCTCCGGTTTTGCGTCATACCGATCTATTTTCGCGCAATAACGTATGCCGGTCTATTTATAGTTTTGGAATTACACGCATGTTACTATTTTGCAATTTTGTCCGCCATTTTCGGTTTTCCAGTGTATAAAAACGGCGCATAAATTCAAGTTTTAGTCATTCTGTTGTTATTTATCTATGTCACAGAGCTTATAATCAACATCTGGCAACTCAAAGATTATTTGAACTGTTACATTTCACTTTATCTGAAGGCAGTTCTTAGATCAGTAAAAATAACGAGATTCGCACCGTGTATTATTCGTACTTTTAATTCATGATCTGAATTAATGAACTAATAAGTGTTGCAACTTGCATATTTGTAGCATACACAGAACGTCAAGGAAATTTAAATTTGGTAACTATGAATTTTATGAATAGTTTCACTTTTAAGATTTGTACAACATCAAAATTATTCACCCTCATTTTCTCTTATTCAGAATTTCAGTTAGGAAGATTTAATTACAAAGGTGAAAGGAGAGCTATCTAAATAATAAATTATTTAATTAGATAATATCTCATTTTAGGTATATAGAATAATATACAATTAAATGGTACATGTATTTGTAAACAAAGTATCTTAACTTTCAGTGGCTATTTACCTATGTAGACAGGCCCGACCAGTACGCGGACACTTTTAAGGGTGTTTTACCTAACGTTTAAGACTCCAACGTGTTCCAGACTACCAGATGGGCATGCAATTTAGAAAAATCCTTGTGCTAAATATAGACAAAAGAAACACGTGAAAAAAAATATCTGCGCATGCGCAAAGTGACGCTATTGAGGTCATGCTATTTGCTGTATCAAACTGGCTTATCATACCAGTATGCGGACACCTTAGAATCTGAGTAAACTGAGATGACATTTATACGCTGCAATACTAAATTAAATTATTGATACATGTAGTTACCAAAAACTTATTAACATCGTAAAAGATTGTTCTTATTTCATATTGACACATGGCTGTTTACATTGCTTGTTTGTGCGTCTGGCGCAGTCAAACCGAAGCATTAATCGTGATACCGGTCTGCATCAGCCCTGCAAATTCGTAAATGTGTTGTGTAAGTGTAAACGTGAATGACAAAACGATAACGAAATGGTGCCTTGAAAAAATATCACAAAGTCAGTTGAATCTAAAAAGTATCTTAGAGCTTATTTGATGCAAAACACAAAAGTGTCCGTGTACTGGTAGTGTCCGCGTACTGGTCGGGTCTGTCTACATGTAATAATTAAAGGTAGGTTCCTGGGCTAGCGATGTCAATTATGTCCACAAAATAATTTCGTTTTTTTCTGAGCAGTATTGAATTCTCTTCTTTTTCTGAATTTCTTGCTACTGAGAAACTCGTCAGATGTTGAAGAAAATAGTCGTTTTCCCTTTTGCTTTATTTTCTTTTGTTGGAATTCCAGTTCTAAAAATAACTTTGTTTATTATGTCTATAAGTGCGCGATTTCTGATGCCATTCTCCAAAGGTCAATTTTCCCTTAACGTGAGCTCTCTTAGAGGTCCTGGAAGGGCGGATGGGTTAAAACTATCCCAAAATGCAATGCAGCATGACATCAGCTGCGTTATCTATTTTTGGCGCGAACTAAAAATAGCGCTAACTGGTGTGCGAAGCAGAGTTAGGAAATCCCTTGCAAAACAACTTTTCTAATATTTTTTTTGATTTACTTTTTTTAGTGAAACTTATTAATTCCCTTTTATAAGTGCTTTCCAACAACTTGGATGAAAGTTCATCAAGATTATGATGCATTCCAAAGTACAGGAACCTACCTTTAATGACTTGATCATTAATATATAAAATACCGCCTCCTGTAGGTAAACACTAGTGTCAATCAAATTATTCACTAAAGTACCTACTCGTTCGTTCACAGAAAGTCTAAACACTATGAAATATTTACCACAGTGATAACATCACCAGTCACTTTTGGAACACTATTCCATTCTATGACACATAAACTAAACCGTAATCCAACAAGTTCAAGTCTGGTCATATCAACAGAAATGCATCCAAATTTAATTAAATATGCAAGATACTGTACGAAATGACCAAAAACCTTGTACATATATCAAAGAAGTAAATAAATGAAGTATATAAAAAACAAACATATATGTACTGAAAGTACTACTCTTTTCCCAACAGTTTATTTTCTGTTACCCAAGGTAACACAGTAACATGGGTAACAGTAACACTACTAAATTAGGGTTAGGGTAGGTATTTTACTTGTGTTACCCTCTTACCCAAATATGGTACTCTTATTTTTAGGGTTGGGTTAGGGTTAGGGTAACAAAAAATACACTACTGGGAAAAGAGTAGTACTTTTAGGACATATCATATATGTCCTGAAAGTACTACTATTTTCCGGGTCCTACTAAAGACAGAAAAGGACTTTGCCACCGAAAAGGACCGAAAAGAACTTTCGGGCACCGAAAAGGACTTTTTAAATGCCATTTTATGCTATAAAAACGTTTGAAAAAATATATAGGGTAAAAAGTTATTTCTAAACATAACTTTCCAGAACATCAAGTGAAAAATTTCCTTTTTGGGTGCCCGAAATTCGGCATTTGCCATGTCCTTTTCGGTGCATGGCATCTCTTCACTGACCGTAAGTGGGGTCCTTTTCGGTGCTGTAATATTTTTGTAAAATTTCAGAAAGGTCACAAAAATCATTATTCAAGCGCTGATTAATATGATGATGATATCAAAATTTCTAAAACATATGCTTTATATGGCATTAAATTGCAAATAAAAGTCCTTTTCGGTCCCGAAAGTTCTTTTCGGTCCTTTTCGGTGGCATAAGTCCTTTTCTGTCTTTAGTAGGACCACTATTTTCCCAACAGTTTATTTTCTGTTACCCAAGGTAACACAGTAACATGGGTAACACCGGTCCATAGAATTACCGAAATACCGAAAAGCACCAAAATACCGAAAAGCATAGAATTACCGAAAAGCACCAATATGTCATAGTCTTTCCATGAATCTTGTATACAACACGGGTATGGATGTATTAAAAGGGGTAGAGTAACTCATTAGGATGATTGTTATTACCAAAAACACCAAGACATCATGTATTATACAAGGGCAGTGTCTATTCTAGAAACTGAAAATGAGGGGGGATTTTCCCCCCTCCATCTCAAAAGTAGGGGGGATTTTCAAAAAATAGGGGGGACAATTTTCCAACAGACAGAAAACATTTAGCTCATAAAACAGACATTTACACATTTATTCCTGTCCAAGACTATAGTTATCAGAACTAACTTTAGACATTTATTCCTGTCCAAGACTATACAGTAATATCTTACCTGACCTGTTTTACCCAGTTTGAGATCGATTTTTCTGTTCTAAATCCTATCACATTCCAGTTGTATATTTTCTGAGTTGATTTGAAGGTTTTAGTCTTATATCTAAGTATTTCAATTGGTTTACAGTGATTATTTTGCTGATACATAGTTTTTCTACCGCGGGTATGCTTATGCAGGTGCGAGTGCGGGTTACGCATTTTACCCACTCTCTAATGAAATTCGTTCCGGTATTTCATCGAACCCATGAAGTCAAGGGAAGCTACTCTAATGGACATAATATGGCGAAAACAACTTCGGCAATGATGGCTTGATGCCGTTTTATTCAAAACCGCGGTATTTTCTGCGAGGCAAGAGTAAATTCTTGGTTTTGGGACGTTTTCCTTGTTTATTTTTTACGCGGGACTGTCACGCATTCCGTCAGAATTTATGCGGGATATGAGAAAAATTAGCGTGAATCCCGCAATCGCCCACCCTAGAATAGACACTGCAAGGGTATGATATACAACAGAGTTCGGTAAAGATATCAAGTAACTCATTAGTAACACATCTTTTAGCAATATTTTATCTGTCAAAGATGTAGAGGGATGAAGAGGTCATTAGAAATATTTTTGGGAAACTTCGGGAGTCAGTGGAGATTTCATTCACTACATTCTAAATTACGAACACCAATCACTGACTTCAGAAATGTGTGCCCTGAAATTTTGGCTGGTACCCGCAAATGCCAGCTCCTGAGCCGTCCAATCAACAGTTGTCAAAACAGTCCTCTTGTCCCTCAACAGTTGTCAGATTATTGACCAAACAAAATTCAATAAGGTCAAAATTGACTCAAATTGATAATGCCTTTGACCTTATGGAATTGTGTTTAATCTTTCCCATAGAAGCACATATTTTAATGAAAATCGGCTAGTACATGTACATCGGAAGTAAAAAGCACTGAAATCGGCGAAGGCTAGCAACCCATTCTCGATTGGGACATATTTAAAGCTTTAATTTCTATAGCAATCATCAGTCGTAATTAAATTATGCTCTAAGATTTTAATGTACATGTAGTTACAATAATAAAGAATTTTAAGGATTAAGTGTTTCTCCATTTTAAGACTTTACAAATGCATGGGGGTGGGGGGGGGGGGGGGGTGAACAAATGCATTGTTTTAGACAATAAAGTTATCTCTTGAAACAAAAATGCTTTGTAAGCCTTTTACATTGAAAAAAAAGTCTCCCTCATGGAAATTTTAAGTGATTTTCTTCGCGCGCTTAGTCGTCAAAAAAATTGGTCGAAAATGTGGGTTTGCGCGCTGACTCCCCCATGAACATTTCTGAAAGTTGACAGGTATGACTTCCAAGAAATTAATTTTAGTGGCACCTGCTTTAGCAAGATGCAATATAGGTTGTCATACCGGCTTTAGCAAAGTGCAATATAGACATTCGGTTTTCCCTCCGTCTGTCAGCCTATCCATCCGTCCATCTTCACAATTTACGTCAACCCTAGCATTTAAGTCCATTCAAAAGACTTATTCTCTGAAACCACTGCATCCATGGTTCTCAGATTTCACATGCAGCATGATCAGACAGCAGGGCTTCAGAATGATAAAACTCAGCCGGGTTGAGAATCGAAGATGGCTGCCATTACTAAAAATAGCAAAATCTATAAACTCGACTTTTTCTCCGGAACCACTGGGTATATTTGGCTGAAATTTTGTGTGAAGCACAAGTGGGACCTTGGTATTCAGAATTATCAAAACGAAAAAGATCTGTAGTGGAATTAGGTCACAGTGACCGTACGTCGACCCTAGAATAATTTGTGTCGACCCTTAGCATTTAAGTCCATTCAAATGACTTATTCTCTGAAACCACTGCACCTATGGTTCTTAAATTTCACATGCAGCACAATCAGACTGCAAGACTTCAGAATGATGAAATTCAGCCTGGTTGAGAATCCAAGATGGCCACTGTTATTAGAAATAGCAAAACCAATAAAATCAACTTTTTCTCCAGAACCTCTTGGTATATAATTGGCTGTAATTTTGCAGGAAGCATTTGTGGGACCTTGGTTTTCAGAATTATCAAAAAGAACAAAATCCATAGCAGTGTTAGGTCATAGTGACCTACTTTCTATTTACGAGTCCAGTTTTGCTAAAATGCCGATATCTCAAGAAATGCTGAACAGATATCAGTCAACTTTAATTAGAATGATCCACAAATGGTTAAGGAGTTCTTTCAAATGTATGTGACTAGGCAGTCCAAGATAGCCATTGGCTGCTGTTACTAAAAATAGCAAAAACATGAAAATGACAATTTTCAGGAACCTCTGGATGAATTTGGACCAACTTTGTGTCAGAATGATCCTCACATTTTTTTGCAAATCAATCATCCAAAACGGCTGCCATTCACCATTACTAAAAATAGGAAAAGTATGAAACAGAGAAAAGATTTTGACTTAATACTGTGATTTTTTTAGCTCGCTTGAACGAAGTTCAGGAAGAGCTATTGTACTACCCCTGGCATTGGCAGCATCGATGTTAGCAAAATGTTAAAGTTTTGCGTTAGAGTTTTTATACGCCCGTTTTGAAAAAATGGATGTATTATGTCATGGCGCTGTCCATCTGTCCGTCCGTCCGTAAACATTCTTGTACGCGCCATAACTCATTAACTGTTTGGGATATATTCATGATATTTGGTAGGAATATGTACTAGGTTGGGGGAACGTGTCACATACAGAAGTGGTTGCTTCCCCTTCCTTAGTTTCCAAGTTATGCCCCTTTGATTAATTTTTTCCCTGCAAGTCTTGTGCGATCCATAACTAGATAACCGTTTGGGATAACGTAATGAAACTTCATAGCAATGTGTATGAAGACCCAGCGATGTGTCGCGTACAACAATGGCTGCTCTCCCTTTCTTCGTTTTAGAGTTACATCCCTTTCATTAGTTCTTGTTGACTATTTTTGTGTATACTAACTTTGTACATACCTTAACTTGGTAACCGTTTGGAATATCATGATGAAACTTTATAACAATGTGCATGATCACAAGACAGTGTGTCACATATAAGAATGGTTGCTCCCTCTTTGTCAATTTTGGAGTAACCTCCCTTTGATTAGTATATTTTAGGCGTTTCTCATTCACTCCATATCTCCTTAAACTTTTGAAATATTAGAATGAAACTTTGTAGGTGTATAATAATGAGGCAATGTATCCTGAGCAAGAACCACAACTCTGGCTTACTAACTGAATTACCTGCCCTTGCATACATATCCTGTTTACTCTGTAACATTTCAACTGTTGAAAATATTGTAGTGATGCCAAGGGAATGTAATACAACCAAGATGGGTATATCTAGTATATTTAGTTTATCTCCCTTGACTTGATATACTAATGTTGAATATTTAAATAGAATGCTGAATTCATTTATTATAGAGTGGTTGCCTCTGTTTGTCTGTCTGTCTATCCGTTTGTAAACAGTCTTGTTCATTCTGTAACTCCTTTATGACATTTAAACGGGCGTATTATGCGCCGCTTGCGAAGCCCTTGTTTAGTTGATGGGCAAGGCACTGTCAGGTGAGCTATCCTGTCAGGTCTTGTTTCTCTATATAAGTGGTGCCCATAACCACCAGTTGAGTACCAATTTAAAAAAGTATCTTTTTTCCCAATTGCAACCTGAAAAATTCCCTTGCAAGTTCTCTAGGCAAGTAAGAAAATTTATGCTTGTAAGATGGTCTCTTCCTGCAGGAAGAGACCATCTTACAAGCATATATTTTCTTACTTGCCGCAGTGCTGGAAACTGGCAAGATTAATGTGGTGGCCCAAAATCTTAACAGACCTAACCTTCAGTGGCCCAAATTATCCAATATCTAAAGTTCCCATTCATTTGGTATTGCCAGAAAGATAAATTTGGGCCACTAAAGGTAATATTTGGAGATTTCTGGTGGCCCCTGACAAAAATTAGGAGCATTTGGCCACTGGGCCACTGGCCGTTTTCAGCACTGCGTTGCCTAGAGAACTTGCAGATATATAGCTATAACTGAGTGTAAATAGTTTAAAGTCAGTAACATGTCCCCTATCCCCCCACTTTAGATGCTTTAGACCAAATAGAGGTGTTTCTAAAACTCCAAATTTTAGGAGATAACGCCGCAAGTTTCCCAATTGCTTAGGCACCGTCATTGTTCCCAAAATAGTGAAAAAAATCACTGTAATATGTATCAAACTGATGCTTTCATGGAGTTCACAATGTGAAGGCACATAGCAGGTGCGAAATAGCATTCCACGGAATTCTTATTACTGAAGAATTTCTAGGCAGCAACTTTTTCTTCAGGTGGCAAATGGGACTTTTTAGATGGCAAATAGCTACTTGCTACTATTAATTTTGAACTATGGGTACACAGTCCTCTGCATTTCACCAGACTTGAAACATGATACCTCCATATCAACCTTTGTAGAAGCTGCTACTTTGCAGGGCTCTCGATCACCGAAATTTGGGGCCGAAATTCGGCCCCATTCCCAATGCCAAAAAGTATGTTTTTTTCCCAATTCCAGATGAAAAATTCCCAATCTGGCTAAATCTTGTTTGTTCCAAGAATAATGCAGTTGTATAAATGCAAAATGTATGAAAAACCACCTAAAACTAAAAATGTTAACATAATAATTCATAACTATAAAAATTAGGAAGCAATTTCATTTTCATCACGATCGTCATCTTTTGTTACTTGAAATCGGTACCGGATTTTATCATGTACTGTTAGAGTTACTTCTTGTACTGTTAGAGTTACTTCCCTTTCAATGGAGGGCGAATAGCCTAGCGATTTTGGCTGTAATATGTTAATATTTTCTTTGCTTCAAGGGCCAGTATTGTTGTGGTGAGCAATATTGTGACTTATTCTTTAAATTAAAGCCTTCTAATGCTAAAATACGATCTGAGTTTTCACCAGCGGTGGATAATTTGGCCGTTTTTTCGTTTAGTACCTGAATCGATTTTCACAAACATTTTTCGGCCATATCCGAAATCATAAACAGAATTAACCGGACATCCAAGAGTTATTTTAGTGATAGTGATATACCGTGGAGGTTTTGTACTGGCAGGACTGAAAGTTTTGTTATGTTCTGCTGTGTGAAAGTCCACTTTCTCTCAACTTCACATACTTACATTACTTTGTTCTACATAGCCAGTCATGGCAGTAGAAAAGATTCCTATTCCATAGTAGCAGCAACCTAACCAGGGCTACTGATGTGTCTGAGAGTATATTTTTTGACCCCTGATATAATAGGGAATTTAATCTGAAGGAAGAGGGATATTTTTCTAAGTACATTTGTCATATTTTGCAACAAAAACATTGAATAAAATAATCAAACTTGGCAGTGCATAAAAATGACCAGTGACTGATGATAATTTGATATGCATACTTACTGCAGCTTACAAAGGCTCAATTCTAAGTTTTAAGTTTTAATGAATTATGCTTACTCAGTTCACAGATGCTTCAAACCTAGAGTGTTATATACTGCTGTTGTCATATTGTAACACTTTTTTTCTAAGTCCCAGTCTTGTCTTCAGTTTGAGAGTGGCAAGATAGGGAAGTTGCCAGTTGAAAGGAAAGAAAGAAAAACTCAACACACACAAATAATTTTGTTATTATCTAATATCCCAACTATTTGATAAAATTTATTATGATTCACTATCTGCTATGTCTGCTTATTGACTGGAATCCTCTGAAAATATAACAATACCATAAAAATTATGTAAGTTGTGTTGTTCTGACAATGAAAACTGCACACATGACACAATGTAAATTTTCCCAATTTTAGACAAAACGACGCAATTTTCCCAATTCTAAAGGCCCCGGCCCCATTCCCAAAAAGGGGTGTGAGAGCCCTGCTTTGTAGCAGATTTGCTGGCGAAATGCTGAAGACTATTCATACCCCCCTATATATATATCCAGAGCCCTAGATAAGAGGGGTATTTGATGATAATTTATGGATAATTTTCTTCATTTCTCATGGAAACCATATGTTGTGACCCCTCATCTTGTTGAGACGGTTCAGATGAGGGGTCACAACATATATTTCTATGCAGAATTAACAAAAAATACCTCTAATTATCACCAAATACTCCCTCTTATCTAAGGCTCTGTATATCATAAACTGGAGAAATGATCAGCTGGGGCCTATACATCCACTTATGCATCTGTAAATAAAATGAGGATTCAACAGAAAGCTAGGTACGACAGGATTGCCCAAACCAAACACATTGTGCCCAAATACATGTACCTATAAGAGGGGGCAAAACATTGACCTGATAGCGATTGATGGTGTGGGATAGAATGGATGCGTCATGTAGCAAGCCTGAGCAAGTTGGATAGCCTAGGACAAGTGAAATTTCAGATGAAACAAAAATCTCTCAGCCCTTAATGCTAAATTGGCTGAGGGCAAGTAACCTGTCTTGACAAGTGGACACAAAGAATATTTTGCTCAACCCTATAGGAGAAGCTCCAATATATTAGCCGCGACACGAGAAAACCAACAATGTGGTTGTGCGCCCAGCGCAGACTCAGATCAGCCTGGGCATCCGCCCAGTCTGATCAGAGTCTTCGCTGTCCGCATGAATGAAGCTAAGACCCTTAGCTACCCTCTAAGCGCTAAACGAAGACTCTGATCAGATTGGGCGGATGCCCAGGCTGATCTGAGTCTGCGCTGGGAGCACAACCACATTGTTGGTTTTCTCGTGTCGCGGCTCATATAACGTTTTGGCAATAAATTCACATCCAAGCTAATAGTCTGCTGATATCTTCTTTTGTTTTTTTCTTTCCAGAAGAGTTTATCAGAAAAAGAGACTGAGATACATATAAAGAGCTCAAGTCAAGGGAGACGAATGTGTAGATAATGTTTGGAAGTAAGCCAACAGGTTTTGGCACAGCCTTTGGTGCCAGCACAGGTAAGTACAGACAAAATGATGTGCTACAAGGTCTAGAGCAAATGCTGTAGACACAGTCTAGGCTGGTCCAAAAACTGGTTCAAATTTCTGTAACATTAAGTGGTTGGGGCATTTCATTGTTGAGGTTGAGTATGAATGGTAGAGTTTGATATCAAATTTAAACAACTCTGAAAAACATTTCCCTGTTAATGCATCCATTCAGTGTAATTAATTAACTGTTTCCATTTTTGCCACCAGTATTTAAACTGAATTTATAAAACATAGTTAAGCCTTTGAGTAGCTAAGAAGTTTTTTTGGTGAGCATGAAAAATGATCATGTAATTATTGTTTGTGCTTAAAAATGAAAGCAGGCAGAGATCCCACAATTTTGTCTTTGTGGAAAAATATGAGAAAAAGAAAAGCTCCTCAGCTAATTGTTGCATTTATAGTATAAATTTTTTGTGTTCCATACATGTCCTATACATCTGAGTTTAACAGAACGTCATCCTTAACAATCACGGTAGTTATAGTGCAGTCAATCATATGATACTTGCCAGGTTATAATTAGAATAGCTAAGATCATGTAAATGATTGATTTCAGGACAGGCTGGCATGAAGTGTTCTTTGACTTAATATTTGTAGAATTGTTTAATTTACTGAATTTGCATGTGAGGGGTACAAAATATGAAAACAAAAAAATGTTGCTATTTAACAGGCAGTAATATAGGCACAACAACAAACTTCGGGGGTAAGTTACCTGACACGTTTGACACTGTGTGGTATCGGTTTTAATGTGAAATCTGTTTTGTTTTGTCAGCTTGAAACTCTGGTTTGCCTGTGCATTCAGGTTACCTAATCAGTAGTTTAGATAAGAAAGGGTAACAAAAGATATTTTGGGAGTAGTTTACCATATTTCTGTCACTATAAAGACATATGTGTGACCCTTCGAAATGTCTTGCTGAGACAGTTCTAATGAGGAGTCATCACCTGTTTTTGTTGAGAAATCATCAAAAAAAAACCTTATCTGGAGCTCTGCCTTACCTGAAGGCCTTAGCCTTCATCGGAGATGGATCCAGATTAGGGTTCAAGGTTCTAAAACTTGAGAATAATCTCAAACTCAAAATAATGCACACTGATTGGCTGCTTCCGAGCACACAGCCATACCAATCAGTGTGGTTTATTTTGAGTTTGAGAATGTACTCAAGTTTTATAACATCTGGGCCAGATGCTGCTAATTAGAGGCTTGGCCAGTGAAGAACAGGGTATAACATGTTTTCTAATGGTGTGTTGTTTTTAACTTGACACTTCTTATTCACACTTTGAATTCTTAATGGCAATGAGGACCAATAGTACTGTTAAACCTGAGATAAAGGAAGTTGCTTAACCCTCAGAGTGCTTAAAAAGAAATTCACCTGACCCTAAAAAGGGGTATCCCTACCTGAGAAGCCATAACTTCAATGATTAACCACAAACTATTTAATAACATACTTAAAAAAAAAACCACACACACACACACAAGAAATCAGTGGTATTTGCTTCGTAGAAAGAAAGTGCTTCGGTGTTAATGCTGAACATTTATCAGTAGAAAAACACCTGATTGTTCCTGAAAGTAGAAAGTAGATTCCTTTTTGCATAGGACAGCCACAACTTATGGGATGTACTTGATGTCTAGCATGCCTGACAGGCTGTCAAAGTGACCTATTCTCTGAAACTACTATTGTCGCGCTTAACAAACTAAGCCTTTAAAGGGTCAAGACAGGTAGATTTCATTTGAATCAGCATGTTTGACGAGCCCTCGAGAAGAAAAAGCAAAGGAGTTTCTAAAGCTGAGTAACAAAAAAAAATAATAAATAATGAAAAAATGGGACACCTAAAATAGTTAAATTGTAGTTGTTTACAATACAGAAATTCGTACAAAAGGTGCAGATGGAATGGCAAACAGTGTAGGCCCTAAACAGACTGCTCCTTAGGGCATCCTGATCTAGATCTGCACCATTTGCTTAGACCTATCTGTCTCAGTGTAAAAAAAAATGATTTTTATGGTATGCCAGACCTCTGGTATCATGGTCTGAGTATCCGACAGTGTTCATGTCTTGCTTGGGGTGTGTGATCTAACTATCTAATACAGTCAAACCTGTCTTAAGCAAGCACCCAAGGGAAGGACCCAAACTGCTTAAGGCTGGTGCTTGCTTGATTTACACTGAATATGCTACTTTGGGAAATCAGATTTTGGCCTTTTAAGACAGGTTTTTGTTTAATAGAGGTGGCCTTTAAGACAAGTTTGACTGAATGCTAATGCTGTGTTACAGATAGGCTTTTTAGCTCACCTGAGCCAGCGGCTCCGGGGGAGCTTATAGGATGGTAAGGCTCCGTCGTCCGTCCACAATTTCAAACGACTTCTCCTCTGAAACCGCTGGGCCGATTGTAACCAAATTTCATATAGAGCCTCCTGGGATCTTAGGAACGAAAAGTTGTTCAAACGGTCCTGGTCACATGACCAACATGGCCGCCATGCCCATATATGGTAAAAACCTGAAAAAATCTTCTTCTCCAGAACCGATAGGTCTATGGTCTTGAAACTTGGTATGTAGCATCGGGTACGCGAGTACTACCAAGATTGTTCAAATTATGACCTTGGGTTGACCTTGACCTTTTTTACGGTAAGGTCAAATTTGCTTACTCATGCTTTTATATGGCAAATGCTGCAACATAAGATAATCTTGGAAACTGTTGAAGATTTTGGCCTAGAAATTGGTACATACAGTCATCTTAATGACTACATGAAGATTTATGAGTACAAGAGGTCAAGGTCATTCTTTGACCTTTGACCCAGAACTCTCATATTTTGACAATATCAAACAATCTCCTCAAAAACCACAAGGCCAATTGTAACCAAATTTCATATAGATCCTCCAGGGGTTGAGGGAATGAAAATTTGTGCATACGGTCCAGGTCACATGACCAACATGGCCACCACGCCCATATATGGTAAAAACCTTTAAAAATCTTCTTTTCCAGAACCAGTAGACCGATGGCCTTGAAACTCGGTATGTAGCATTGGGTACTCAAGTACTATCAAGATTGTTCAAATTATGACCCTGGGTTGACCTTGACCTTTTTTACGGCAAGGTCAAATATGGGAAAATGCTAGAACATGAGATTTCATGGAAAGTTTTGAAGATTTTGGCCTAAAAATTGGTACTTAGAATCATCTTAATGAGTACATGAAGAATTTTGAGTACAAGAGGTCAAGGTCATTCTTTGACCTTTGACCCAGAAATCTCAAATTTTGACAATTTCAAACAATCTGCTCTAAAACCACTGTGCCAATTGAAACCAAATTTCATATAGAGCCTCGAGGGGTTGATGGAATGAAAACATTTTCTAACGGTCCTGGACACATAACCAACATGGCCGCCATGCCCATATATGGTAAATACCTTTAAAAATCTTCTTCTCCGGAACCAATTGACCGATGGCCTTGAGACTTTGTAAGTAGCATTGGGTACTTGAGTACTATCAAGATTGTTCGAATTATGACCTTGTGTTGACCTTGACCTTTTGCAGCAAGGTCAAATATGGGAAAATGGTAGAACATAAGATTTCATGGAAAGTTTTGAAGATTTTGACCTAAAAAATTGGTATATACAGTTGTCTTAATGAGTTCATGAAGAATTATGAGTACAAGACTTAGAGGTCAAGGTCATTTTTTTACCTTTGATCCAGATTGCTCATATTTTGACATTTTCAACCATTTCCTCAAAAGCCAAAGGGCCAGTTGTGAACACATTTCATATAGAGCCTCCAGGGGTTGATTGAATGAAAATTTGTTCAAACGGTCCAGGTCACATGACCAACTTGGCCGCCATTACCGCTTACGGGATAAATCTTTAATATTTTTCTTCCCCAGAACCAATACACCTATGTTCCTGAAACTTGGTAAATAGCATGGAGTACTAGAGTACCACCAAGACTGTTCAAATGGTGACCTTGGGTTTACTTTTACCTTTTTTGCGGCATGGTCAAATATGGGAAAATGCTAGAACACAGGATTTCATGGAAAGTTTTGGAGATTTTGGCCTAAAAATGGTATATATGGTTGTCTAATGAGTACATGAAGATTTATGAGTACAAGTGGTCTTGGTCATTCTTTGACTTTTGACCCAAAACTCATATTTTGACAATTTCAGACATGATAAGTATAAGCCACCTTGCCAATTGTTCAGGTGAGCGATTCAGGGCCTCATGGCCCTCTTGTTTCTTGCATCTAACATACATGCTGTGCTATTATGTAGAACTGTGTCACAAATATATAGATTAGTAACAGAAATGAGTTAAGCATAATTACGGGAACACAATGACATGAAAAAGCCTGATGATAAGTATTTGCATGTACAATGTACATAAAACATGCTACTTATAACAAATTATCAAAGTTACATAGCTACTAGTCCTCTGTAGTTACACATCGTAACTTTAGGGCTTTTCATTCATATAATTGTCCAACCAGATAATTGGATGTAGGGTCTGGGCAAACAGTGCAGACCCAGATCAGACTGCTCCTGCAGGAGTAGTCTGATCTGGGTCTTCACTGTTTGCCATTCCATCTGCATCTTTTGAATTCATTACTGCATTGTAAAAGCAAACTGTTCCATATTTACTTTTAGGGCAATTACAGTCTTATATGTCTCAGTTTTTAGATTTTTCTTCAGTATTAAATGTTTATAAGGCGATACTTCTTTTGTAGCTGCTACTTCAGGCTTTGGGACACCCGGTGCCTTTGGCACATCCACGCCAACAGCAGGAGGGTTGTTTGGAAATACATCCACCAGTACCACAGGGGGAGGCCTGTTTGGAGGCGGTGGGACAGGAACTGGGTTTGGTGGCACCACAGGATTCAGTAAGTAGTTTAATTGACATTTGGTTGTATAACAATAAGTTGGTTGGCAAAGTGAAGTAATCTTTGCACATCATCAGATCTTGGGAAAACATTTTGCTCAGTTACAAGTCAGTTTGATCAATAGGAGTTATAGGGATAAGGTCTCCGAAAGGGCCATAAATCCATCAAAAATAGTCCAAGCAAAAATCCAAAACCACATGCTTGTCTTCTTATCATAAGAGTACAGTCCACATGGATGGATGAGGGTCAGTTCTATAGTATATTTCTGCCTATGTTCAGGTGACAAAAAATGAAGTGTCTTTAAAATTGATGTGCAGCATGCAAAAAAGGTGCTTAACATATCTGCAAATGGCAAATTCTCACGTCTGTAAGCTAAAGCCTTCATCTTAACCAAGATCTATACAATATTGTGAGTGCAGAAAAAGCCCTGACCAGAATGTGCAAATGAGCAGTCGCATAGATCTGTGCTTTCTGCTCACAGCCTTTGCTGTTGGCATTTATGCATTAAGTTGCAACTCAGATGATACTGGATTTCCACGAACTCTGTATTGTATTGTGTTTCAGCATATGGCGCTACCCCGAGTTCTAGTGCAGGAGGAAGCTTGTTTGGTCAGAAGACCCAGGCTAGTACAACAGGACTGTTCGGCACTCCGTCAAGCAGCACAGCTTTTGGTGGGGGCACAGGATTTGGAGGTAAGGAACTCTTTGTTGTAACATTCTTAACCTAGTTACAGTCTGGATTAGGAAGGTTTTACATGACTATTCTATGATACTCTCTGTGACTTCTTCATAAGGTGAATGGGTAGAGTTTCAGGGGAAGCAACTCTGTCACTTTCACTTTTTCCTCCCTTCTAAATGGGGTTTCACTCTTGAAGAACTTGTTTAGGTATTATGACTGATATTATTCTTTGGGAGAACAGAATTCACAGTCAAAGACAGAATGTTATACAGTCAACTCTCGATATCTCGAACACTGATATCTCAAAGTATATGTGTATAAAAAAGAGGAATTGTTTCCTAGTTTCATTTCATTTTAGCTTCTGTTATCTCAAAATACTGATATCTCAAACTACTGATACTGATATCAGTAGTTTGAGAAGAAGTTCGACTTTGAGATATTGAGAGTTGACTGTATTTTTATATTGAAGGACAGTAACAATAAAAGATGTGCATGTAGTAATTTGGTAACATCTTAATTTGGCTTTGTCTTCTTTGAATTTGAACATGTCAGCTAGCCTTTGCGTTAAGCATTATATGAATTGCTCGCTTAGTGTCAAACAGAGCAGACTCTGATCAGATGGCCAGCACTGTTATCTCCTGTCCATCTTACATGTATTTTGTCCTTTCATGGTACTTATATGTGTTAATTATGTGTTAATTATCTTGCCTGATAGCAATTTTAAATTCTGAAGCAGGTTTTGGTACAACAACAACATCCACAGGAGGCTTGTTTGGAACAACAACACCATCTGCTGGTGGATTATTTGGAACAGCAAGCACCACAGGTAGGGCAATGCTCCAGATAAGAGGGGAAACAGGGATAATTTAGTGATAATTTTCCTTATTTCTCCATATAAACATATGTTGTGACCCCACATTAGAACCGTCTCGCTGAGATGGTTCTGATGAGGAGTCAAACATATGTTTTTGTTGAGAAATAAGAAAAAATATCTTTGAATTATTCCTGTTACCCCTCTCCTTGTCTGGAACTCTGGGATAGGGAGGACTTTCGTTTTTCTTGTGTCATAGAACTGTTATTAATTAAAATTGAAGAGCTACAGTTAAATAGGGAAATTTAGATTTAATGAAGCTGTAAAATTAAATTTCAATGAGGGTCATTACATTAGAATTTAGGCAAGACTGCCAATTTTAGCTATAAAGTAAAATGTGAGAAGGCAAAGTTCTGCTAACAGGTCAGGTATGTTTTTGTTTGCAGCCACTGTGGTTTCAGTCAGCTTTGTTGAAAGGTTGGCTCAGTATAAGTAAAATTGATTTGAAAGGGCTGTTAAGTCCATGTTGATGCATTAAAAACTCATAATATGGTGGAGTTTGATATAGGGTTAAGCAAGGTATCAAGGTAACCCACATTTTCAAGTGATACAGTTCGCACAGTTGAAGCTAAGAGTAAAGTTAAAGTTAACTTTTGGTTCGGAAAAAAAATAGGGTATGGAAAACTGTAAAATGTCAGGGAAGATAGCAGGGAAAAGTCATGGAATTTTGAAGTGGAGGATAAGTGGCAACCCTGGAAAACATGTGAATGGTGGTGTGTGAATAGGTACCTTATAGCACATGCAAATAGGAAAGAATGAGCGGTCTTATATGTCTCCATTCACATACATGTATTGTAACAGAAACTTGTAACATTTTAAAATGTCAACTTACTGTGCATGTAATGTATGTTCAGTGCTGGGCCTCACTTACATCACTTTCATACATACATCTAGGTTTTGGTGCACAACAGCCAGGCACGACAGTGAAGTTCAATCCTCCGGCAGGCCAGGATACCATGGTAAAGAATGGAGTGACACAGAATATTAATACCAAACATCAATGTATCACAGCCATGAAGGAATATGAAGGCAAAAGTCTCGAGGTTAGTTGATTTGTAGTGCTTTTTATATAGGATTTTGTTTTGTGGGGTCATGAATCCATTTAACCCATTCCCTTCATAAAGGGGTATCTGGGCAAACAGTTTGGATCCAGATCAGGCCCCACAAACATGGGGCCTGATCTGAGATCCAAACTGTTTGCTGCGTAGACATCATTTCTACAAGAATTAGTTAGGCCAATATTGTAAAAAAAAATCTTGATTTTTGATGCAGACGACAATTTCAGCAGACGACAAAAAATACCCAGAATGCAATGGGTTAAAAGACAGATTGTGTAGAACTTTATGTTTTATAGCTCAATTTTTATGCATTGTGGTGCTATGCCAAGACTTGAATTATTGTATAATGGGTAACTTTAATAGATGTATTTTATGACTTTGTAATCTCTAATGACTTAACATTACAGTTAAAAAAGCTATGGATTGCCATTTAAATGAACAAGTTCTCAGGTATTACAGATCTACATTGAAATTATCCTTTGTGGTACAGTATGATTTTCTGCAGTATTTAAGAATATTTTGTAAGCTTGCTTTTGAAGAGTTCATGGTCTTCTTGAGTAGACATTGTAGACTATTGTGTGCAGCAGTACACAAGCAGTTGCTGTCATTCTGTGTCAGAATAAAGATTTTGTTTTGCATGGGAAGCAGAGAGAGGCAAGACATATTGCTTTTCTGGTGTTTTTGCCAGCCACGGCATAAACTTTTGTCGAGTTTTTGCATTTAGCTCATTTTAACAGAAACTATAAGGTCTAATGCCATGAAACTTTGGTCATGCATACATCTGGAAAAGTAGAGACGCCGCATTCCACAGAATTATTTTTGAGAATTTACATTGAATTTTGAAAAGACCCATTTTGTGAGCTTTGCATACTTTTTACTTTTAGTTTGCTGCAGCAGCTCTGTTGCCTTTACTCCTGACATGTTTGTTTCTTTATTCTTACAGGAATTGAGAGTCGAGGATTATGTGGCTAACAGGAAAGGTAAACAGGGTGGTGCAACAGCTACATTTGGTTTTGGTACAACCCCAGCAACAACCCAGGCTTCAACAGGATTCAACTTTGGAGCAAGTAAACCCACAGGCTTTGGAGCATCTAGTAAGTGTGCTTTGGTACAGTATGTTGTTTTCTGAGGAATGTTGTGTTTGGGGCTGAAACCAGCCCCTTTTACAATGGGAAGTGTAAGAACTTCCCCATTGAATGGAAAAACAAAGCTTCAATAAGGTATTTGGATGCATTAACATGTGTAAAATCTCTTTCTAAGATTTTTCGAACAATAATTGCCTGACTTTCAGGTGTCCGAAATTTTAGGGTCAGTACCGTAATTCAAAACTTCGTGAATATTTCCTTTAAGGTGTATAAATACACCTCCAAGACCTGGTTGTTCAGAGTATTGTTAGCTTAATGAAGTGGTTAAAAAATCATTCAGATTTTTAGTACACATTAAATCAAGTGTGCTTATATATTTTTTTTTGCTGAAAAAAAAGAGGAGTTTTTGCCCTGCAAAAGCTCCTCAATTTTTTGGCAAAAATGGTAGTGTTTTTGCATACAATATGTTTGAAAATTCAACCTCTCGTTAACTAATGACAACTTTAATTTTGAACAATTTAGCTGTATTTTCTGTCATTTTTGAAAAAAGGGCACTTTATGTGACCTTTTGTATGCTTCCCTGACTGATAAAACCCTGCCAAAATGGGGTCAGCTCTTAAAGGAAAGAATTTGCTCTTAGGGTAGGAAATCCTTTTCTGAAGAGTTGGTCCCTAAAGAGAAATATGGCAAAAAAGAAACCTGGGGCTGTGGAGGAACAGTCTTTTTAGACTGTTCCTCCAGAGCTAATTTATAGTTGTAGGGAATCTCCTTCATAGAAATTCAGCTCTAGCAACAGCATTCTATTCTATTCTATCCATAGCCTTACTAGGTCATTGGGGCACCACAGATGACTTCCAAACAATCCCTTTCCACTTTGTCCTGTCTTCAGCTACCCTAGTTGAGCTGGCAAAATCCATCCCTGTCCACTCCTTAATATTGTCTTCCCACCTCTTCTTCTGTCTACCTCTTCTTCTTTTTCTTTTCACTGTGCCCTGTAGAATCGTCTTTGCTAAACCAGAAGACCTTGAGACGTGGCCAAACCCCCTTAGTTTCTATTTCTTGACCAGCGTCAGGAGTTCATCATATTCTCCGATGGCTGCTTGGATCTTCCTGCGAACCTCCTCATTGGTTATATGGTCCTTGTACAAAATGTTCAATAACCTTTGGTAGCATCTCATCTCAAAGGCCTGTGTTCTTTTCTCTAACAGCATAGCAACCACTTAAGTTGTTTTATAAATACGGCCCTAGAAAAACAAAATCATTCATCTGACTACTAGTCATGGAGAAATTATTTGCAAATCTTTCAGTATATGCAGGGCTGGAAAATTCTTAAATTGTCACTCGTCCTGCATCACAAGATGTATAGTGAAGTTAACTTGGCTGTACTGAGAAATTCTTCTCGTCCTGTAGCTTGAGGCACTCGCCATGCCGAGCAGACGAGTGGATTTTTTCCAGCCCTGATATGTTTTCTATAAATTAGACAATTTATATTTTCAGCGGGATTTGGAGCGAGCACCTCCTCCACAGGTACCAGTCTGTTTGGTCAGACTCCCAGCCAGAGTGGCACTACTGGCCTGTTTGGTGCCAAGCCATTTGGAACAGCAACGACGACACAGTCTGGATTTGGATTTGGTGCCACTAGCACGGGGTCGGTGTTTGGACAACAACCAAGTTCTACGGTGAGTGATACACAGTTGGTTTAAACATATTTATTTAGCTTATTCAGTTAACATACATATATACACACATGAACAAGTAGCATATTAGTACAAGCTATGGGATTAGAACGGAAACAATATGCTTATTGAGTTCTTCTCTCTCTCAGATAATACACATTTGACTGTCGTTATCTCAAACACTGATATCTCAAAGTACCCCCTTATATCTAAAAATATTGTTTGGACACATTTTCTATCTTCTTTACATTTCAACTCCGGTATTTCAAACTTTTACATTTCAACTCCTGTTATTTCAAACTACTGGTATCTTGAAGTGAATTGTCCCGGACCAGAAAATATACTTTTCCATATTAGTGGTTTGAGATGAACGTCAGCTTTGAGATATTGAGAGTTGACTATACTTACTAACTTTTTGTGTAGGGAAACTTTAAATTATTTCTGTAATGGACTTCACGTTCTTTGAATTTCAAAAAGGCAGCCTACATCATTTAGAAGAAGTTTTAAAAATCTGTTACCTTTAGGCCTATGGCAAACTGTGTAAGCATAATCTAGGAGCAGTATGATTAAGATATAAATTCTTTACACAAGAATGTTACCTTATTTTAGGTTATATGCATTTGAAGAGGGTTTCATCATTTGTGATGATTGTGCTAACGGCTAAGTCCAAAAGTGGGGGAATAGCAGAAAAACATGGTGGTGTAGCCATGCACCTTAAAATGTCTGTGTTTCTTTGTGAAGAAAGGGTGGAAAATGTGGACATGTATCCCAAACACATTTTAAACCTCTTAAGGGCAGGATTTCTCTGCCGGGAGGTCATGTTCTCAGCAATAGCATATCTTACCTGTACAGGTGAAGGTGTGAAAATTTATTCGACCAATCAGTGGACTAGAATTACCAGTTACAGTAATTTCATTGGGTGATTGGAGGTGTTGACTCTTTGTGATCAAGAGACACAATGACACTTCAGTTCAGTTCAGTTCAATTCTCCTAATGACGTTTTCCAAGTGGCTTAGCGGTACGTAACCATAGTTGCACGCACTTGGCGCCGTGTGTCAGTCCAGTAGAATGACACTTTGGAGTAAATCCTCCTTATATAGTCCACTCATGCCTGTAATTTCTTGATCACTATTTACAGATTTTCTGAAATACCTTTCCTGTTGGCATTCCTCTTAAATTACCTGTTATATTATATGTTATATTTCAGTCTCTGTTTCCTGCTGCGAGTACTCAGTCATCCCTGTTTAACAAGGGAACATCAACTTTTGGTGCCACACCAAGCTCTGGGTTCGGAGGATTTGGTACCACATCACAGCCTGTAAGTTTCATTTTGTTGGCTATTGATCCTGGCCCAGAGGTTATAAAACTTGAGTACATTCTCAAACTCAAAATAAAGCACACTGATTGGCTGCTTCCGGGCACATGCTCAGAAGCAGCCAGTCAGTGTGCGTTATTTTGAGTTTGAAATTATTCTCAAGTTTTATAACTTCCAACCCTGCTCCAGTTGTTCAAAACTAATTGTGTTGTTAGTTAACAAGACCTCGTATTTTTCGTATGCTCGGAAGCAGCCAGTCAGTGTGCTTTATTTTGAGTTTGAGATTATTTTCAAGTTTTATAACCTCGAACCTTGCTCCAGTTGTTCAAAACTAATTGTGTTGTTAGTTAATGAGACCTTGTATTTTCATATGTATTGTAAAGAAAAAGCACAGCCATTTTTTTGCCGAAAAAGTTTGAGGAACTTTTGCAGTGCACATGTGACTTTCTGCTTTATGCAAACAAATTCTTTACACACAGACATTGATGGAGGCAGTTTGCGAAATGTGCTGACGCACGTGTAGTTTGAAGAATTACCACACTGGTTTGGTTCAGAATTATTGCTTTAGTCTAAGACTGTAGATTAAATGTTAATCTTTAATAGCAAACCAGGTTTGGCTCATTTCTCTGTTCTCTGTTTTCGCTTGTATATGAGCATTTGCATGTGTAGCAAGACAATTTTTGTCAGATTGGACTACCAAAAAAACAAAGAAAAAGAAAAATCAGTTAATATGCCTTCTAAAATATTTCCAGGGAGGATTATTTGGGAACAAGACTGCAACCTTTGGTACCAACACCACAACATCAACAACAGGGTTTAACTTTGGTGGGCAGCCGGGCACCGGTAGCAACCTGTTCGCTAAGCCATTCTCAACACCAGGGTTTGGTACAGGATTTAATACAGCTACTACGTCAACTGGATTTGGAGGTGAGTGGTGTTTCGTTGATCTTTTTTTATCCCCAAATAATTAAACTTGAGCTGCGACACTACTAAACTAACAAAGTGGCGTGTGTCTACACAGACACTCAGATCAGCCAGGACAATTGCTCTGTCTGGTCAGAGTCTTCGCTGTCGGCATGAGAGTAGCATAGGCTTTTGCTATCCTTTAAGCTTGCAGCAAAGATTCTGATCAGAATGGGCTGATGCCCAGGCTGATCTTAGTTTCTGCTGTGCGCACATGCCACTTCGTTGGTTTTGTTTTGTTGCGGCTCATTTGTAGATAGTTGAAGACAAACTCATTTATCATTTGAAGGGGTGTTTTACAAATTTGAATTTGATAGGCAAATACTGCAGACTTAGATTGTAGAGCTCATTGTCAGGTCTGAATATAAACTGCATTCATAAAACTTTGAGTGGATTAAATGCAGAAAGTTGACTGTAGAATGATTAAGATATAAATCACTGGAGATGAAATAGTTTTTTCTAGTGAATGTCAAGTTTTGGGTGATTATCAAACCTTTGTTGATCGGAACTCAGATGAAAAGAGTATTTGATTTGTTGGTGTGATAGTTCTTTTGTCTTGGCTAGCAGAAGTGAAACATAGGTATGACTTTTCCCTGGGCAGGGGTGGCAGCAAACGTTGGTTGAGTTTAGCTCTGTTTTGGCACAACATAAAGACAGGTGAGACATAGCATTATGCAGCTTGTATTTTAAACATACATTGTGACCCCTACATTAGAACTGCCTCACTGAGGCAGTTCTAAAGAAGGGGTCACAATGTAGGTTTCTGTGGATCAGGAACAGAAATTATCTCTTAATGAGTGAGTGAGTGATTTGATGCTTAACGTCCATGGTAAACAGCTATGGTCATGTCGGGACGGTCAGTTAACTTAACCACACTATTCCTGGACAGGCTTAGACCTCCTAGGCGGTTAACTAGTACTAAGTGCACATACCTGCCCCAGTAACTGACAGCTGCCCTTCTTGAATCAGCGGAAGGAGAAATGAAAGTATGTGGCCAGACCGGGTTTCGAACCCAGGACCTCTGACTTATGAGTCAGGTGCCCTACCGATTGCGCTACGCCGCCCGGCATCTCTTAATGTTTCGAAAGACCATTCGTGGTTAATACCAGTATTGCCCCCTCACATAACAGAGCTCCAGGTAAGATGGAGTTTTGAGGACAATTCTGAAATAGTTTTATTATGTTTTAAAGATAACATGTTTTAAATGCTCATTAGAACTGTCTCACAGAGACAGTTCTACTGAGGGGCTACAACATATGAACCGTGACACGACAAAACCAACAATTTGGTTGTGCAGCCAGCCCAGACTCAGATCAGCCTGGGCATCCGCCCAGTCTGATCAGAGCCTTCACTGTCCGTATGAAGGTAGCTCAAACCCTTAACTACAGTTTGGGCAGTTAGTGAAGAGTCTGATCAAACTGGGCGGATGCCCAGGCTGATCTGAATCTGCGCTGGGCGCACAACCACATTGTTGGTTTTGTCGTGTCGCGGCTCATATGTTTTCATGCAGAAGTATGGAAAATCATCCCAACATTATCCCTATCAATCCTCTTATCTGAACCACTGAGGTTATCCTTCTTATGACTCTATTTACTCTCTATAGGTGGTGGTTCTCTGTTTGGTCCGAAGCCAGCAGGAACATTTGGCCTATCAACAACCTCCACAGCTCAGCCATTTAATTTTGGTGCAGGCCTGTCAACAGGGGGAACTAGTTTCTTCAATACCAGCACCCAAGCAAAACCGTTTGGAAATCTGGCAACAACCACAGGTACTACAGGTATGCTTTTATTTATTTACAAAAAAGCACTTTGCAGCTGATATACCATGTTTTCCATAAAAAGGCTTCATGTTTTTGAGAGCGGGATGTGGGATTTGATTGTATTAATTCCTGATCATTGCCTGTCTTTTTACTTTACACATAAGCTGATTATTGTTTGAAGTGGTTCATATGCAAACTTAAAACTTGAAAGAATAACCCCACCCAGCCAGATGACTCATGACTTGGTATGAAAGATGACCCATTCAAATATTGAATATTGCCATTTTGAATCATAATGACCAGCTTTTATTATAAGCCTAGAAGAAAATCAAATGAAAAGTTTTGGTTTCAAATAATACTTGAATGATGTTTTTAATACAAAAAAAAACATTCAGAAACAGCTATTTGTATTAGATATCTATACTTGCAAGTACACAGGATCGCCTTGGTGTCCACATAAAATTTTATTTAATTTGAAATTGCACCCTAAGGTTGGAAATTATCATTATCAGTTCTGTTGTTTGGGAATAGGATTTCACGTTCATGATTTTCCTTTGTAAAGAAAGGAAACAGCTTTTGTGACTTTCTAAGTTCTTAGTTGCTTTTGTGGATAACTTAGTTTGGAAGTGGGGTTTGTTGTTAAAGAAAACAGTTGAACCCAATTGGAAAGGAAAGCAAAACTGAAACTGGCATAGTTGCTTCCCATGACAGTGAACCCAGTTATCTAAGGTTCTGTCTGGAGGTTTAAGTGATTACATATGAGCCACAACACGATAAAACCAACAAAGTGGTTGTGCACCCAGCGAAGACTCAGATCAGCCTGGGCATCCTCCTAGTCTGATCAGAGTCTTCGCTGTCCGCATGGATGTAGCTTAGACCCTTAGCTACGCTTTAAGGGCATAGCTCAGAATCTGTTCAGACTGGGCGGATGCCCAGGGTGATCTGAGTCTGCTCTGGGCGCACAACCACTTTGTTGGTTTTCTTGTGTTGCAGCTATAATACATGTAACAGCCAGTTCTTGCTACAGTACATGAAAAGTCACACCTGGTTAACTATGTTTTCAAGGATGTTACATAACGAGAAGAGCTGTTATGAAACAAAAAAGAGTTGTACTTACCAAAGGACCTGGTCATCATGGTAACTATGACTCTTTTTTATTCCGTAACAGTTCTTTTTCGTTTCATCACTGCCCTTGTATATACATAGTTAGCCAGGAGTGAAAGTGCTTTAAGGTATTTTCTTATCTTTTTACAGGTTTTAATTTTGGCGGTGGAACTGGAATGAACTTTGGAGGAAATACTTCTACCCTGGGAACGTAAGTATCTTTAAATCAGTAATTGTTATAATTCAGAATTAGGCAGTAAAAGCATGCATATATTCTGTTGCACATCAGATATGGGTATCCACGTGTTTCACTTGTAACAACAATGCATATCTCACCCATGTTATCTCACCCAGGGCAGGATAAAAACTGTATGCATTCAATGAATTGGGTATATAGGAGCTCACATATATATATATAGTCAAGTGGCGTAAATGAAAAAAAAAAGCGAAAAAAAACCCCAAAAAAAAACACACACACATGATATTTTTGGTTATTTAAACATTTTGGAATGCAACAATCCTAAAATTCTTATAAAAAATCTGCAAGTTATTTTTTTTATTTCTGTATATTACATGTCAGTTTCATTTATATTGTTCACTTCCAGGAATACTGCTCCAAGTGTTAATCCCACGGCAAACCAGGTACAGCAAACCCTGTTGGCTCTGTCACATTCACCGTACGGGGATTCTCCTCTCTTCTGGAACATGAAACAGAGCACAACAAAGACTGACGAGCTCCTCAAGCCTACCAATCCGGCAGCACAGAAAGCCGTCCTGGCCAGCCAGCATAAAGTGAGCCCTAGACCTGTGGCAAAGATCAAACCAAAAGCACTTCATGGAGTACTAAATGGAAGCAAGGTATTGTAGCTAGAAACTTTTTTCTGGTGGTAGATAAAATTACATTTGATCAGATAGGAACTTTTATGATTTAATTGAATTTGAAGTAAGTTCTTGAAGAACTATCACAGTCGCTGGGGTTGGCTTCCCAATGAAAATTAAATGTTATGGTGAATGGCCTGTAATGGCTTTAAGCCATTTTAGGGGAAGCAACTGTAATTTTTCATTTTTGTCTCCCCTTTCAGTGAGGGTTCTCTCCAAGAAAAGAATTTGCTCCACTAGGAGCAAGTCTTTCCTTAAAGAGTAGATCCTATTTTGAAAGAGTAGACCCTATTTTGAAAAGGCCATGTCATCCAGTGAAGCAAACAGGAATCACAAATGAACCGCAACACGAGAAAGCCATCAGTGTGGTTGTGCGCCCAGCGCAGACTAAGATCAGCCTCCGCATTCCCCCAGTTTGGTCGGACTCTTCGTTAAGAGCTTAAAGGGTAGCTAAGGGTCTAAGCTACCTCCATGCGGTCAGCAAAGACTCTGATCAGACTGGGCGGATGCCCAGGCTGATTTGAGTCTGCGCTGGGCGCACAACCTCATTGTTGGTTTTGTTGTGTCGCGGCTCAAATGTTGTTCCCCTTTGTGAAAATTGATAATGAAAAACAAGGTGAATTAGAGAAATAATGCAAGTTCAAGTGAGCTGTCTTGGTTGGCCATTTCCCACAATACTAGGGGTAGTTAAATTACTATTTATGAGTATGCTGTAATTCTACATTTCTGTATATCTTACAGAAAAATTCTTACAGACTTCAAGACATTTCTTTCAAAAGTTAGCTCATAGCACATATGTCTATCCTGTCAGACTTTCGTTCTGTTGTTCTCTAGCATAAATTGCCTTGTTCACGTCATATTCTTCAAAGGTTGACTGCTTAATATGACACATCACTATCCTCCGGAGGATAAAAATTAATACACCTATTTGTTTACTCACCTGTATTTTTTTCGCAAAAAGAGCAATAAAAAACATATACATGTATGAAAGCAAAACAAACCAATTGATATTTAGTTTTTGTAGCTATAATAATACTTCGGTCTAATATAAATATGACAGGTGATATAATGTTATCTATGACAAAAGCATTTATTAAAACATAACCACACTGTCAGGTCATTGAAGAGTAGCCATGATGCTTAATGACATTCATGTAGCTCAGATACAACTTTGAATGGATCAGTCTAGCAACTCACATGATCTGGTGACGTGATGGTAAAAAGGTAAAGGTAAAGGTTTCCCATAGCCTAATAGCCGTAGGGGCAGTGGGGGTTAGAGACCCACTGTTTCTTGGGCACAGCTGATGAAAGGCGGAGCCCATCCCTCTCCTTTCGCTGCCTTATCCTTCCCTGATTCGAAAAAGGTACCCATTTACTGCTGGGTTGACAGAGAGAGTTTTCCAGTCATCGTATGGCGACAGTGAGCCGCGAACTCACGACCTTACGGTGACTTTCTGTGCAATAGCCGAGCCACTCTAACCACTTGACTATGGCGCCCCTCTAACGTGATGGTAAACAGTGTATAATCTGCTTACCCAACCATCCCATATGCAATAGGCCAGTATTTCAATGCTACCTATCAGCAATAATGCTCTAGCATATTCAGATCCGTGGATTATGATGAATGTCTTTGCTCAAAAAAAGATTGTCAGAAATATTATAGTGGCTCTAAAAACTGGGAAAAGAGTGCCCTAGCAAACAACGTTGCCCTTAGCAAGACCAAGAGTAGGCCAAGGGGAGACTGCGTTGCTCTGGTCAAAGTCTATGAAATTCTGCTAAGAGATCATGTTTTTCCTTCTAAAAATCCATAAAATTTAGATCCCTCTGATATGATTGATCCAGATGTTTGTGATTGTTTTGGAAGGGAAAACCCTGTTTTATAGCAGAAGAAATATGGTATGTTGAAATTGTATATTTATTAAGAGACTACCTAGGGTTCCAGTATTCAAGGTAATTGTGGGTTTTATGATATATAATTTTTTTGCAGGGTCAGATATTTGATGGTCTGGAAGATGAAGATTTCAGCTTTGGAAATGACACATTTATGCCTCGTAAAAGTGTTAAGAAATTGACATTGAAGAAATCATTAGGCATGGACTCTGGTACACCAAGCAGGGCTTCGTCATTGAGCGGGGAACCACCCAACCTGACATCACTGAGAGAAGAAGAGGCACAACAAAGAGGAAGGTATGAAAAACTACAGCATTATTTGTAATTGCTAATAGTACTAGTACTGATCATATGGTATAAAAGTATAGAAATTAAAAACTTTAGTCCTAACTGACAGACAGAGTTCATATTTTGACTGGGTAGGTCATAATTATTTCTCATACTTGATATTCATTAAAACTTTATAATGAAAATCCATCAGAAATATAATTGGAAAATGAAAGACTTGGATCCTGAAAAAAGGATGGAAGGTTCAGAAACCACAGAAATAAAAATATTGATGGCTGGAGACTGAATTGAACGAAAAAAATGGAGGGTCATTTTGAGCTGTCAGTGTACTAAGTTGTCAAGGTTATAACAGTAAACAGAATAAAAAGAAAATGGAATGGTGAATGGCAGGGTATGATATGAATTTCATGTTTAACTCAGTTAATGCTTATTGATTTTAACCTAGAATTTGGACTGGGCTGTTTGTCATTTTCGACGTTTTGGGAATATTTATTTGCAAACAGTGAAGAACATGAGCTGACTGCTCAGAAGAGCTATCTGACCCTGGTCTCTCCTGTTGGCGATTAAAATTTAATCACCAACGGTATAGACCCTGATCAGATAGCTCTTCAGACCAGTTTGCTCTTGTCCTTCACTGTTTGCAAATTCAACTCGCCAGAATGTCGAAATAAATGGGCTGATTTTGACTCTTTACAGAAGATCACCTGAGATAGCTGCAGAGCCTCGTTACTCTGGCCAGCCACAAGATGGGACAGCTGAAACTGACAGTTTCATACATAGTAAAGGAATACCAGAGAAAATGTCTGATACTCCAAATAGAGGGTAAGGGTCAATACATGTTCTATGTGCCTGAGCTCTTTAGTCCTTTAGCATACTGAGAATGTAGTAACCTAAAACGGATGTTTCATTTGATACAGTAAACTCTCGATATCTCGAAGTTGAACTTCAGCCCAAACTACTGATATCTCAAAGTAAATTTTCTGGTACCAGAAAATTTACTTTGAGATATCAGTAGTTTGAGATAACAGGTGTTGAGATGTAAATGAAAATAAGAAATATATTCTTTGGTATAAGAAAGTACTTTAAGATAACAGTGTTCGAGATATCGGGAGTTGACTGTATTCTGTTGCTTGAAAGTTAAAAATGAACCGAGAAAATTGATGGGATACATTTGATTTAACTTGCTAGATTACAGATCTTAAGTGTTATTAGTTTCCTACCTCATCGAAACTGAGGCATACATCTATGTATTGTATGCTGTTTTAATATGTTTTGTAAGCACATGGCTTGATGATTAACTGTAAACACATGACCAGACATGGCTTAAGGTCCCTTTTCATAGACATACGTATAGGGGTGTTTGATGACAGTTATATAATATCATTTTTGCATACATGTAGATATCAGTGTCACATGCTATTAACAGGCACGTTTTAACAAACACAAAACCAGGTATTAACCAGGCCATTCATGTGCTATAATGACCACTTTTGCAACATTTAGTATCCAAGTTGCAGAGCAATACTCTGTCAGTACAGAATGCAGTTGCAGTTATTGTTAAAGACTTTTATGCTAGAGATATACAGATTTGAATATTGTAAAAATTGAAAAGCAGGTGACTTGGAAGTGAAAAGTGAATATGATTTGGACTTTTGAACTGCTGCTAAAGGAGGGACAAAATTCGCAATAGCTGGACATGGCCTGAAAAAAAGGATTTCTATAGAAACACAAAGTGTTTGTAGGAATCAGCTAGGTAATGGCATCAGACCGAAAAATAGTGCACAAACACTTCCGTTATTTTTAGCTCGCCTGTATGAAAGTACAGGTAGCTATTGTTGTCACTTTTACGTCGGCGTCGGGGTGGGCATCACACTTTAAAGTTTAACGTTAAAGTTTTTATGTGATGGGCAAGGCACTGCAGGCGAGCTATCCTGTACGGGGACAGGTCTTGTTGTAGCATTGTGGTTGAATTATGCAATAATAACAATCAAACCTGTTTTTTCATTGCATTAACATTTTTCAGGTCCCTCAGAGGCTGTTGAAAACCTTGGCCTTGGATCTCGGTTTTCAACAGCTCCCTGAACCTGAAAAATGTTAATGCATGAAAAACCATATAATAATAAAAAAAAAAATGGACTTACATCTGAACAGTTGGTTAATGGTATTGCCCCTTTACAATCTTTGGAGAAGCCAGAGGTATTAACAGAAACTCTCCTATTTCCTAATACATTACAAACATTGTTTTCTTTTCCTTACAGTACGAGCATGGATGACACAATAGCCATGTTAAATGCTAAGAACCGAGGGCAGACAATTCAGCCTCCACAACAGCAGCCGGAGGAGATCACCAATATTAGTATCATCTCTCGAGATGAGTCCAACACTGACATTGATACACTTGATGAAAGACCTGTAAGTAATTATTATGGCAAATCTTTTACTGCTCAGTTAAGGTTGTTGTGGGAAGGATGGAAGGAATTATCTTTGATCTGTAACTTACAATTGTGGAAAACTTTGGTGTGGCAGCAGGGGTCAGCCTAGAGCTTTTAGACAGGGAGAATTTTTGCGACATTTTCAGGACTTTGGGGAGAAGTTTTGGCCCAAATTTTGGATTTCCCTATATGTTCTTTACATTTTCACTTCTCCCTCAGCTCAAAACAGGGAGAAGTCAGCCAGCTTAGGGAGACTATTTCTCCCAAATCACCCTCTTGGCTGAGCCCTGTGGCAGTATGTCAGAAGCTTTGGCAGATAGTACAGATCTTGATCAAACTGGGTGTATTAGAGTTTTCTCTAAGGGGCGCATGTTTCTTTTCTGAGTGGACCTACATTAAAAATGGAAGTAAAATTAAACATGATAGATTTACTTCCTCTGATGTTGTATTCAGTCATCTTTAAGCACTAATCATGTTTTTCTACGTAAATGCTCTATTCTGAAGTGAGGATGCATGCTGATTTTAAAGTAACAAAATGGAAAAACAGGCCTAGATCACATTAAACATGGTGAATTTGATAAAATAAAATTCACCCTGGTTTTCATTTGAATTTTCAAGCGGACTTAAAAAAGTTTGAAGTTTTTCTTCGTCTTGTATTCCAAAAATTTAATTTAGTCTGTTTATTTTGCAGATGACCCCACCACCTCCTCACCCTGCAGGTATTGTCCTGACGCGACCTGGATACTACACTGTCCCAAGCCTTGAAGTTCTGGCAGAGCTAGTGGACGATGGTGGAGATTGTAATGTGGAGGACTTGACAATAGGAAGGGAGGGATATGGCAGTATTTTCTTCCCAGGAATCACAAATGTGGCAAACTTGAACATTGACGAAACAGGTAAGAATTTTAAGCAGCCCCACGAAAAAATGTTCCTTGTATTAGTTGGAAAAGAAGAGTGCTTTTGGTTTATAGGTTGTTGCTGGGAACTGGGAAGACTGGTCAGGGCACACTGATATGACCCTCGCTGTCCCCATAGAGCTAGCATAGACCCTTAACTACCCGTTAAGTGCAAAGCAAAGACTCTGATCAGACTGGGTGGATGCAGCTTATATGCTGGCTGATTGGTCTTCACTGTTCACACATGCCCTTAGGTCTTTTCCTTTTGACCCTGCTCATTTGGAATGACTTTTGTGAGAATGAGATTTAGTTCTACAGATTGTCTGTTTGTCATAAACTACCAGTTACTAGCATATACAGCAAGTCTATGATGTATAGAGTAAAGAGCTTCAGCAACCTGACAGAATTGATATAGAGTGCTTGATAAATGTTTTCATTTGACATCATCATGCTGTTAAACAATTGCGAAAAAATCTGTGCATAGGAAACAAACTAAAACATCTTTGTAGGATCAAAATTTGTTTGAATGCAAAACACATAAATATCATGTTGTAAAGTTAATAGGTGGTGGCAATAATTACCTTTAATAGCGTAAACTGTCTTAACTATCTCCTTAGCATGAATATACTATAGCTGTATAATTTTTTTTCAGTGTTCTTCCGAAGGAAAGAAGTTGTGGTATACCCTGATGATGAAAATAAGCCTCCATTTGGTGAAGGTCTGAACAAGAAAGCTGAGGTGACATTGGACTGTGTATGGCCCAGAGACAAGTCACTGGGCACTCCTGTAAAGGTATTTACTCTAACTACTCTACTGTGGGGTATGGGCACTTTATGACATTAAAATTAGCTTTGTAAGACTTAAGATATAACTGATTTTGTTACCGGGCCGTGTAGCGCAATCAGTAGGACAGCTGACTTATAAGCCAGAGGTCCTTGGTTCGATACCTGGTCTGGCCACTTACTTTCATTTCTCCTTGTGCTGATTCAAGAAGGGCAGTTGTCAGTTACTGGTGAAAGTAAGTGCACTTATTACTGGTTAACCGCTTAGGAGGTCTAACCCTGCCCAGGAATAGTGTGGATAGGTTAACTTACCGTCCCGACGTGACCTTAGCTGTTTACCGTGGACGTTAAACAATAACACAGCAACAACAACTGATTTTGTTACTTACATCAAGATTATTTTCTTTCCAAGTTGTTACATACCATTAGATTAATGTGATCATTGCATACTTTGACTACCCTAACATTATGTCTATATTGATTGTGCTTAATTTTCAGAGTCCAGAGAAACTTTCTTCAATGAACTGGCAAAACAAGATTGAAGAGAACACATCCAAAATTGGAGCCAAGTTTATTGACTACAGACCAGAGACAGGTTCCTGGGTCTTTGAGGTAAGTAGTTGGCATGTGAGCTACAGGCAGGGTAGGGGATCACATGATGTTTGGTTTGATATGCTACATGGAAAAACTTGAGTAAATCTTTGTTAACATCAGGGTAAATAGCTTATTATTTGTCTTTCAATATTTTACACTCATTGAGCTTTGCATCAGTTTCCTGAAGTTAACTACCGTAAAAATTCTATATATTGGAACAGTTAGGTCCAAGCAAATAGTGCAAACCCAGATCAGATCAGGGTCTACACTATTTGCCATCCCATTTGCACTTTTTGGGGCACATTCCTGCACTGTAAAACCAAACTGTTCCAATTTTAGGACACTTATGGTAATTATTTTTAGTGTCCCAATATTTAGAGTTTTTACAGTACACTTTGATGGAACTTTAAAGATTCAGACTTTGGTCAAGGACTCTTCCACAAAATTTATTTAGAAAATATTGAAACTAAAATGGCAGTGTAATGTGCAAGCATGTCAGTTGAAATTTTATGGTTCCCTCAAAGTGTCGTTAGAATCAGAGAGATATGGACTGGTAAATGGAGCTTACTGCATTGCTCAGCAAGTGTAGAATATTTGAAAGAGAAAGTAATCTTGACATAATTTCAATTCACAGCATCACATTTTTTCCATGCATCGTTATTTTGAGGTGAAAGTATAGAGACATCGTCAAGATGTCATGAGGCTCACTGTGGCATTACCAAGAGCTGCAGGGTATGCTGCCTGTTGCTAGTTTTAAACAAATTGAAATTTTGCTTAATCTAAAGAAAAATTCTAATACAAACACTGATTCCTCAAAATGTTTAACTTAGTATTACATTTGAAAACTTTTGCTTTGAAAGGAAAAAAGGAATGCAAAATAAAGAGCATGCAAAAATAAAGTGATTAACAGTAACTTGATTTATTCTATGAATATTTATGAAGATGCTGAAGTGATTACTTGTTGTCAGGAGTTATTAACATATAATATTAAATTACTCTTGCAGGTGAAACATTTTTCAAAGTATGGTCTTGTTGATGATTCGGACGAAGAGGATCTTTCAGAACAAGAGAAGAAACGTCTGAAATCATCTCAACAACAACAGATAGCTGTGCAGGTTAGTGACACTGCTTGACAATATAGTGCCAATACAGTGGCAGTCAACTGTCAGAACAAACGCAACCTGTGAGAACTTCATGTTCATGTGGCATGATAGTTTGAGAATGTTGCAACATCAGTACCGGTAGCTTTTGTTTGTAAAGCGTGTGATACTGTGATGTACAATTAATCATGGACTCCAATTTTACAGACAAATTTACTCGATTTGATCATATGAACTGTAGTGTGTCCATGAAGGTATGGACGAAGTGCATGGAGTTTTTATGGTAGGAAGGGAGTAAGGGTTATATGACATTAAATTGTGAATGGATATACCTGGAACATTATGGAGCTTGACAGGATGAAAGGCCCATTTGTTTTTCTACTGAAGATACTCTTTCAACATCTAAGAGAGTGAAACAAAAGTTAAGCATGACAGATTCACATTCAAGATTATTGGAAAAGACAAAGAAATTCTAGAACAGGGATAGAGTGACTGGTTCTTGTTAAAAAAAGTATCTTTTTTTTTTTGTTCGCAGAAAATCTGATGTCAGCGGAGTGTGGTAAATAAAAAATATTTTTTTTTGATGTCAGCAGGTTAATAACCACATTTGAGAGTGTTCAACGTTTTAATTTAAATAATAAAATTAACAATTGCAACACCATAGTAAAGACCTAATTTATATGTTAATGACAGCTGGCACTCTTTGCTATGTGTTACAGAATAGCCAAACGTTACAGTCAAACATCAAAGGCCTTTAATAGTCTGCTTGTGCAGAAGTGCTTTGGTCAAGTGGTTAGAGGTGCTCTCAGTGCTGGAAACGGCCAGTGGCCCGGTGGCCAAATGCCCCTAAATTTTGTCTTGGGCAACCAGAAATCTCCAAAATATGACCTTTAGTGGCCCAAATGTATCTTTCTGGCAATACTAAATGAATAGGAATTTTAGGTATTGGATAATTTGGGCCACTGAAAGTTGGGCCTGTTTAGTTTTTGGGCCACCACATTAATCTTGCGAGTTTCCAGCACTGTGCTCTTCTGTGTGCAAAAAATCACAGGTTTGAATCCCTAACTGGCCATCCAGCAGCTGAAAAATTCTGTCAACCCAGCAGTAACTGGGTACAAGGACAGTTAAAACTAGCTAAAGGAGAAGGTCATATGCTGGGCCCAAGATACTGTTTGCTTCTAACACCCACTATATAAGGCTTAGGTGAACCATTACCCTTTACCATGTGCAGGGTGGTCAAGGCCATAGCTGTTTGCATGTACAGCATTTAGGGTTTACCTCCACACAAATTTGCCCATGTTACAGCTTATCAGATGGAGTGTATGGTGTGGTATTGAATCAGATTGTGATGTATAAAAATGGACATTGCCAAACAAAAATTTGTCAGGGGTGGCAGTAGTATAGTGATCTATGTGGTAGACTTCCAATTCAGGGGTTGCAGGTTCGACCCCGGCTCCTTTGATCTTTTGGATGAGACTTTAAACCAAGGTTCCATCTCTGTATGACTTATGTCTTGGTGGGACATTAATCTGGAGTTCACTAACTCAAAAAATTTGTTATTGCCAGTGTGAACAGCAAAGATATTCTAGCCTGTGAATTGATGTAGTTTTATTGGAAGCTTCACTTTTTCAGCAAACATTCTCAAATTCTTGTTATGTATATATACAGTGAACAATGAAGGTCCTGACCATACTGCACATTTGTGCAGTATGGTCAGGATCTTCATTGTTCACTTAGATCTCAAAACATGTTTGCTTGGTATAGTATATGAGGTATAAAAACTGTGATAAGATGGCAGATCTTTTATAGGTGAGATTATAGGGTGATAAAATAAATGAGTGGGTTTGTTGATTCTGCAGTTGGTATTTCAAACCATACTTAGTGATGTTCAAGAGATGGAGGCAGTTAATATCTATCATGGCTCCAAGCAATATCATGAAACTTATCAAAGCTTACCAAGTCTGGACGCAATTCAAACATTTGTGCCAAACTAGGTGTATCGGTGATAACGATAAATTTCAAGTCTTTGTGAACTTTTAAACACCGGTAGACATCTTTTAGACAATATTTTATCTCACCGAGAACATTTAATCTTTAAGATACTTTTATGGCTAAATGTTTCCTAGACTTAAAATTGTGTTACATGTTGTTTTCTGTACATACTGTATATAATGTGTATATACTTTTACTTTTTAAATTCTTGAGGACTATATGTTAGATAAGCTCTTGCTTAACATGTGATCCTCAGAAAATAAAGACTTTATTATTATTATTATTGCCATACCCAAATTGCTCACAATTGCAGTCGCACCTCATTTAAACAATATGAAAGGCTTGTTCGTGTCCTGCTTAGTCAACAGTTACGAGCAGCAGGCTTACGTAACACACTCACAAACAAGACAAAGTTAAAGTTATCATACAGACAAGTAGATGCTTTTAGGGTCGTCGGGTAATTTCGGACAGCGGGTAAATTTGGACATACCATTGCAAACAGTGAAAATCCAGATGAGACGGCTCACAATGAGCCGTCTCATCAGGATTTTCACTGTTTGCCCAGTTATTTTTGTTTTAATTCCAAACAACTGACATGTAAAGGAAACAATGTCACTCTCCAAACTTACCTGCTGTCCGAATTTACCCGACTTGACCATATAAGAAGTCAGTTAAAAGGAGTGGCTTGCAAAGATTGGAATATATGTAAGTGGGTACAGACTCAATCAAGATATTCAACTCTTGGTACACTACAAGAAATTTTGTTATCGATAAGCATATAAAGAAAATATATTTTTAAAAGAACAAAATGTTTAGTTACTACTGAAAACTTAAAAAGAAATATATCAGTTAATCATCAAGGATTGGACAGTCCCAATCACAATATTTCATTAGCCATTGTTGAATCACTATATGTGAAGGAGCGGCTGTAGTGTAGTGGATAACACTTCAGACTACCAATCCAGGGGTTGCAGGATCGATCCCCCGCTTCTCCGGTTTTTCGGATGAGACTTTAAACTGAGGTTCCGTCTCCATATGACCTCGTTGTTGGTGGGACGTTAAACCTGATTTCACTCACTCACTTTATATGTGTTTTGACCATTCATAGATACATTAATCAGACGAATATCACAAATGTTTTCATTAGGCATATATGTATATATATTAGTTTTGTTGTCTGCATGATAAATGTCAATTGATTCATAATAGAAACTATAATGGGATATCATCATTGTATTATCAAATCTGCATCTTCTGTCTTTGATATTAATAAATTTCATGTTTAAAAAAAAAATTGTATAAAGCTAACATTACTATGACATGTATATTACTACAATAGGTCAGCTTTGACTTAATTAGAGGGTGGCATTGGTAAGGTGTGTAGCTTGCCTATTTGCTATTTTTGTTATGTTGCATTGTCATGATTTTATTTGCTTTAAATGCTATCAGTATATAAATAAAATTACAGTAAAATAATTTTTTAGAATGATTTAGATACCTGTTATAATGTGAATAGTACTCAGTATAGTAATATTTTTTAAGCATATGCTGAGATGATTCTTGTGAGGAGTCATAACATGCATTTTTATGGAGAAATAAGAACAATTGTCCCTGAGTTATCAGAAATTTCCTTATCTCTAATTCTAGAGAAAGATTATACTTATACCCAGCCACTTCTTCTCAGTATTATTATTAGGTCACTTCTTATCCAGACACCGTCATGATCATGTTGAAAGTGCTTATTAGTATCTGTGGAGTAACCATAATAGCAGAGTTTGGCATGTGCATACGTAACACATACTGGCGGGACACCACAAAATACTGTTGAAGGGTCTTACCCCTGAACAAAGGTCTATTATGTGATCATTTACTAGGAACCTTAACTGGTATGAACAATAGGGCCACAAAGAATGAATCAAAGTCATCTTGTATGACAGTAGATCACTGTGATTGGCTTTCATTCAAAAGTGACACATGCTGGAAGTGGATCATGTGAGACACAGCTTCTTTACCAGCTCTCCCTTATACCTTGTTGCAGACTTACATGCTTTCTTATAAACACATTTGAGCCGCGACACGAGAAAATTAACAATGTGGTCGTGCGCCCACCGCAGACTCAGATCAGCCTGGGCATCCGCCCATTTTGATCAGACCCTTCGTTAAGTGCTTAAAAAGTAGCCAAGGGTCTAAGCTAAGTCCCTGCGAACAACGAAGACTCTGATCAGACTGGGCGGATGCCCAGGCTGATCTGAGTCTGCGTTGGGTGCACAACCACATTGTTGGTTTTGTCGTGTCGCGGCTCATTTACAATTTGCCCCTTGCTGAGATAGGCTTTAAGCTAAATGGATACACCCTCAGGAGAAACATGGCTGCCGTTTTCTTCTCATTAGGGGTCAGCTCTTAAAGGAATTTATTCCCTAAAGACATCAAGGACCAGATTCTTCTCTTTTTCAATAGTAAACCCCATTTTGAAAGTGTTTCATCATTTAATGGTTTGGTTGGTTGTTTTTGGGGGGTTTAACGGCTCTTTGATGCAGTACTTCAGTCTATATAGAGCCATCTCCTAGAGAGAGGGCAAAAGAAAAGAAATTCTATTCAACCCCATCCACACCTGCTGCAAGCACAGTAGGCCCTTGCCCTACCATTACCAAAATGAGTAGGCTGCCCTGACGCTTAAAGTTACCCAGCACCATCCCCCGACCACCTCCATTAATCCGTGAAGCAAACGGGAAGTAACCTTTGTAAAAATGACCGAAAAGAAAACATGAGCCTTGACACGACAAAACCAACAAAGTGGCATATGGGCCAAGTGAAGACTCAGATCAGTCTGATCAGAGTCTTCGCTGTCCTCAAAGCTTAGACCCTTAGCTACCCTTTAAGCGCAACGCAAATTCTATGATCAGACTGAGCAAATGCCCAGGCTGATCTGAGTCTTTGCTTGGCGCACATACCACTTTGTTGGTTTTGTTGTGTCGCGGGTTACATGGTGTTGTACCTTCATGGCTTTCATCCTCCTACCAAACAAAGTCTGCATTTATCCAGTGAAGAAGCAGTCTGATGTAGGGCTGTTTGACTTATCGCCAAGGAATGAATGTAATGACAATAAGGGAAATTGAGCTGCGAAATGATAAAACCAACAAATTGGCATGTGCACCCAGCAAAGACTCATATCAGCCTGGGCATCCTCTCATCAGTCTTCACTGTTCACACGGAGCTAGCTTAGAGCCTTAGCTACCCTTTGAGGATACAGAAATGACTGATCAGACTGGGTAGCTGCCAAGGCTGATCATAGTCTACACATGGCACACATGCACACATACCACTTTGTTGGTTTTGTCATGTCGCAGCTCAGTTATTATGGTAAATTATTAAGGACCCTCACTTTCTAGGGTGGTGTCAGTGACTGGTTCAGTTGTCTCATCATTTAGGATAATTACAGTAGCTGGTTATAGTGTCCCAATAATTGAGCTGCGACAAGAGAAAACCAACAAAGTGGTTGTGCGCCCAGCGCAGACGCAGATCAGCCTGGGCATCCGCCCAGTCTGATCAGACTCTTCGCTAAGCGCTTAAAGGGTAGCTAGGGGTCTCCATGCAGACAGTGAAGACTTTGAGCAGACTGGGCAAATGCCCAGGCTGATCTGAGTCTGTGCTGGGCGCACAACCACTTTGTTGGTTTTCTCGTGTCGCGGCTCATTAATAGAGTTACTGTAATTTTGGATGAATGGATATTCTTTCAAGGGAAGCTACTTGGTCATTTTCCTGTAAGTAGAGGTGAACTTTTAAAAGAATTTGCTCCCGTTGGAGCAAATCCTTTCCTTAAAATCCAGATCCCATTTTGGTAAGGCTTGGCAGTCAAGAGAAGCAGATAGGAAGAAAAAAGTCATCACTTGGTGAAAATGGCCAAAAAACATGGCAATGCCTCCACTCACTGAAAGATGCTCCAGTATTTATTAAAGATAATTTGGTTACCATAGATCCAGAATATTACAGACATAATGCAGATAATTAGCAAGTATTGAAGTTAACAAGATTAACAAGACTTTGGCAAAAAGTTGAGCTCTGGCAGCCCAGGATATAGGAACTTCATTGTTCAGTCATCGAATTTGAAACAATCAAAAAGTATCTGTCAACAAAAGCACAAACAGGTTTGCAATTTGTGTATTTCTGGAGGGGATGGATCTCAAGCCATCTTTTCCTTGTCAGCATGATGGAAGCCACATGGTAGTTAAGTGTATGGGGCTGTGCTTCTGTGAGTGCACCTGCAAATCCTGAGGAGCAGTCTACTATGAGTCTTCACTGTTTTACATTTAACTGTATAGTTGTCTTAAGTTTGAGATTCGATACAGAATAAGAGATCTTCTGTTATGACCATAAATACTGATTAATCCTAATAAACGCCCTTGCTCTTATAAACGCCCACTGCTCCTTTTCCATATTAATCCTATTAAGCACCCCAGGGGAGTTGCATTGTAGGAAGGGGGAGAGGGATGTTATTTAGAGTCTTAGAGTGATTTTCTCCAGCTGCACTTGACTTTGTCACTGCTAAAATCGCATAAAACACCTCAAGGACTATGATGAGGTGAACATACTACCATATACCATATTATGGAGCCGCACCACGAGAAAACCAACAAAGTGGCATGTGTGCTCAGCATAAACTCAGATAAACCTGGGCATCCACTCAGTCTGATCAGAATCTTTGCTGTCTGCACCGAGCGAGCTTAGACCCTTAGCTACCCTTTAAGCGCAGAATGAAGACTGATAAGACTTGGCGGATGCCAAGGCTGATCTGAGCCTGCGCTGGGCGCACATGCCACTTTGTTGGTTTTCTCATGGCTCATATGTAAACAACATCTGATTATTTTATACCTAAAATTTTTCAGTTTTGGCAACTTACCGAAATTTATGTAATTTTTGGAAAAGAGGGAAGCGGCATTTGCTACAGCAGGGCATTTAATAGCATTGATGCAGTTCCTATATAGGGTGGTCCAGTAGTACGATGGTGCTGGGGGTATCTTCCAGTGCCAGGGCATTCTACTTATTTGGCTAGAAGTAGAGCAAGGGCCTACTGTGCTTGCAGTTGGTGTGGGTGGGGTTTGTTTTGACATTTTTCCTCTAATCTATCATTTCTCCTTTCTACGGTTCTTTGGGAGATGGCTCGATATAGACTGAAATACTGTCTCAAAGAGCATTAAACCCAACCAACCAACCAGTTCCTATAATACCGTGTGCCAAGTATGAAAGGCCAAAATGAGCTGTTGGTTGTCCTTGCAGGAATGGGGACACTTTCAGGTTACGGTAATGACCATAAATATTCAGACAGACGGGTTTGAGCAAACATTGTAGATCCAGAACAAAGTGCTCCTGAAGGAGCAGTTTGATCAGGGTCTACAATATTTGCCAATTGCTAAGCATCATTTGGGTGCATTAATGTGTGTAAAACCTACTATAAAGAATTTTCGAACAATAATTGTCCTACTTTCTGATGTCCTAAATTTTAGGGTCATTACAGTATCAACTTTGCCATTTCCATTTTTGCCTCCTGTGTAAAAGGGCATCACCTCCTATAGGACCAAATTCTTTCCTATAAGAGTAGATCTCATTTTGGAAAAGCTGCATTATCTGGGGAAGCAAACAGAAAGTCACTGGAGTTGTCTCCCTTCAGAAACTGGCAGAAAGTGTGGGAGGCATCCCAGTAAAAGGTTTCGCATAGCCTAATGGCGATAGGGGCTGTGGGGGTTAGAGGCCCACTGTATCTTGGGTGTAGCATATCAGGGATTTCGCTAAGGACTGAATGACTGGTGGTCCACAGGACTAACATATCCACAATTTAAGTGGTCCTCCCGATGTTTCGGCTATTCTTTGTTATCATGTGTTTTCATTTACTTTCAAAATCAGTTGGTCTGTAGGACCAGCTACCAAAGACATCAACTGGTCATGCCCAAAAATCACTGGTCCAGGACCAACAGACTTATGGTTAATAAAACCCCTGGCATATGAAAGGTGGAACCCAGTCATCTCCTTTTGCTATTTATTGTTCCCTGATTCGAAAAAGTTACCCATTTACTGTTGCGTTGACAGAGTTTTCCTGTCTCTAGCTGACCCAAGCTGGGATTCGAACTCATAACCTTCTGCACCATAATGAGCATCTCTCACCACTGGACCATGTCATCAGTATTTAGTCTAATTACAGTACTCTTTTTGTTTAACAGAAACAGAAGATACAACAGGAGCTGGAAAAACAGAGACAGCTCCAGGCCAGGGCGGCACTGAATGGGGAGCAGGCCAGGTTTACTATCGGCACTGATGAGTCCAGTGAGGGCAGCAGTACAGCCAGGAAGGAGGTGCCCATGATGGACGATGATATTCAGTTGTCTGAGATTTCTCAAGATGTAAATCAGGAGGAGAGACCAGAACCAGGTATATTGGAATTAACAAAAGAAAATATTGATGTATCAGTTTTTGTGCACATCGTGCTACTTAAAAAACCTATGATTGCACAGCTGAATATGTACTCTTTCATTTAAAATATGTTCCGTAACAGATAAACTGCAAAATTTCATTCAGTTTGCTTGTATTATTAGACGTGCATAACAGCCAGAAATGGTAGACACAAGCAGGATGAAAAACTTTCAGTTGGTTTGCCTCGTATGTAAATATGGTTTGGAGAATATTAAGAAAAACGGGATAATCATATACATTTAATCTGGCACATAAGATTGCCATTATATAACAACCTGTAATGCTGTTATTAGAGCTAGCAGTTGTCAGTACCTCATCTTCGCAAGCCAAGTATATGAAGTCCACTTCTCTCCTTATGCATAATGAAGGAAGAAAGTGGACTTAGTACTCTTGGCTTGTTGGTGTATTACAGTAATGCGCTTAAAAGTATTGGGACACCCTAAAGTATTGGGACACCTAAAATAATTAATTTTCCATTTGTCACAAATGGAAAATTAATTATTTTAGGTGTCCCAAAATTTAGGCACATTACAGTACCCTTAAGTAACAGTTTTCAATGCTTATCAGTGCTTGCTTAATGCACACTGTAACTGAAATTGCCTTTCTTGTTTGTTGTTTTTCCAGAAGTTGAAGGTGAGATGGAGGTACCAGAGGAGCAGCCCTCCTCACATCGCCTGGCCCGGAGTATGGGAGTTGATGCTAGAAACATGCAGGTCATGAAGGCTTCATTCTTCACCGAGGAGGAGGCACAAACAGGCTTTGGTAAGCTCCAGAGTTGTAGCAGACCTTCAGATGAGAAGGAGTAACAGGGATAATTCAGAGATAATTTTTGTCGCACCTGCTTTTGCAAGGTGCGATATAGGCGTCCGGTTTTCCGTCCGTCTGTCAGTCCGTCCGTTCACAATTTACGTCAACCCTAGCATTTTAGTTCATTCAAAAGACTTATTCTCTGAAACCACTGCACCCATGGTTCTCAAATTTCACATGCAGCATGATCAGACAGCAGAGCTTCAGAATGATTAAATTCAGGCAGGTCGAGAATCCAAGATGGCCGCCATTACTAAAAATAGCAAAACCAATAAAACCAAGTTTAACTCTTGGTGAAATTTTGTATGAAGCATAAGTGGGACCTTGGTATTCAGAATTATCAAAATGAAAAAAATCTGTAGCAGAATTAGGTCACAGTGACCTTACGTCGACCCTAGAATAATTTAGGTCGACCCTAGCTTTTAAGTCCATTCAAATGACTTATTTTGTCGCACCTGCTTTAGCAAGGTGCGATATAGGCGTTTGGTTTTCTGTCCGTCTGTCAGTCCATCTGTCCGTCCATCCGTCCGTTCACAATTTACGTCGACCCTAGCATTTTAGTTCATTCAAAAGACTTATTCTCTGAAACCACTGCACCCATGGTTCTCAAATTTCACATGCAGCATGATCAGACAGCAGAGCTTCAGAATAATTAAATTCAGGCAGGTCGAGAATCCTAGCATTTTAGTTCATTCAAAAGACTTATTTTCTGAAACCACTGCACCCATGGTTCTCAAATCAGACAGCAGGGTGAATTAGGTCATAGTGACCTTACGTCGACCCTAGAATAATTTACGTCGACCCTAGCTTTTAAGTCCAATCAAATGACTTATTCTCTGAAACCACTGCATCCATGGTTCTCAAATTTCACATGCAGCATGATCAGACTGCAGGGCTTCAGAACAGTAAAATTCAGGCGGGTCAAGAATCCAAGATGGCCGCCATTACTAAAATTAGCAAAACCAATAAAATCAACTTTTTCTCCAGAACCAATTTGTATATTAGGCTGAAATTTTATATGAAGCATAAGTTGGACCTTGGTATTCAGAATTATCAAAGTGAAAAAAAATCTGTAGTGGAATTAGGTCACAGTGACCTTACGTCGACCCTAGAATAATTTACGTCGACCCTAGCTTTTAAGTCCATTCAAATGACTTATTCTCTGAAACCACTGCATCCATGGTTCTCAAATTTCACATGCAGCATGATCAGACTGCAGGGCTTCAGAATTGTAAAAGTCGAGAATGGTCGAGAATCCAAGATGGTTGCCATTACTAAAAATAGCAAAATCAATAAAATCAACTTTTTTCTCCAGAACCACTTGGTATATTTATTGAGTTCTTAATGTGAAGGCACACAGCAGGTGCGACATAGCCTTCCGCGGAATTCTTGTTCTTATATCTCAATGAAAACATATGTTGTGACCCCTCATTAGAACCATCTAATATGTAGATGTAGAAATACACATGGTCAATATTTAAGGTTTTCCAGTTGGATTCAATGTAATTTTGGATATTGTATTTGAAGTTGTCTCTGAATCAGTTGAATACATGTTTTTCTTGTACAAGGAAAAGAAACATATACATAGAATTTGAAATCATTCTGGAAGCACAGAATGACCTGTGCCATTACAAAATGACTTTTATATCAGGGCCCGGTTGTTCAAAACTAACAATGTTGTCAGTTGACTTTTTGTTAAAATTTCCAAAGTTCATGTCTCAAATAAGCCAACATTTAAAAAACATGCAAAAGCTTCTCACATTGTTTCGACAAAAAATATGAGTGTATTCAATTATAAAGTCATAAAACACTTAATGAGTTTACTTCTTAGCGAGCTTGTCAGCATGGAGTTAGCTGAGACCTTTAGCTACCCTTAAAGCACTAAGAGAAGAATCTAATCAGACCTGGTGGATGCCCAGGCTGATCTGAGTCTGCACTGGGTGCACAACCACTTGGTTGGTTTTCTTATGTCCCGGCTCATATGTGCTAGTATTGTGTAAAATTCTCAGTCTGAGCTCGCCATGTAGCAAGTAGTACATTTACAAGAATTTCTGATTGTTTAACAGGTGGAGATCTGTTTACAAAGAAGGGTCCGGGGAGGATGGAATCCCCTCTGTTAAGGCATCCCGAGGGGTCTGGCCCCAGTCTGTTCAGCTCTGCTCTCCAGTCAAAATACATGTCACCTGTCAAGCTTCCAGGATTACCACAGGCAGATCTGCAAAGAGACAGAAGTAAGATTGGAGCTCTATTTAAGAGGGAGATTTGGTGATAATTAGGGATAATTTTTCTTATTTTTTCAAACCATATGTTTTGACCCCTCATCTGAACCGTCTCGTCGAGACGGTCCAGGTGAGGGGTCACAACATATGTTTTTATGCAGAACGAACAAAAATTATCCTTAATTATCACAAAATATTCCCTCTTATCTAGAGCTCTGAAGATGTCAGCTTTTAAGGTGTTTGGTACACCTCTGTTTTTCTGTGATATTTGTCACACCTAATTTTCCAAGGTGCGATATAGGAGTTCAGTAGTTCATTTGTCTGTTCGTCCTTCAGTCAGTTAGTCTGTCATTCCGTTTGCCTGGCTGTCCGTCCACAATGGTGTCATCCCAAGCATTAAAAGTCCATTTCTCTCAAACTATGATACCTGTAATCATTTAACCTAGAACAAAGCTTTTTCTTAGAATTGTCTAAAGGACTGTTGCATTTATTTTGACCTTTGACCTGTATGTCACCTGCTGCTGACCCTTTATGTCATCATTGTCATGCTCTGCTTTCTTGATGAAATTTTACATCCAACTTTACTTCATTTCTCTCAAACTATGATACTTGGAATCGCCAAATCTGGCATAAAATTCCTTCTTAGAACGACCTCAAGGACTGTTGCATTATTTTGACCCTTGCCTTTATGTCACGCTCTGATGACTTGTGAAAATTTACATCCAACATTATGTCAACTCTTGTGTTTTTAAGTCCATTTCTCTCAAACTATGATACCTGCAGTTAGCATTTCTGGCATGAAGTTCCTTCTCAGAATGATCTCAAGATCTGTTGCATTTATTTTAACCTTTATGTCACACTCTAATGACTTTGTAAAATTTTACATACAACATTACGTCAATCCTAGCGTTGAAGTCCATTTCTCTCAAACTATGATATCTGCAATCATCAAATCTGGCCTGGCATAAAGTTTCTACTTAGAATGATCTCAAGGACTGTTGCATTTATTTTGACTCTTGCCTGTCACACTCTGCTGAATTTGTGAAATTTTACATCCAAAATTACATCAACCTTAGCATTTAGTCCATTTCTCTTTGATTCAATGCCTTCAGTCATCAAACCAGGTGTAAAATTACTTCTGAGAATGGTCTTCAGGGATGTTGGACTTGTATGTAACCTTGACCAATATCCATGCTCTGCTGACTTTGTAAAATTTAATGTTGACCTTAGCATTTAAGTCTGTGTCTCTCTAACTACAAAGCCTACAGTGTTTCTGTCTAACTGTAAAGCCTACAGTGTTTGAAGTTTCTTTTTAAAAGCATCTCCGGGGATGTTGCACTAATTTTTATCCTTGACCCGATTTTTAGCTCCTCTGCACAAAGTTCAGGACAAGCTATTGCACTACCACTGGTGTTGACATCAGTGTTGGGGTTGGAGTTGGCATCCACATTCACATTAAAGTCTTTTAAGAGCTCATATTTTCTAAACCATATGATGGATTTGGTTCATATTTAATATGATGATAGATAAACGTCCAAAGTTTTTTTCAGCAATACCTCCGCCCACTCCAGTGACCTTAAGGTTAAGGTCACAGACTTCGAAATTTTACATTAAAGTTTTACGTTAAAGTTTTTAAAAGAACCACCGGTCAGTGCAGCTTTTTATGCCCCCGTCATTAAAAATGGGGGGCATATAGTATCACCGCTGTCCGTACGTATGTATGTCCTGTCCTGTATGTACGTCCTATACATGTTCTTCCCGTACGAATTGGTTTCCGTTTGATATCTTTTGAAAACATTGGTGTATTGAATTCATATTTTATACACAGGTATATAATCATAAAATACAGGTCAAGTTAGATGTTGGGTAAAATCTGTCTATTATTGTGGGAGTAATGGCCCTTTTTCGACTTCATTTTGTATGAAAAATGGTTTCCGTTCAATATCTTTTGAAAACATTGGTGTATTGAATTCATATTTTATACTCAGGTATATAATCATAAAATACAGGTCAAGTTCGATTTTGGGTAACATCCGTCTATTATTATGGGAGTTATGGCCCTTTTTCGACTTCATTTGTATGAAAAAATGGCTTCCGTTCATTATCTTTTGAAAACATAGGTGTATTGAATTCATATTGTATACACAGGTATATAATCATAAAATACAGGTCATGTTTGTTTTTGGGTAAAATCTGTCTATTATTGTGGGAGTTATGGCCCTTTTTTCAACTTAATTTCGTACAATAATAGTTTCCGTTTGTTAGTTTTTGAAAAGTTACTTGTTTCCGGGCTATTTCTGTTGGAAAGTTGCAAGTGCCAGTACCTTAAACAAGGCACCATCTTACTTAGGGCACTAGGCGGGGGCATCTGTGTCCTATGGACACATTCTAGTCTCTTTATGACTTACCTTTTTCTGTCACAGTTTTTCTGTGCCATTTATTCAGATTAATAGAAATTCTTGATGATCATTGATTATGAAATATGTTGAGAATAGAAAAAGCAAATGTAATAAATTATTGTCCAAAATAAGTTAATGCAAGAAAGAAACTCTTAGAAAATCAGTTGTAAAAATTAGAATTGCAAGTTCGAACCTACAGTCAGTAAGAAGACTTGTGTGCTTGAAAATTTCATACTGAAAAACACTTTCATTAGGTGGTAACTTAATTCTGTCCCTATTTGCGGTAATAAGGAAAAACGCCTAAATATAAGTCCACCAATATTCAGTTTTCAATATATTTTCATAGCTAGACATACAGCTAATTTTGAGAAAAGGGCTGTATTGAATTGTACCAATAAGCCAGAAGCATAATGATACTGCAAATATTAGGTAAATAAACCAATAAAGTGGCATTTGTGCCCAGGGAAGACTCAGATCAGCCTGGGCATCCGCCCAGTCTTATCAGAGGCTTCGCTCTGCACTTAAAGGGTAGTTAAGGATCTAAGCTAGCACCATGCTGATCAGACTGGGCAGATGTCCAGTCTGATTTGGGTCTTAGCTGGGCGCACATGCCACTTTGTTGGTTTTGTGGTGTTGCCGCTCATTTGTCAGAAAGTACTCTTTGTTGTCTGCAGATTTATTCTCTCCAAGACTGATCACCCCAGAGCCTCTCAGGCCACTTCAGCAGTCATTCCATCCCCCAGTCAAGGAACATCTCATATTAGCCAGTGGTATGACTCAGCAAGATTTCCAAAAAAGACCTGTTGCTGCCAGAGTAGCCAGAGTTATTCCCCCTGTGAAGGAGAGTTATCAGCATGAGAAGCAGGGGTTATTTATAGATGCTGGCTTGTTTATGGGAAGGTCGTTCAGAGTTGGATGGGGACCTGGTTGGACACTGGCTCACTGTGGAGAAACTATAAAACCAGTGGAAAAAGGTAGTAAAGAAGCTTTTATTGTTCATTTATAAGCATAAAGTATCGTTGGATAGGGTTTTTAAGTAATTGAGTTGTTTTAATTCTGAGTATTACACTTTGTTAGGGATAAATAGGAAAAGTGCATATTATGAATGAATTGTAATGTAAAGGGACAGTTTTACCAAGAATCGATTGGAAAATAAATATTAAATAGTCAGTTTCCTGTAGTACCTTTGTAAAACAAATTTTGGGAACCAACATGTGATTATGTTATACCGTATAATAGGAAATTTTCGCGTCGCCTAATTTTTCGCAGAATTTCGCGGTCAGTAGCGATCCGCAAAATTTTAACTCCGCGAAATATTTTCCGAGTTTGTACAAAATAGTAGTAAGAAATTTGAATCGTCCAAACATGGTTTGTGGTGTTCAAAGTACCCCACAAAACCTTAAGAGTAGGTAACTATAGAGCTATTATTTTCGGCGCAATTATGTTAGCTGCTAATTAGCGATAATTACAATTTGAACAGGCTGTCATTCCTTTCGCTTGATTAACAGTCACTTGTACCTGATTATGCAAGTACAATTGAATTACTTTTAATTGAATGTGAGTTCTGTTTACTTTTATCCTGAACAATCACAATTCTATCAGTTGCTCGCATATTTCAGTTGACTGTTTCTGTGTACTAACAAAGATTTCTACAGATGTCTATCTTAGGGTTTTTTGTGAAAAAAAAAAAGATGGGTATCCTCCCGAACTCAAAAGGAGCCGATGCTGCCTAACAAATATGGTCATAACAAAGTGATTACGGTTTCATTGTGTTTCTCTCTCCTTGTACGTCTTTATTTTTCAAACAAGCCAATACCTAACAGGACAAACACAATTTTTATTTTCCTGGATGTTCATATCCGCGAAAAGTAAAAACCGTGAAAATTAATCTGTACGTTTTGGGGGCAAATCCGCAAAAATTTGCAGTAGGTGCGGGTGGGGCTGTTGGGATATTTATCTATCTTCTTTCTTGTGGGAGACGGCTCGATATAGACTGAAACACTGTATCAGAAGGCTGTAAAACTCTAAACAACCTACCAAATAAATACATACCCAGATCTTCATGTTACAGAAAACTGTTTTATCATATGACGTCGCATCTGAGAGTGTAACAAAGTCATGCATTAAAAACAGTAATCATCTAGTGGATTAAATATGCAAATTACCTATCGTTATGCGTTGATGTCCATAAAAACGTAGCGATTTCGAATGTAGAAATTGTGCCATTTTAATGCAATATTTGCTGCTAAAAATGAGATTTTAGTGTTGAATAATAAATAGAATCTTGCATTGGTGCTTCTATATTATTGAATTTATTGAACTCATTTGGGAAAACCAATAAGATGCCTGGCATAGCCTCGCACCTTGTCTCTGTCCTGAACTCCTACAATGAATTCAATAATACATGAGCACTCATGTAAGATCCTCTATGTAAAGGTAAATTGACTGCTGTTATAGTTTGCATACCATATTTATTCAGTTATAAGACAGGGGTTTTCCCTAGAGGTAATTTTTGAAAGGGAAATCCTTCTGCTTATAACTGAATAAATAGACTATCAATGAATTATTGTAAAGCACTTATATTTGGTGGTTGCTAAATTTTGGCGATATTAGCAGTTAGGGCAAAGAGCGCTTAATTATAAGTCCACAAATATTACATATATTAAATACATATACATACGCACTAGAAATTCAAATAAAAAGGAGTATTTGATGAGTATTTTAGATTTCTCTATACCTTTCAATGAAAACTATACTTTATAGGATTACATTAGATTGGCCTCATTGAAGGGATTCTAACAGATGCCACAATGTATAGTAAAAAAGAAAAGTAAGAAAAAGTGTTACAAATTTACATCAAATTTTCTACATTATCTGAAGCCATAGTATATCATGACCGCCAAAATTAATATGCGCCAATATACAATAATTGACATTTGTTTAGGTGGACATGTCAGTGTTAGAACAGTAAACTTCATATCAACCAATGCGAATATTATATAACAAGTTAACTGAACAGGCTGCCACTTTAGTTAGATTCACGTCAAATTTCCATAGACTATACTTCATACACGGTGGGCAATTAAGACGTTATGTCACCAGCCATGGCGTCATTAAGACGTTACATCACAAACTATGCGGTATGAAGTAATATTTACCGCACATGATCAGCCTCTGAACAAATAAAATGAGTTTTTTTTATAGATTATATTATAATATGTCTTTTTCATGAAACCGAGAAATTTTGATACCACAGATATTTAGTGTTTTACAGTAGTTGTAACTGTAAATTCTTTCAGCACCAGAAAAGCCAGCCCAGACCTTCAATATCTTCACTGGTTCACAGACAAGATACTCAGGACTAGGAACCTCAGACTGGAAGGTCACCCTACAGAAAGTCAATGTGGCTGATCATATCAGTCAGCAGGATAAAACTGTACAGGTAAGGGCTTATAAGAACCATAAGGAATTGGGGAGGGGGATTTTCACTGACAAAATATATTGGGGCTATGAACATCAGACCAGAAAGTCACCAAACAGAAAGTTAATGTGGTGGATCATATAAGTCAGCAGCATAAAGCTGTAAAGGTCAATAAGAACCATAGGGAATTGGGGAGGGGGATTTTCATAGACAAGATATTCAGAACTAGGAAAGTCACCGGAAAGTCACCCAACAGAAAGCTAATGTGGTGGATCATATAAGTCAGCAGGATAAAGGCAGTGCTCCAGATAAGGATTAACGGGGATAATTTGGGGATAATTTTCTATATTTCTGCATTAAAATGTAAGTTGTGACCCCTCATTAGAACCGTCTCTTCGAGACAGTTCTAATGAGGGGTCACAACATATGTTTTATCTTGAGAAATAAGAAAAAATATCTCAGAATTATCCTTAGAACCCCTTCTTATCTGGATCACTGAAAGCTGTATAGATAAAGGATGTTCAGAGTGCCAGTGAACAGTGTTTGGGAAGTATGTATGTGGTTAGGGAAATATGGGGGGAGCTGTTCACACTGATGCTCAGACTGGAAGGTAGCCTGGCAGTATTGTTAGATGGTTTAATAGTTTTATCACCTTTAACCTTATTGCATTCAGAACTCGATAGAGTTTTGGCTGTTCTGAATGCAATAGTGCTAATGGTATTTCAGTTAATTTTGTTGCGAGTGGATGGGAAAGTATGAGAGATGACATTGAGAAAGAAAAAGGTTGTCGGTTTAACTCTCTTTTTGATATCAGGAAGAGTCAAAGAGATACTAACCGGCCCCGATAGCTCAGTGGTAGAGCGTCCGCTTCGGGACCGGGAGGTCGTGGGTTCGAATCCCGGCCGCGCCATACCAAAGGCGTTATAAATGGTACTAGGAGCTCCCTTGGCTGACGCTCGCCTAAAAAGGGTAGTCCTAGGAAGATAAAGTTAAGTCATCGGGTAAGTATAAATTGTTACTGGATACCTTGTTTGTCGCAATAAAAGCTCTACAGAGCTTATGTTGTCTGTTTCTAATATGCGACGTTAAATAAAGCTTCTTTATCTCTTTTTTTTTATCTTTTAAAAGAGTATCACCCCTGTTACAAAACGAAAAAAAGCTTTTACGAAATGAAAAAAGAATCATAGTTACCAAATGACCTGGTCATCAGGTCCTATGTTAATTATGACTCTTTTTTGTTTCGTATATGCAGTTGTATCATTTCAAAAAAGAAAAGAAAAGAAAACACAAACACAAATGGAATTTCAGAGGTGCTGTGAAATGGGGGAGAGGGGAATCAAATTCTTGTTGCATTCATGAGAGATTACCCTTGATTGTCGTATAAATAGGAGTCTTCTCATCCTGTTCTTCGTTTGAAAGCAGAATGTCCAGGGAGAATTTCATCAGCACTACATCTCAACCACCTTTTTCAGATATTGTGCCGCGACGTGAGAAAACCAACAAAATGGTTGTTCACCAAGTGCAGACTCAGATCAGCCTGGGCATTCCCCTAGTCTGATCAGAGTTTTTGCTGTCCGCATGGAGGTAGCTTAGACCCTTAGCTACCCTTTAAGCACTTAGGGAAGACTGCTCAGACTAGGCAGATGCCCAAGCTGATCTGAGTCTGCGCTTTGCGCACAGCCACTTTGTTGGTTTTGTCGTGTCGCGGCTCATATGAACTTTGCTGATATACCATAATGTGCCTAAGTAATCGGACACCTAGAATAAATAATTTTCCGTTTGTTCCAAATGGAAAAATCTTAATTTTTGGTGTCCCAAAACTCAGGCACATTAGTAATTATGGCTCCCAAGAAACAGGGCAAAGGGACATTGAAGAGGGCCACCTAGAATAATTTTGTTATTTTTCAGCAATACCATCGTGAAATGATGGAGACCCAGCTGGACCATTCAGTCAGTGATAAACAGGGGGATGTGCCGGTCTTCACACCAGCACCGGGGGTTGAGGCCTTGCATGAATATGCCAAGAGAAATAAACAAGAACTAGAAAACATGGGTAATGCAGAACTTTCAGTGTATATTGCTGTTAACTCTAAAAGCTGAAATAACTGGGTTCCCATGGGCTGTGGAAAACATGGAAAATGACTAAAAAAAAATTCCATGCATGGAAAAATTGTGGAATTTGAAAAATGATGAAATATCATGGAAAAATCATAGAAGTTCAATATGATTTGCCAGTTGGGATGTCATTATTTCTCAATTTTTTCTCCCTCTCTTCGCTCCCTCGCAGGGATTATTCTGGCCCAAGATTTTTGTGAGATAAAAAATCCCATTAGGTCAAAATTAATGAGAAATTTTCAAATCTGATGAGATTTTTTCTCTCGCTGGGTCAAAGTTAGTGAGAAAATTTCAGTTCCTGTTGATTCTTTTCATTGCATGAAATATAAATCATAATGGTTAATATGAAGAAATTAGGTTTTGTTTTTCTTTATTTCCAACAATTTATTAAGGAAAATAATTTCATTAAAATGATCAAATATCAACTTTCAAACAGTTTATCTCATACCGTATAACCGTAATGATCCCAAGTTTTTTGACAGATACGTCTGGGCAAACAGTGCAGACCCAGACCAGACTACTCCTAGATTAGGGTCTTCACTGTTAGCCATTCCACCTGCATCTTTCTTAGGCATTACTGTATGGTAGGTAGAACCTCAAGTCTTTGTTTGAACTTTAGGTTTACAGCAATTTTTTTTGAGCTGTCAAAAAATTTAGGAACATTACAGTAATTAACCCTTGTCATGCTGAACCTGGCTATGCCCCATCTTTGCAAACAGTGCAGATTGAGATCAGATGGCTTCTGAAGAAGCTATCTGATCTGGATTTTCACTCTTTGTCATTCAGTTTCGGAAATTGTAAGAATAAATTACATCAAGAAATCTGACTGGTTGATAATCAGAAGTGTGATTTGACAGGAGCCTTGCTGTTATAATTTTCGTCACCCCCCCCCCGGGTTTTCGGCTTGTTTATCCACTTTCTCGGTCGCGGAGTCTTGGAAGGCAGATAATGGGATCGCCGAGGTCTCTTCAGTGGAGTAAAACTATCTCAAAATGCCCTCTCGGCTCGTTTGGGCCGATATCAGTTTTCTTTTCTTCGTTTCTGCCTTTGAAGACTCCATTTTGCAATGAACTACAAAAGCGCTTGCAAAATATGAAACACTGATAGCAGATTTTCGCAAGAAGCTTTGCAGTGACATAGACGATGCTGGTTACCCGCAAATGTAATGCAAGTCGTTTGGCGCCAAACATTTCCGGAAACCAAAGCCTACAAAACAAGCCGAATGTACCGAAATGGTCCGCATGTGCGAAAACAGAAAAACACGGTGCGAATTAAAAGAATTTCTCGGTGCGATTTTTTTTCTCAATCAGCAAACTTTTTTGCGATTTTGTGTAAAAATATGCGAGAATATCGCGAAATCGCGCCAGAAAATGATCCCTGCCCTCGTTAAATTTTGAGAAAGACATTTCTCATCAAAGCAGTTCAAATATTTTCTTCATCAGAAAACAAGAAATGACTTAGAAGTTAATTGTTTTGCAACATAATAACCTGCTTTTGTCTTTTATACAGCTTTATATGGCAAAACACAGAAAGGAAGACTTATTTGAATGGTCATGGAAATTTAACTTCGATCATGGAATTATTTATTTTCTCTGGGAAACTGAAATAGAGCAGACAACAAAACTTAAGTCTGCAAAATGAAAAAAAAATTCGTTTTGTCCAAAGGGCAAACAGTGTATATCCAGATGAGGTGGCTCATTATTATTTTTTGTTCCTTCACTATTGTGCCTAGAGTTATGTTAATTTATGCGTACACAATATGTAAAATGATTAATAGGGGTACATTATGAGTTTGTAAAAACGCCATGATTATGGAATCATTTCCCATGTTTGCCAAAATTGGTAAAATGTACATTTGTTTATCTACTCAGTTAATTTCTAGGAAACAAAAGTACTACCATGATATTCTGGGTTATACCCTATTAATCCTGTTAAACGCCCCTGCTCTAATAAACACTCTGTTTCTATTCCGAAAATTTTGTTATATTAACTTGCATAAATTCATTTTTACTTGTCTGGATGAGGCTGCTTTTTGAAATGGGGTCTACTCTTAAAGGAAAGAGTTTGCTCCTAGAAGAGCAAATTCTTACCATTAAGAGTTGACCCCTACTGGAAAGGGAGGCTGAATAGTGGAGTTGCTTCCTCTGCAAGAATGCCCATTCACCTTTATACTGTTTAATAGAAGTATTATGCAGTGGCCGAGTGGCCGACTTAGTATAATTTAAGCCCTACTGTAATTTAAGCCCCCCCCCCCCCCCCCCCCCCCCCCTTCCCTTTCCTAAAATGCAACACCCCCTGGGCATTTAATAGGATTAATACGGTAGGTAAAGCAACACACAAAGACCAAAATTGTGCTCAAAACAGGTGCTGCTTAATGCAGATCAAATTATACATACAGTTATGAGATAAGAAAAATATACCCATTTAAAGCAGGTAGTTGTTTAAAGGTTTGTCTTTAAGACAAGTTCAACTGTATATAAACTTTCACTTGATTTTTCCCAGGTGGTCACCCAGATGAAGCTAGCATACAACAGATGGGCATGGTGTGGGACCTCTGTGTTGCCCTCTGGGGAAATATGCCTGAGTTTAAAGATTTTGGTAAGTTTGACAGTGTATCACTGAGTGTCAGGGAAAAGTCAGGGACTTTAGAGCTTGATCAAGGACTTTGGAAAAAGACTTCAAAAGTCAGAGAATATGAAAATTATTGGCTATGACAATCTTCAGAAAATAAACTCATTTTGTTAAGAGAGAAAGTATTTACTTTCTAGAGAGATAATCCAAGCTCATCTCCCTCCTCAATGAGGGTTGCTCTTAAGGTAAAGAATTTGGTCTCTGGGGAGCAAATTCAATGCCCATTTTCCAGGTGATACAGTTAGCACTGTGGAAGTAAAAAGTAAAAACAACTTTTGGCTTTGTTTTACCCCCCGTATATGAAGTACATAGGGGGTACATGTATATAGTTTTGTATTTTCTGTTTATATGTTTGTGTGTGTGTGTGAGCTTTTTTTCTGTCAAAGATTTCTCAGCAACCACTACAGCTAGGATTTTGAAATTTGGTACAAACGTTGGGTATGACTAGTTATACTGTGTTAGAGAGATTATGCTTGCTCCAGCTTATCATTCCCTTTGTTTGTCCCGTTTATCTCTCCAATTTCTCTCCATTTAAATTCCTGTCAAAGATTTCTCAGCAACCACTACAGCTAGGATTTTGAAGACACATCTGCCTGGGCATCCACTCAGTCTGATCAGAATCTTCGCTCACGCATGGAGCTAGCTTAAACCCTTGGCTATCCTCTAATCGCAAAGCCGAATTGCAAAGCAAAGACTCTGATCAGACTGGGTGGATGCCCAAGCTGATCTGAGTCTTTGCTGGAAGCACATGCCACTCGTTTCATGGCTCATTTATACATTCCCTAGGAACTATAGATTGTAAATTAGCAAAGGTAAGGCTGAGACTGAGAAGTTTGCAGGCTGATCTGAGTATTTCCTGTATGCGTATGCAATAGGGTCCCTTTACATGCAACACCAATGAAACATTGCCTGTGACTAAGGCAGATTTCAGCATTATGAGTAGACCAAAAATTAACTCTTTAGATACTGGACACCCTTTGTGGGGACATGCACAAATAGTGTAGACCCAGATCAAATGGTGCACAATGCAGCGTCTGATTAGGGTCTACAGTCTGCTTGCAGGAAATTCTATGTAAAACACAAAAGAAAATGAAAATGTCCACCAGAAACCCCTAAAACTAGAAAAAGACTCATCTAAATAATAGAATAGATAAGTCCACTGGTCAAAAAAGGGTTAACTTCCATTTGCAGACATAGGAAGAGACAGTTACATATACCACAACGCTAGACGAGAGGCTTTTTCAAGATGGTTGTCAGCAGTATCCGGGGAGAAAATCAAGAAAGAAGTGCAAGAAAATAAATATAAAGAGCAAGGTCACTTACAGGCTATCCTGTGCTCACTGAGTGGTAGACAGATAGCCGAAGCATGTGAGCTGGCACAGAAGTCAGGTGATCATAAACTAGCATTACTATTGGCTCAGGCAGTGAGCAGCTTCATACCTCGACAGATGCTTGTCAAGCAGTTTGAAGAGTGGATTGAACTTGGGGTAGGTGTAAGTTAGTGTTAGTGACAAAATGATGGTATTGGTAAAGGGTTCTTGAGAATGTAACCTGGTTGCAAGTATAGACAGTCAATATAGGGTGTCTTTTTCTATGACAGTCAGAGCTCTAGATAAGAGGGGTATTTGATGATAATTGAGTGATAATTTTTTTATTTCTCATTGAAACCATATGTTGTGACCCCTCATCTAAAACGTCTCGTCGAGACGGTTCAGATGAGGGGTCACAACATATGTTTTTATGCAGTTAACAAAAATTATACCTAATTATCACCAAATACTCCCTCTTATCTAGGGCTCTGACAGTGTTGTCAGTAGTACAGGATTAATTGCTTGTTACTTTGGTTTATGACAAGAGTAAAAACTTCAATGTTTCCAGTGTTTACTTTCCATTTTTGAGTAGCAATTTCCCTTTGTCACAGCATACACAGTTTATGCTTTAGTTTGTCATAGTGTTAGTTTTTACTTATGTGCACTCACTCTGCATTTACTTTAAAAGGAGAAAACCTATTTTGATGCAAACTGGACAGGCTACATGTATCTTTTTTTAAACTACTGCAGAGTATTCAGTTTATAATCGTGGTACCAGTCATTGCATTGTAAAGCACTACTTGTTTGTTATAAGGTGATCATACTTTTCATCATAAACATTATATATTCACAGATGAGCATGTTCTGTGTTGATTTCAGGTAGATAATTTCATCAATGAGGTCAGATTGAAGATCTATAGCTTATTATCAGGACAGCTGGTGCTCTCGTCCCCAAGTAACTCTGTCAACACATGTGAGGGACTTGACTGGAAGAGAGCTCTGGCACTGCATTTGTGGTAAGACTAAGCTTTGAGGGAAATGGGTACACTTTCAGGGGAAGCAACTCTGCCATTTTAATTTTTGCCTCCCTTCTGAAAGGGGTCTACTCTGAAAGGAAAGAATTTGCTCCTCAAATTCTTCCCTTTAAGAGTATACCTCTTTATGTCGGGTTCGTCTTCCAGGGAAGTGAACAGGAAGTCATGAAAATTGTTCTGTTTACAAAAAAAACAAACAAAAAAAACAAACAAACATAGCCGTAAACATGTACCCCTTAACTCTTTCAGCACCATTGTGGCCCAGATGGGACCGCTGTGAAGAGTGCTTAGTCCCGTTAAATATCACCATTTTACAACATTACCAAGGGAAATAATTCAAAATCTGTGACCAGATTATAGCAAACAAAGATTTTTTCGCAAGAAAAACAAAATTTGGCTGTTTTCGATGAAATTTAGAGAGAATTTCAAGGGGTTTATTTTCCAGAAAACCCAATATTTAGTTTTCTTGTAAAATTAATTTGGCACAGGAAAGGGCATTTCTATATAAACTTGGCGCGGAAAGAGTTAATAAGTGCATTTGGGCATGTTCAAAAAAAAATGTGACCGAAGCATTTCAGAGCATTTAACAGAAAACGGGGCTTTATTAGTACATAATTTTTGTTGTTAAAGATGTATCAGGTGGCCTTGAAGATACCTGCCAAGATTCGTTGAAATACCTTGAGTAATGAAAAAGTAATGGTAAAAAATATAGCCAAAAAACTCAGGAGTGTAGCGCTTTTTGTGTGACATTTTTTTGATTACTGCATTTTCAGCATGCACTTTTACAAAACTCTGCCGGTTATCATACCTATTAGCCATCTGTTTGACTTTCCAGTCCTTTGGGCTGCATGAAAATGTGAGATTTAAGTCGTTTCATCATCACCTATAGAATTAGTAATGCTGAACTCAACAACACTAAGCTGAATTTCTGGTGCACCAAAAAAGAAGAGGTTCCCATCTAAATGGATGTCATTTTTATATTTGATGCTTCTAATCTCTATAACATGGTCTGAAACATTGAATAAAGATGGTATATCGTATTGCAAATTTTCCAGTTGCTTTACCAGCATCCATCTCAGAATGTAAACTTCTTCTTCTCTAGTACCCCTTGAACTCAGGAGTGTAACATTTGTCATTTGAGACCCCTTAACTTTTTCCAGGGGTAGCTTTAATAAAGTTTTATGCCTTGTGTGAAAAGTCTTTGACCCATCATGGTAATTGGTACACAGGCAGTCTTCATCTTGGCTCTTGTTTTCTTATATGTACCATTTGACCCACTCAGGAGTGTAACACTTTTTTGAAAAAAGACAAAATAGCTTATTTCTTTACAACAAGCAGTGTAATTTTCATTTATTATTTACTTGAAGACCAAGCTTCCCTCCAGCAATTTTGGAACATATATTTAAGTTCTAAACGTAAATGAAGCTGTACTGCCATGAAATCTACTGAAAGTTGACAATTTTGAGATTCCATTTTCTTCATATCTATCACTTTGAGGCATTCCAAATAATAACCATACATGGCTATCAAGTTGTTTGTGAGAAATAATAAGATAAAAAAGACTAGGATAATGATATTACGTGGCTAAATTTGGGTTTTACTTTGACATGACATTGTATTATGCAAGGTGTTACACTCCTGAGCATTTTAAAAGAAATGCCATTTTGGATGCATTTTCTTCCCTTACATCAACTTGTTCGGATTAATTAATGCTAAATATATGTTTCCAACATCTCAAAATATTTTTTGATGCAGTGCCATCTGTTCTGATAAGATTTTTGAGGTTAATGATATTTCAGAAAGGGACATTTTCTACTGACTTTCAATGTGATCATCAGCTGCTGAAACTGGTATGAAACTTCACATCTGTAATGTGTTTTGTAAACAGGTAATGATATTCAGGTAAAAAAAACTGTTCCAATACCAAAAGAAAGAGTGAAGAAGAAATTAATTAAATTCAATATCTGTTTGATTTGTGTTCATTTAGACTGCCAATTAGCAAATATTTTGAGGCACACCCAGGCATGAGTTGAGGGATATGATTTTGGTTTGTGCTATAGCAATGAGAACAAGTTGACTTATAGTGAAGACAACATCATAATGCAATTTAAAGGCAGAATATTCAACTTTTTTCTACAGTACAACAAATGGCTGAAAAGTGTTACACTCCTGAGCATCAGACCAAGTTTTCTTATTCAAGAAGCTGATAAAGTTGGAAAAAATTCTGGTCTCACCATGCAGTTAGTGTTACTTTATTACATGGAACACTTAATCATTGACTTAAGCTCTTGTGAGGCTAATTCCAGCAGTTTGAAAAGAATACTCAGGAGTGTAACACATTCCTTGAAACTTTTAGCACATTTTTGACGTGGCATCTCCATTATCTATATGTTTTTATATGAACAGTCATTTTCTAGATTAGTTCTCTACTCATATGTGATCATACCAATGCACATTTTATTGAGGTATAGTCAAGTAAATAAAAGGTATGAAAGTTTTTAGAACTCTACATCTAAGAAAAAAGTATCAAAATGAAGTTTAAATCTGATTTCTATTTCATTCAAGGATTTCTGGTAGGAAACAACACTTATTTACATAATTTGGAAGTGCCCTGTATCAAATAATAGAAACTTAAAGTGATATAATCATGATTTTAGTTTAAAAGCTTTCATAAAAATTCAGTCATTTTAACAGATTTGTGCTTTAAATTTCTTCACAAAAATTGCCATAGATTTTTTATTAGTAATGCTATTATTAAGATTTATACAGTTTTGTAAATTGTAAACACTGTAGATAAGTCTAAAATAAAAATTAAACCTATGGCAGAGTGTTTATTTTTGACCTCCAATGTCACACTTTGGTCACATTTTTTTTGAACATGCCCATTTATGTTTCATATCCTTTTTCTCACCCAGGACTTTTACTGAGTAATGGCAGATAGAGAGACGAAACATTGTTGAAAACCCAGTTCTGTTATCATTAACAGAATTATCATTAACAGAATTGTTCCTTTCTTTAAAGAAATAAAATTATAGTTTCCAAAATAGCCAAAACTTTTTCAGGTAAAGAGGAATTTAGCGGATTGTGTTGGCAGTACACATCTGCATATTAAATTTCAGTTTTGACCTGATTTAAATGAATTTTTTATATTCAGGCCAACTTGAGGAACATTTTCAAGAAGAAAAGTGTGCCCTTTTGAGATTGACCACTTTGAGTTTTTATGAGGGGTTGTGAAGTATGTGTACATGCTTATTCTAGTGGAGAAGTAGTAGGGGAGAGTTGGGTAGTGACATTGTTTCCTTTATATGTCAGTTATTTGGAACTAAAACAAAAATAACCGGCCAAACAGTGAAAATTGTCTCATCTGGATTTTCACTGTTTACAATGGTGTGGTTTGAATTTATCCCCATGTCCGAAGTTACCCGACTCTCCCCAACCAGAGTTACCATTAAAACAGTGCTGTACTGAGCTCTGGTAATACCTTAGTAACTATTTCTGTGTATAAAAGTTTATGTTTTGTGGACTGGATATTTTCAGGTTTTCATCGCAAGTTGATGCCCCAATACAAGAAGCAATAGAGTTATACGACAGAGCGTATAAAGGAACTAATGAATATGGTAGCTACTCCCGACCCCCTCTGCCCCCTTACCTAGAAGGGAATGTGCTGGATTCTGATCAAGGGGATCAAGGAGAAGAAGAGGGGACCATACAAGACACATGTTACCATTTAATGACTCTGTACTGTCAGCGATCACATCCCATGGAGAAAATTCTGAACCCTACATCATACACATCAAGTCAGTTGGACTATAGACTCAGGTAGGTGTTTGGCTAGTTGGTAAGGAGCCTCGGTAGCTCAGTAGGTTAAGCACTGGCCTACCGATCTAGTGGCCACATTAAGTGGGAATCTTTTCAATCGTAAACGGGGTTTCATTGCACTTAGTCTTTCATTATCACCCATCCATCATCCTGATATGACTGAAACACTGTTAAAAAGGACATAAAATTGGAAGTCATCCATCCATCTGTAGCTAGGTGGTTGAAGGGATTGACTGTTTTTACAGTCAGTTAACATTGTTCCCTACAGTAATAGTGATGGAAGAGCAGGGTTGCCATAGTCAAGGAAAAACATCTGGAAAATGATATTTTTCCCAGGTCAGGGAAATTTAATTGTTAGTCAGGGAAATTTTGAAAGGACTTGAAAAGTCGGGGAATTTGAAAATAAGTGGCTATGGCAGTCTTAAGAAAATATACTTATTCTGTTCAAGGAAAATGGACACACTTTTTATAGAGATAGTCCAAGTATATATCCCTCCTCATTTTGGGCTACTTTTAAGGTAAGGAATTTACTCCCTTGGGGAGCAAATTCTTTCCTTTAAGAGTAACCCCCAATTTTCAAGCAATACAGTTAGAGCTGTTAAACTATTTGGATCTGTAAAAGGGTGTGGACAACTGGAAAATGAAACAGAAAATTAAGGGAAAAGTTTGGGAATGAAACAGAAAATTAAGGGAAAGTTTGGGAATGAAACAGAAAATTAAGGGAAAAGTTTGGGAATGAAACAGAAAATTAAGGGAAAAGTTTGGGAATGAAACAGAAAAGTAAGGGAAAAGTTTGGGAAAAGTTTGGGAATGAAACAGAAAATTATAGGAAAAGTTTGGGAATGAAACAGAAAATTAAGGGAAAAGTTTGGGAATGAAACAGAAAATTAAGGGAAAAGTTTGGGAACTTTAAGTGTTCTGGAACATATAAAATCAAGTGTGCTTATATTTTTTTTGGCTGTAAAATGTGACTGCTTTTGCACTGAACAACTGGGCCCTGTATGTTAAACAGTTTTTAGCTCGCCTGTACAAATGTACAGGAAGAGCTATTGCAGTACCCCCGGGCAGCATTAGCAAAATGTTGAAGTTTTACGTTAAAGTTTCTTTTATGTGATGGGCAAGGCGCTGTCAGGTTGAGCTTACCTGTACGTGGACAGGTCTTGTTAACCATTGGAATAGAAAAGGATGAAGAGGGACAGGAATTCCCCTTCATTGTAACGAGTTAATGTAGAGGACAGGGTTTCTGTCTTGCTATGTTTAGACATATCTAGGCATAATAACAGGGAAAACCTACCATGGAATAAACAGATCATACCTAAATAGGGGAGAGTCAGGTAACTTCGGACAGCAGGTAAATTCGGACAGTGACATTGTTTCCTTTATATGTCAGTTGTTTGGAACTGAAACAAAAATAACTGGCCAAACAGTGAAAATTGCCGTCTCATCTGGATATTCACTGTTTGCAATGGTATGTCCGAATTTACCCCCATGTCCAAAGTTACCTGACTCTACCCTCCATTTCTATACTTTCAGCTGGCATCTTCATCAAGTGCTCCACAGTTTATCATACACTCACCTATCAGCACATCAAAGAGCTAGTTTACATATGAGCTTTGTGGCTCACCTGGAGTCAGTGGGCCTCTGGGAGTGGGCCGTGTTTGTTGCTCTGCATATTGACAACCCAGTCAGGTAAGGGAAATTTGTAGAAAGCTTCCAAACGTCCAGGCAATGCGGAACTGCTCAGTCTGCATCAAGATATATTGCAGAAATGCCTCAACAAGCTGGTTGCAGTGTGATGTTTGTATAGAAACAAAGAAACTTTGTAGACAAATTATCATAAAAAACATTTTTTATCAGTGCAACTGTGCTAAGAAAAGACATACTTAATGCAGTACCCTTGGTGTGGATGTGCATTGTGTGAGTCTTTGTGTGTGTGGACAAAAATGTTCACCTGTTGAGTTTAGCTCAGTTTCTAAGTAACCACAAGGGAAAGAGTCTTCAAACTTGCACCATAGATACATCTGGGGAAGATCTACTGAACGCAGCAATGCATATTTGGCCATAACCGGATGATTGAACGTAGAAAAAATACTCACCTGCTATGTATAGCTTAGTTTATTAGCAACCACTGCTAACTGCAGATTGAAGCCCCTAGCAGGTGAACAAATTCTTCGATTCCCAAAGAAAAGGGAGGCAAAAATGAAAATGGCAGAATTGCTTCCGCTAAAAGTATATCCATTCCCCTTTATAAGGCATTCCAATATCTAGTGTTAATATAGTACAATATAGCCGCAACACGAGAAAACCAACAAAGTGGCTGTGCACCCAATGCAGACTCAGATCAGCCTGGGCATCCGCCCAGTCTGGTCAGAGTCTTCGCTGTCCGCATGGAGGTAGCTTAGACCCTTAGCTACCCTTCAAGGGCTCAGCAAAGAGTCTGATCAGACTGGGTGGATGCCCAGGCTGATCTGAATCTGTGCTGGGTGCACACTTGGGTTTTGTCGTGTCATGGCTCATTTTTTTTTTCATTGGTAGTCGTGAAGATGCAGCAAGAGCTATACTGAATCGTCACATCACATTGTCTTTGGATGAGGAATACATAGAAAGAGAGGAACTTCTCAGAGAAAAACTGATGGTGCCATCCCAATGGATTCATCATGCAAAGGTACTGTACTATTGTTGGTCTTATTGGTTTCTGTCAATTGTGTTTCCTTATAGATACTCTTTATTATACCCCCGACATACGAAGTATGTCAGGGGGTTTACAGTTTTTGTCATTCCGTCCGTTGGTTTGTTTGTCTGTCCGTTTGTTCATTCGTTCGTTTGTTTGTTCGTTCGTCCGTCCGTTCGTTAACTTTACGTCAAAGTTTTGCGTTAAACCTTTTTGGGTTGCTCATATCTCTGTAACCACACATCAGATTCTTTTCATATTTGGTTCATGACGTCTCTATAGCATTGCCTTTGATGTGAAGTAGCTAAGCCCCTGGGTCATGTCCCAGGGTGGGGCCAGGGGTCAATAATTAGGACTTAGGCATTTTCATTATGTCAGAGTTTTGCGTTAAACCTTTTTGATTGCTCATATCTATGTAATTGCATTGAGGATTTCTTCCATATTTGGTTCATAACATCTCTACATCATTGCTTTCGTTATGGACTACCTAAGCTGCAGGGTCAGGCTCATGGGTGGGGCCAGGGGTCAATAACTAGGACTTAGCCATATGCTGTAGTTTTTGGCGTATAGTTCCAATATACTTCAGTGGAGCCTAATGATACATGACTAGGTTTATTTCATACTGGTTTACATCATATGGATGCTGCTGCTGTCCTAAGGTCAAGGTCACAGACTTAGAATTTTGTACATGTATGACTTTTGCATTGAAGTTGTGTGTTAAAGTATGCTTTCATTAGGCGGTGGCACTGGTTGGGGGTATACGTGAGCCCCTGCTCACTTGCTCTAGTATTATTTTTTAAGACTTTCTTAAAAGTAAGTAAGTCATTTGTTGTAAAATAAGTTTATCATAACCAATATAAAAGATAAAAAAATAGCATGAATAACTTGTTATTACTTTAGGTACCAAAATTTCTCAAGCCTTCACATGCCGTCATGTTCCAGAAGCTATCAAAATTGCGTTATCCATATTTAGGACTTCTTTTTTTTCCAAATATGGGTATCGCAATTTTGATAAATTCAGAAACATGGTGGCATACACATTGTAACTGGATAAAAATATTGGCAAAATCGGTCAAAATTTGTGGAATTTTTATCTTGCTATGTCTAGATACATCTAGGCATAAGCACAGGGGAAACCCATCATAGAATAAACATCTCACTTAATTATTCAAGAGGAGCATGGCATACAATGTATGCCATGCTCCTCTCGAATTATAAGTGAGATGACACTATAGATCTATTATCATAGCCACTATGGAATTACCAACTACAGTCGAACTTCACTGGCTCGAACTCAGAAGGCTCGAACGCCATGCTTCGGTCGAACTGACTTTCCAGTCCCGGCAAAACCCCCATTCATTTTAACTTAACCTGCCACCTTTGGCTCGAACTACGATGGCTCGAAGGCTCGAACCCCAAACCCCGTCCCTAGGGTACATTTTCTATGTAAAAACCCACCGATGGCTCGACCTTATTACCTTGTTAATACTTTCCATTTCAATCGTTTGATCATTGTCATAAGACGCTTTGATATTGTCAAAGCGTTTTATTTTTTCTCCCAAAAAGTGCAAAAGGGTCAACGAGTGGCTTAAATTATGACCGATCAATAAACAGGAAGTCACCCTTTCTATGATAGAAAAGCATAGTGCATACAGCTGGACCTTGTGAGTTGGTCTTCAATGGCTCGAACTACCGATCGCTCGAACTTTTTTGGTGGTCCCGGCGAGTTCGAGCCATCGAAGTTCGACTGTATTGTGCTTAATACCTTGGTAGACTGATGTCATGATGATGTCACTTAGACATCAATATGAACTCTTAGTTGCTGTGGTGACAGATATTTGATGTCATTGGTTCTCGAACATGGCCAGCAATGTATGCCATGCTCTGCTAATTTTTCAATGACATTACAATCTGAAATTCTTTGGACAGAAGCTTCAGATTTTCCCAAACAAATAATTATTCTCAAGTCATTTAATTCCATGTTGGTAATCCTTTGGATTATATTGGTCAGTGAGGTGTACAAAGATTCCAGACCATTGACTTAAGACACAGACAACCGACTGTGCTACAGTTTTGTTAACATGCCCTAGGATCCAGACTAGAACATAATAGGTGTCCCATATCAAACAAAAGCATTTGCCATTATCTAAGCATATTTGCAAGATTAATAAGACACAATTTTCAGGGCTTGTTTGTGAAACACACAATAGTTATTGCTTTTGTAAGGTTCTTTTGGGCTTGTGCATTAGCATGAATAACACTTTACCTTCTGTATGTAAGTCATTAAGCCAAGCTCATTTCATTCTGACAATTTATGTTTTTCAGGCATTAAGAGCTAAGTATGAAGACAGACCTCGGGATGAAGCCTGGCATCTGATGAAAGCTGGACTCTGGAACCGCAGCCATGAAATAGTCCTCAAATATTTAGCAGCTGATGCAATAATTCATGGTAAATAAGCTTGTGTACCCATCCATCTTTAAAGGTCTAGGTGGAATATAACAAGCAAAATAGATGGCTAATCTCAGTATTCTGTTGATGTTCCCCAGGCCGATGAGCCACTTGGGGAACATCATTTATGAGCCACCCGGAGAACATGGTTATGAGAATGGAAACAAAACAGAAAATAATCACAGTATTTCAGTGGACACCTAAGGGTGAACATCTGCAGTAGATCATAAACTCTTAATAACTGATCTGATTGGTTATTTCTCATGTTGAAGAATTTAATTGGGGAAATTATGAACGGGTGATTCAGATTAATGTTTATCAATAAGACAACCTATTGGTTCAGTTTTTATCAGTGAGACAGTAGCCCCACCCACTTACAGACTCAAGCCCTTTGCAGGGTGGCAGAAGATCAAGGCCTTTAAAAGTATTTGAGCTGCAACACAACAAAACCCAACAAAGTGGCATGTGCGACCAGTGAAGACCCATATCAGCCTGGCCATCTGCCCAGTCTGAGCGGTCTTCGCTTGTGCTTAAAAGGTAGCTAAGGGTCTCAGTTAGCTCCAACTTGTTTGTCAAATGAATTGTCATCATGCTTTGTTTTTAAAAAATATGCTATTATATATTTCACTTTGTATGTTACAGAAAATTTTGAGTATTTGCTGGAGTTCCTGATAGAGTTATCTCCTCCTAACAGAAGTTGTACTATTCTGAACTGGAATATTGGTGGAAAAGTTTTGTTGAAATATATCAGCATTTGTCATAATATGGAACAGATAAAAGAGGTGAGCTGAAGATTGATCTTTATACCTAATATTGCAGACTTATTTTCTGTTTACTTTTTCAGTATATGTTGTAATTGTGGTGAGTACATACACTTTTGGGGAAGCAGCACTCGTTGCTTTGGTTCCCTTCTCAATGGGGGTCAACTCATACAGAAATAATTAATTTTGCTCCCTTTAGAGTCTCTCCCATTTGGAAGGGTTTCATCAATTAGTGAAAAGAAGTCACAACCAAGACCTGTCCGCGTACAGGATAGCTCGCCTGCAGTGCCTTGCCCATCCATGGGTTAAAATATAGGCTTTAAAAAACTTTATCCAAAACATCCAGTTCGGACACTGACGCGGACGCCGACGCGGACTCTGACGCCAGGGTGACAACAATAGCTCTTTCTGAACTTTCGTTCAGGCGAGCTAAAAATGGTTAAAAAACATGGAGGTTTGCCAAATACAGTAAGCAATTTGTTAGGACTCATTTTTCTCTCTTACAGAGAAGAGGAGAGCCAGATCTGTATGAATTAGACCGACTGCTCCCAGAGGTGAAGTCCTTGTGTACAGAAGTGGGAAGTTTAACTTGCAGAAATTCTAAAGACAGGTAAATGTATGAGAACATTATACCCTATTCTACCACAATTATTGCCTAGCAGAAGTGACATATAAATATTGCTTTTCTTGTGTTTGGACACTACATACTTATGTCAAGTTTTCTGGTTCAGCTCTGTTTCATGTTAATATGCAGACAGGCAGCACATAGGGTTCCCCCAAGTAGGCGTACCAGGAATCATCATTTCGTGGCATTTCAGACCCATTGGCTGGACTTGATATTTACAGTGCAGTTTCATTCCCCAGACTATTAGAGATTGGAACTCTCTGGCAGATTCCTTTATTTCTGCTGCTGAATGTGCAGAGAATTCAGTTACTAAGTTTACTTCTCTTGTAAGGACTAGGGACTAGCTTCCCTGATTCACAGGTCCTGGTAAACGATTGTTCTTGAACGTATCACCAGAAAACAATTCTGATTCTGATTCTGCGAAATTCTTTTCCTAAATGTTGCAACATCTTACCCAAGTAAGAGCAGTTATCCTAAGTTTTGAACAAGTTTGGACTGCAGCAGTGTGTCAACACTTGCTGAAAGAATGCCCTTGTTTAACATGTGACCTGGTCTACTACCAGGATTGACATAGGTTCTCCGGGACCAGGTTGTTCAAAGCACAGTTAGCTTAACAATGTCATTAGTCAGTGATTCGTTAAGTCTGCCAATACACATAAAAATCAAGAGGGCTCATATTTTTTTGCTGAAAAAATGTGAGGAACTTTTGCACTGAAGTTTGAAATTTTAATGTCTCATTAACTAACAACGTTGTTAATTTTGAACAGCTGGGCCCAGCTGTGTATGCACTCATTAATGCGTTAAAGCTAGTATTATAGCATAAATATTGGTATCATACTATTAACAGGCATGTTTTAACGAACACAAAACTATGTATTAAAAAGGCTACTCACATACTATAATAACCACCTTTGCGACTTTTGGTATGCCAGTTGCAGGGCAACACTGGGTCAGTATAGAAGCAAGTGGGTAGCTTGCAGTTATCACTAAAAGACTTTTATGTTAGAGTTATACAGATTTGGATATTGTAAAAATTGAAAAGCAGGCAACATCAAAGAGAAAAATTTAGTGAATATGAATAGGACTGGTGAACTGCTGCTAAAGGTTGGACAAAAATTCATGATAGCTGACCATGGCCTGAAACCAGGATTTGTATAGAAATGCATAGTGCCTGTAGGTATCAGCAAGGTAATGGCGATAAGGACAAAAAACAGAGCCCAAACATTTTTGTTATTTTTGAAGCATTGTGTTTGACTCTGTGCAATAATAACTATCAAACAGGGTTTTTCATTACATTAACATTTGCCAGGTCCCTAGGGGCTGTTGGAAACCTTGGCCTTCGGCCTTGGTTTTCAACAGCTCCCTTGGGACCTGGCAAATGATAATCATGAACAATCATGTTTGATCCCTATAATAAGGTTGATTCTGTTAGACAAAGGCACTGGTAAGGGAATGCAGGAGACCCAGTTCACTGATCTTCACAAACTGTACAAGTGGTATAAAAGACAGTCAAGTTCTTTAGTGTTTAATAATGGATATTCATTTCAGATTGTGTCAGGCTGAGATGTCTAAGAAGGCTGCTAACCTGCTCAAATTGATACTCACATTACAGAGTGAGGCAAGAGGGGAGCCAGGCCCATCAATCAGGTATTTGATGTGTTGAATGTTTTAATAAAGGTGTAGTCATTAATTACAGAGTTGTTGCCCCTGTTTGTCTAATGTCCATCCCTCTGTGAATGATCTTGTTATGCCCCCGCCATTAAAATGGGGGGTGGGGGGGGCATATAGTATCACCGCTGTCCGTACGTACGTCCTGTCCTGTACGTTCGTACGCACATACGAAAATGGTTCCCGTTCAATATCTTTTGAAAATATTGGTGTATTGAATTCATATTTTATACACAGGTATGTAATTATAAAATACAGGTCAAGTTCGACGTTGGGTAAAATCCGTCTATTATTGTTGGAGTTATGGCCCTTTTTCAACTTCATTTTCTATGAAAAACTGGTTACCTTGCGATATCTTTTGAAAACATTGGTGTATTGAATTCATACTTTGTACATAGGTATATAATCTTAAGATACAGGTCAAGTTCGATGGGTAAAATGCGTCTATTATTATGTGAGTTATGGCCCTTTTTTCGACTTCATTTTGTATGAAAAACTGGTTTCTGTTCATTATCTTTTGAAAAGATTAGTATATTGGATTCCTATTATACACACAGGTATATAATCATACAGGTCAAGTTCGATTTGGGGTAAATTCCGTCAATTATTGTGGGAGTTATGGCCCTTTTTCGACTTTATTTTGTTAAAAAAAAAATGGTTCCAGTTCATATTTTGTTTAAAAAAAAATGGTTCCAGTTCATTATTTTGTTAAAAAAAATGGTTCCAGTTCATTATCTTTCGAAAAGATTAATGTATTGGATTCATATTTTATACACAGATATATAATTATAAAATACAGGTCAAGTTCAATTTAGGGTAAAATCCACCAATTACTTTTGGAGTTATGGCCCTTTTTCAACTTCATTTCATACAAAATGGTTTGGTTTGTTAGTTTTTTAAAAGTTACATGTTTAAGGGCTATTTCTTTTGGAAAGTTGCTTGGCATCTATAACTGTGATACGATACAGAAAGTTATCACATATCATAGTCAAACCCCCCCCCCCCCTACACACACACTCGCGCACACTTCTCTTGATCCGAGAAGCACAATACATCTGCCAAAGGGAAACAATAAAACATGTACCACACAAGTCTGCCTTTGTGAACCTAGTTATCCTACAAGTGCCAGTACCTTAAACAAGGAGCCATCTTACTTAGGGCACTAAGCAGGGGCATCTGTGTCCTATGGACACCTAGTTCATTCTGTAAATCCTTAACTGTTTGAAATATTTAATGAAACATTTTAGAAATATGTACAGTATTGGGGTGATATTTGTTGAGAAATGACCACTACTCTGGCTTGCATACGTTTTGAACTGACTGCCCTTGCATAAATTTCCTGCTCACTTCATGATGTTAAAACTGGCTTATTATGTGCCAATGCAAAGCTCTTGTTGGCATTGTTTTGGAAGGGAAAATAAGCATATAATCAAAGACATACAATTAAATACTGCTTCTCTGCAGTTTGCACTTGCGATGAGCTGTCACATGCCAAAAGCAGTCTTACAACATATGAGAACTGCAAAGACTCAGACCAGCATGTGCATGCGTACAGTCTCATCAGAGCCATTGCTGTTTGCCTGCACCATGTATGGATGCTGCAGAGTCTATAGGCACAGAATGAAAGCTCTTGCTAGACTGAATATTGACTCAAGCGAGCAGGGAAGCCTCTGTTCAGAGTTAATTCACACAGAGAAGACTACAATTAAAGGCCCCATTGCTCTATCAGCATGAAAAAATTTATGATGAGGCATCGCTGCAAGCTTCTCACTACAGTTTCGTCATTGTAAATGACCGTGATTAGCCAGCTTCAAACAAATAAAACATCCTCGAGTTTCACATAAAAAGGGTTTGAAAACATATTTGTGTCATTTTAGTTGGCAACTGAAATGCCCTACTTTCGATTTCAATAAGTTGAATAAAATGGTAAAAATACAATGTACATGCGTGGAGCCCCAGTCACTATCCCGCCTATGTTTATATAGCATTGCTAGATGGGAAACCAGATCAGAAAATTGTATTTTGTGGAGTGAATTGTTATTTTTCAAAAACTTGTTTTCTCTCCTTTTTATCAGTTTTTTGACTCAATATATGCATGTCAACCCACATTTTATTACCAAATGCGAAGGTTGAACCGCTTTTAACAATGATTTAAGTTTAGAAGTTTTCAACACTGATAGGACTATGGATACTTTCAATTGTACAGCAGCAGATCTAGAGTGACTTAATTATGTAAAGTTTCTGCACCTTTATCACGATACAACTATATTCAGAGCTCCAGATAAGAGAAGTTTTTGAGGATAATTCTTAGATAATTGTTCTTATTCTTCAAAGAAAACATATGTTGTGACCCCTCATCAGAACTGTCTCGGTCACAACATATGTTTTTATGGAGAAATATGGAAAATTATCCTTAAATTATCCCTGTTACTCCCGCTTGTCTGGAGCACTGTCATATTCCAGATTCTATCATTTGTTTCAGATTGTTAGCTCCATACATCAGTAACCTGCCAATGCCAGAAGATTATGCTCTCCAAGAGTTACGGGCCCTCACAAGAAGCTACATGTTAGAACAGACAGTATGATTACTGTAGAATACTGCAATTATTATACGTTCTGCAAGAGTTATGGCCTCCGAAAAGTTGCATAATAGACAGGCTATATGATAACTGTCAGATGCTAAGACTGTAAAATATTCTACAAGAGTTATTGGCGCTCTCAAGGACAGACAATATAAGAATATGATAACTGTCAGAGGCTATGACTATAAAATATTCTACAAGAGCTGTGGGCTCTCTTCAAGGACAGACAGGATAACTAGTATGCTGTGAATATGTGTAGTATGCTGTGAATACAATAAATACTGGTGCATATTTACCAACAACAGTGCTCTCCCTTTTATATGCTGTGTGTGACGCCCATAGAAAGGCATTGCATTATAAGTGAATAGCATTTATTGAGGAAAAACTACAAAGGAATATAAGGCAACTGAGCATTACCTGTTATGTATCTCACAGTAGGAGCCATCACAGGATTATGTAATACCCCAAATTGTGTGGTTATTATGGATAGTCACAACATCAGAGTGGGGATGATGAAACTCCTATTATGGTGTTTGCATATACCACCATGTTTCTTCTACCATTATGGTCAACAAAGAATTTAAATGTCCCATCCAAAACAGGGCCTACTCATAAAGAAAAGAATTTGCTCGTTGCAGAGCAAATTTTCCCTAACATATAGTTTACCCCAATGAAAAGGGAGGCAAAAATAAATAAGACAGCGTTTCCTTCAGAATCCCCTGAAATTGTACCTTTTCTCCTTAAAATGGAACAGAGTAAAGCATAACATAAAACTACAAGGAGGAGAGTTGTCAAGAAACAGTAGTATTGAAAATAGAGACTGTTTTTCGAGTTAGGAGGGTTAATGTTTGATGGAAGTATGATGGAAATTATAGCGGCATACCAAGAATAAGTGTACAGTGATCACTTGCCTACATGTATAGTTTAACTGTTAGGGTTTCCCCTCCAAAGCTTATTTTGTTGTTAAAAATAACAGAGCTTTGGTTCCAAATAAGAATGTTACACACAAGTGCTGACATCCTGTATACCATAATAGATTACTACTGACTAGTATATTGACATTAGAGAGGAGTGTTGAGCAAGTCAAGAGGTCAGAAATTATGACATTCTGGACAGGTGTGTGGTTTGTTCATCCTGATTAGATCAAGGTTCATTTCTAAAATGTTTTACACCTGTATTCCGCCTTCTTCAAACTATGTACTGTAAAACATTTATATTTAGCAGTTACTGAATTATGACGATATTGGCGGTTAGGGCAAAGAGCGCTAATATATAAGTTCACCATTATTACATATATACATATACACACTCACAGCATAACAGAGGTTCAGATAAAAAGGAGTATTTGATGAGTATTTTAGATGTTTCTATACCTTCCCATTAACTTATACATTGTGACATCCCATTAGAGACACTCAATTAGGTGATTCTAATCAATGTCGCAGTCTATAGTTAAATAGAAATGTAAGAAAAATTGTTACAAACTTACATCAAACTTGCTTTATCATCTGAAGCCTTGATATATCATGCCCCCCCCCCCCCCCCCACACACACAAAAAAAAAAGATAAATAAATATGCACCAGTATGTCATTTTCATAAACAGCAAAATTTTTAAACCGCACAAATAAGTGTTTTACAGTAAGGTGTGAATTTTGGCACTATTGACAGTATAGTAGAAGAGCCCCAAAGTTCCTCAAGTAAAGCAAAAATCCTCAGTTTTCAATACTTTTACCTTGAAACGCATACATTTGAAATTGTGGAAGTGCCAAAAAAACAATTGCCACTACCATTCGCATATTTGCTACTTCAGATAGTAAGGTTTTATGGTATTAAGGTCAATTGTGCATCAGCCATATGAGCCATGACATGACAAAACCAACAAAGTGGCATGTACGCCCAGGAAGACTTAGATCAGCCTGGGCATCCGCCCAGTCTGATCAGATTCTCCGCTGTGCGCTTGAAGGGTAGCTAAGGGTGTAAGCTAGCTGCATGCAGACGGCGAAGACTGATCAGATTGAGTGGCCACCCAGGCTGAACTGAGTCTTCACTGGGCGCACATGCTACTTTCTTGGTATTTTCTTGTCATGGCTCATCAGCTGTATGGTCATGTGGGCAGAATCAAGGACAGTTTCATGATTTATATATGTCTCTGCATGTCAAACTGTTGATACAGTGCTCCAGATAATTTTTTTTTCAATCAGTACCGTACTGGTCAAAATTTTCTTGGATCAGTATCCACGATTCTGCTTCAGTATTTGCACTGAGACGACAGATGTAACATGAAAACATATTTAATTTTAACAGTATTTCACTGGTACTCCCTGGCTGTGACTTTGCCTTGTAAAATACTACTTCTGCTTTCTCTGTGTGGAAATATACTCTTTTATATACCCAAAAACGCCAAACAAATTCTGATTTATTAAATAATATTTATATCAGGACTCAACCTTGTGAAAGCTCCTTCTGGCTGCTTCACAAAATGTAAATATCAAACTGAAACTGATTTACAAATTGTGATTGATGTCTGAAGGAAGTTTTCACTAGGCTGAGTCATGAGACACACATGTATGAAGAAAATTCTCTGCAAGTACCAAGAACCAAAACCATTAATATATGATCATTAAGGTCCATCAAGGCTAAAGAAGTCAACAAACTATCAGTTGGTTTCTGTAGCCATTTTAGTCTTTGGTTTGTGTGGCTATGACAGTCTTGGAGAGCATTTTCTGGCTTTAAAAATTTTAGTTCTACAGCGCTAATATAAGTACGGACTTGGTTCATGCGAATCACATTTGGATATGAACTGCAATTTTCTACCTACCAGAATGTTTTTTTTCCCATTTCTACATGCAATTATAACTGCACCTGAGATAATTTATGAGCATTTATTATTTCATAGACGCATCTACTATTTTCGGTTGATTTGTCAGTAGGCCCAGAAAACTGCTGAATAGAGGCCTGCTTGTCCTGCTGAGAGCTCGAAACCATGCTTTTCTACTTTCAGTTTTGAAGTGACTGGTTTACAGTCCATCTATTTTCCACGCATTAGAAAGACTAATTCAGAAGGAAATATTTAGAATCAGTCAGCTTCTCGGTGAGTGTGACGCATAAGGAAGCTCAGTCTACTTGATGATATTATAATGCAAGCGTCTATGGGAACTCATCCAGGTGGTACGGATGACCAGAAAAAATTATCCGTAATGGCTTGAAAGCGTCTGTACCGGGTACCGATAAAATTTCCAATACCTCTGTATCGGCCAAAAATGATCCGTAATATACTGAGATACGGACGCTATCTGCAGCACTGTTGATAATAATCATGTGTCAAAAGAATTTGATGCTGTTTCAGCACAAATAGTATGCAATGATAGAAATATTTGTCATAATGATTCTTGTCCCCCATATTTGTCATAATGATTCTTGTCCCCCACACAGAAGATGTGGATCCTACTAATATTGATATCAGCATAGCTTCTTGCTTCCACTAAGTCTTGTGAACTGATAGAAGGATTCTGACCAGACTTGTATGGATACGACATCGGCATGATTCCTTATTTTCCAACTCAGGCTCCTTTGATGCATACACCTTGTTTTACCAAATAACTGGAGAATGTTGAAGCCAGGACTTTTCATATTCGGCACACCATAATGACCCTAAAATTTTGTACATCCGAAAGTGGGCCAATTATTGTTCGAAAATTCGTAGAAAGTGTATTTTTATACAGGTTCCAAATGATGCTTAGCGAATGGCAAATATTGTAGACCCTGGTCAAACTGCTTCTTGAGGAGCAGTTTGATCTTGGTCTACTATGTTTGCTCAGACCTGTCTGTCCAAATATTTAGGGTCATTACGGTAGTTACAGTCAAAGCTTAAGATGATCTGGATTCCATAAATATTTGAAAAAAGTATGTCCCTTTTCTAACTTAGGCATTTAAAAGACTTTCAGCCTTTTGAACCATTGCTGTATTAATTCTGACAGTTGTTAGAGTGGGTTTTCCCTTCCAAAACAGTTCCAAAAAATATTTTGATCCATCTTGGATCTGGAGTTTTGGGATTGTTTTAGAAGAGAAAAACCTATTTTCCTTCCAAAACAATCCCGCAACTCCAGATCCATCTTTCAAAACAATTCCAAAACTCTAGATCCATTTTACAAGAGGGATCTGGAATTTGAGGATTGTTTTGGAAGAGAAAAACCTATGAAACCACTGTCAGAATTACACAACACTGTTTACATGTTTGGGGACTTTTGAGAGAGAAAGCCCCTTCTTACAGCCAAATATGACACCAGCAAGGGTAGGTGAGGCATTCTGTTGCTGGTGCAGAGGCAAGTGAAACAGGCTTTAGGTGTATGGATACAATGTTAAGTGGCCATTTTACCAAGGGAAATAACTTTCGTGACTTTCTGTATGGTTCCATTGGACGACAGAGCCTTCCAAAATAGGGGTTACTTGGACAAGACTGAATTAGCTCCTGGAGGATTGCTTCTGGAGGAGCAAATTCTGTCTTGTAAGAATTGACCCCCAAAAACAAGGGAGGCAAAAATAAAAATGGTAGAATCACTTCTCTTATTGTGTTCCTTTTCATCTTGATTAAAAATCAAATTAATCTCAAACAAGAAAATTTTTCTCGAATCATTTATTTATGTTTTATTACAAGTTTGTGTAGACAGAAATAAGAGATGGATAGATGACCTCCAACTTTATATCCTTTTCAACAGTATTTTAGATCAGGATGATAGGATGATAATGAAAGGCTTTGTGCAACAAGACGCCATGTAGGTTGAGACAGAATCTCTATGATCCTAAGTCAGGAGCACTAAACACTTGGCCATGGACAGAAGTAAGTGATATTTATCACTCAAAGGCAATTCAGTTTTATTTGTGTGTAGCCAAGTAACAGAAGTTGTTTTTGTATATAGTAAATAAAATTTAACATGCTATGACTGGTGAAATACTCTTTGAAATAGACAGATGACTGCAGTTTGTTTTGTTTTAACTCACAAGTCCGTAGGCTATTGGTTTAATATAGTATGGCAGTCAGCCCAGTGCCTTCTGTCCAACCATTGTCCTTCAGCAGTATTTTGTCCATTAGTATTTAGGCTGACATTGCTTGGCCGATTTGAATTCTGGAAGAATGACAGTTTGCAACATGTTTTTTTTTTAGCTCATCTGAGCACGAAGTGCTCAGGGTGAGCTTTTGGGATACCCTGATGTCCGTCGTCCGTCCGTCAACTTTTGCTTGTGTACACTCTAGAGGGCACAGTTTTGATCCAATCTTTATGAAAGTTTGTCAGAATGTTAGTCTTGATAAAATCTAGGCCAGGTTTGAAACTGGGTCATGTTTTGTCAAAAACTAGGTCACTAGGGCAAATATTAGAAAACCCTTGTGTACGCTCTAGAGGTCACAGTTTTGATCAAAACTTTATGAAACTTTGTCAGAATGTTAATCCTCGCAATATCTAAGCCAAGTTTGAAATTGAGTCATGTCGGGTTAAAAACCAGGTCACGAGGTCAAATCTTAGAAAAACCTTGTGTATGCTCTAGAGGGCACAGTTTTGATCAAATCTTCATGAAACTTTGTCAGAATGTTTATCGTCACAATATGTAGGCCAAGTTTGAAAGAAGGTCATGTCGGGTCGAAAACTAGGTCACTAGGTCAAATATAAGAACAACCTTGTGTACGCTCTAGAGGGCACAGTTTTGATCCAATCATCATGATACTTTGTCAGAATGTTTAACCTTACAATATCCAGGCCAGGTTTGAAACTGGGTCATGTCGGGTCAAAAACTAGGTCTCTAGGTCAAATCTCAAAAAAACTTTGTGTACACCCTAGAGGGCACAGTTTTGATCCAACCTTCATGAAACTCTGTCAGAATGTTTGTCCTTATAAAATCTAGGCAAAGTTTGAAACTGGGTCATGTCCGGACAAAAATACGGTCACAGGGTCAAATATAAGAATGACCTTGTGTACGCTCTAGAGGACACAGTTTTGATCCAATCTCTATGAAACTTTGTCAGAATGTTTATTAACACAATATCTAGGCCAAGTTTGAAACTGGGTCATGTCGGGTCAAAAACCAGGTCACTAGGTCAAATCTTAGAAAAACCTTGTGTAGCTCTTGAGGGCACAGTTTTGATCCAATCTTCATTAAACTTTGTCAGAATGTTTATCCTCTTAATATCCAGGCCAAGTTTGAAATTGGGTCATGTCGGGTCAAAAACTAGGTCACTAGGTCAAATTTTAGAACAACTTTGTGTACACCCTAGAGGGCACAGTTTTGATCCAATCTTCATGAAACTTTGTCAGAATGTTTATCTCCATAAAATCTAGGTCAAGTTTGAAACTGAGTCTTGTTGGTCAAAAACTGGGTCACTAGGTCAAATCTAAATAAAGTTATGCTCAAGAATCAGAACTAACATTGCAATGATGCTAGCCACAAACTCCATGGAAAACATTAATTTCACCACAGTGAGATTATGATGCTACCATTCTATCCTCTGTGTTCGCCTAGTTCAGTCTAGTTCAAATCCATCAAAGGAACTCAACATGAACAGGTAAGTTTCCCGGAAGCGACTCTGGCATTTTTGGCTCACCTGAGCCTTACAGTATTGGCGTTAGCTGCCTCTGTCATCCATCCGTAAACATTTCAAACATCTGTGAAACCACTGGGCAGACTGAACTCAAATTTCATATGGAGCCTGCATGGGTCAAAGGATTGAAAGTTCTTCAAATGATCTTGGTCACATGACCAAGGTGGCCGCCATTCCCATGTATGGTAAAAACTCTTATAAATCTTCACCAGAGCCAGTGAATTGATTAATGCTCAGGTGAGGGATTCAGGGCCACGATGGCCCTCTTGTTTATGCTATATTTTGTTACTTTTGAAGACCAACACAAAGGAACTATAGCACACACTAGTTATGATCAAATGAAGAAGATCTAAAATAAGCAAGAGCAAGAATGCTAAAATGAATCATCTGGGTCGTGGTTTAAAGCTCCTGACGAAAGATGAAGATTGGTGAAAAAATTAGTGAAATATGTCAAAAACCTCTTACCGTAAAACTTCATGTATTTGGACAAGCATGCCTGAACAAACAGCCATATTGCATCTGGAGCCTACCTGAGTCAGGGGGGGGGGGGGTGAAAGTTTCTACAGGTGGTACTGGTTACATGACCATGATGGCTGCCATGCCCATATATGGTAAAAACCTTCAAGCATTTTCTTTAGAACCAGTCAGGGACTCAATCCATTATAATTTGTTCAAATGATTACAGTAGGCTAACCTTGATCTAAGTTATTACAAGGTCAAATGATACGTTTTATTCTTTTAACGATATGAGAAAATGCTTTAATAATGCTTTTCTCACAAAATATTTACTCTGAGGTATTATATTTCACACTGGTCTGGCATTCATCACAGGCATCGAAGGCAACGTACTAAAAACTTGATTTTTTTCGCATATCTCTCAGATTAATTTCGAACTATTATTCTTACGGACCCGGCAGTTTGTTATACCTCATAGTCAGACTAGATTTTGAAGAAATTCCGTCTAGTATATATGCAGTGTTTGAATAAGTTTCTTTACCGATTCGTTGCATAGACGTTGTAGTCCAAAAATTGTTTTCAAGCATTTCTTGAATATGCATACGAATTCAGTAAAACTTTTGATTCCTATTTCAAGAGCTGGGGATCGGATGGTCTGTGAGACTATACTTCTGAAACAAATTTATCCTGATGAGCGGAACAAGCAAGATACATGTACGTTGTCTTCGTTACCTGTGTTGAATGCCAGACCAGTGTGTATTTGGTATATATGAAAAACTTAATGAGCAAATGATGATATAATGTTGCTAAAGGTCAAAGTCATTCTTTGACTTTTGTTCAAGGTCACTGAAATTCTGTTGCCAGTCAACGTTTTCAAACATCTTATTCTCTGAAGCCACATGATAGCCAAGTTAGCCACCATACCCATATATGGTGAAAAGCCTTAAAAACTTCTTTATGCGAATTTTTAGGCTATTTAAAAATTGGAAAAAAACTTTAACAGTGGGTTTCTCAGAAAATAGTAAAGTCTAAGGTATACTAGTTGGTATATATGGTAAGCTAAATGTGCAGATGAAGGCATTATGGTGCTAAATGTCAAAGTCATTCTGAGCCACCCATGGCCGAGGAAACGGTCATTACGAGGAAACGGTCATTACGGAGCCTCCCTTGGTCTGGGAAACTAACGTTTGTTCAGATGGTCTTGGTCACATAACCAAGATGGCGGCCATGCCCATATATGGTAAAACCCTTTTAAAATCTTGTTCTCCAGAGAGCCTGCTAATGACCTTGAAACTTTGTTTGTAGCATTGGGGACTCGGACCTTACATACAGTTTGCAAATAATGACCCTGCATAAACCTTGACCTAATTTATGGCAAGGTAACTTTTGTTCCTTATACTTTTATATGAGAAATTGTTAAACAGTGGATTTTACTTGAAACTTTTTAAGCCTAGAATAATCATTGTAAAATATGGTTAAATACATGAATACACGGAGACAAAAAGTCACCAAAGGTCAAGGTCATTCTTTGAATTTTCACTTCTCTAAAACCACGGGGCTCAAATGGGCGAAGTGACAAACTGTTTCTGTTGACAGTAAGGTCTCAGGTGAGCTACAGTTGGTCTTCTGGTCAGTGTTAACATGGGAAGTGGGAAAAGAAAGAAAAATGGATAGAAAATGAAGAAAAAGAGCAATGAGCCCAAATCTCAACCCCATGATACAATCAATCATTCTCTCTATATACACCACAATCGGTAGGGCACCTGACTCGTAAGTCAGAGGTCCTGGGTTCGAATCCCGGTCTGGCCACATACTTTCGTTTCTCCTTCCGCTGATTCAAGAAGGGCAGTTGTCAGTTACTGGCGAAAGTATGTGCACTTAGTACTGGTTAACCGCTTAGGAGGTCTAAGCCTGCCCAGGAATAGTGTGGTTAGGTTAACTGACCGTCCCGACATGACCTTAGTTGTTTACCGTGGACGTTAAGCATCAAATCAACCAACCAAATGTATACACCAAGTTCGAAGATTCCTGCACAGTTCCTGAGACAACTGACACAAATTTACCTTGACAAGACAAAAATTAGACAAATAAAGGGAAGAGTCGGAGCACGATACAACAAATCATTGTCCATATGTATACCAAATTTGAAGATTCCATCTCTTATAGTTCCTAAGAAAACTGTGACAAATTCTCACAAAAAATCTAATGGAATTATGGACAGACCAAATCCAGTGTAGCCCCACTTTTTTCATAGCAAATACACAGATGATCACACGAGAGAGGCTCATTTTAAACTGAACAATGTTCCATGATGACCCTGTATACCAATACCATTATTTCATAATAGGTTCCAATATAACCCCGTCCCCCGCCCCCTCCCCCCCCCCCTCAAAAAAAAATAAAATAGTCCCCTCGTCCCTCACACACACACACACGCACAGTCCTTTCCGGTCTCGGGTCTTTCGGGTGAGACAAAACCGAAGTTCCGTCTCCCTGTGACCTATGTGCTGGACCTTAAACCCGAGTTTATGTAAACCTACCATAAAATTCTAAGTATTGGGACAGACAGGTCTGAGCAAATGGTGCAGACCCAGAACAGACTGCTCCCAAAGAGGCTCCCTAGTTGCCATTCCATCTGAATCTTTTGGACAAATTTCTGCACTGTATGACCAAACTGTTCCCTGTTCCATTTTAAGACAATTATGGCAATAATAATAGGCATTCCAATTTTTAGAATTTTGTCGGTAGATCTATGTATTTGACAACTTGACAAATACTAGGATAGCCAACAGCTGTCAGCTGTCAATCAACAGAACTTCACCGTCATCTTATACTGAAAAGAACCCAAAAGTGAGCGAAAGTACATTTGTTACACAAAAGCGATAGAAAGTGTGGATGATATTGCGGTTCTTTTCATGCCCCCGCCATCGGATGATGCCTAGGGCATAAAGTGTTTCAGTCGTATGTACGTTATTATGTAAGGTAGTACGTACGTCTGAACGTCCGTTTGTCTTTAGGTACTTATGTAACCCTGTTAGACGCAGGTTAAGAGGTAGATTTCAAGATTTCTATTATTGTAGTAACTCAGGGCCGTGGTCGGCTTTTGAAAATTGGAACGGCCATGGAACGAGTGGGGGAGCACGAGAGTGGGTAATCCCCCACTCGTACGTGAGGGTCGGGGGACCTCCCACGAGAAATTTGTTGAATTCTGGACGACTCTAGAAGCGATTTAATATGTTTTGAGACCAATTTCGCTTGTGAAACTCAATTGATTTTATGAGTATCTCCCATGAGAAAATGTTTGAATTCAGGACGTCTCTAGAAGCGATTGTTATGCATTTTGAGACCATTTTGCTTATGAAACTCAATTTATTTTCTGAGTACAGTGGACTCGACAGTATCGGATCATCGACAGTATCGGATCACTCGTAAGTTATCACCCATTTTTCTCACAAATGAAGCAAATATTTTTTACCATTATATCACAGTCATCAAGTTAGACCAATGGCAAAGTGCAGGGTGAAAATTCGATCGAAATCTGCTGCTGTGAAACAAATCAGAGCTGTTGAAAAGCTTGGCCCCTCTTCAGCGGCGCTTGCATTTTGCCATTTTGCCTGCTGCTCGTTACCCCCAAAATAGATTTCGGTTATTTAAACTAGTTTATCATTAGGCGATTGAAACCAAGTTTGCTTTGTAATGTGTCCTGGCATCCCTAAAATTGCAAGCAGTCATTATTTTTGTGACATCCCAGCATTTGATGAAACTAAAGACTTGAAAAGTGGGGCACCGATGTGCGACAGTAACGGATCATTATATAATTTGAACTGAAATAGAGGCCTCAGCTGGAAAACTGTATGTTAGATGTATGGTCTGATGCTGAAAATAAGTCATAAATCAACTACCTATGTGGCTGCAATGTCATCTTTCAAAGAAGATCAGTATAAAAGTAAGAAAACATCCTTTTTGTAAAATATTCCCCATCCCACGCCCCACACGCTAGCGTATGATAATGAAGGTTGTGCGTAGCCCCCACTAAGCTTCTGCTAAACATTCTGAAGAAACATTCGAGATCAGCTCGCATGTGTGTGAACCCAATAATGACCGGCGTTTATCTGGCGTTTTTCGGGTGGACATCTGTGTAGACTCAGATTAATGTAGCAGAAGTCACTGAAAGACCATGTACATTGTGTTTGTACACTGATTGCAATGAAATATCAATGTTAAGGCGGGAAATCACTGTAAATTTGTTGATCCTGATCAGACACTACGGTCTTATCAGGGTGTATTCTTTGCAAAGTCAGATTATGATCTTTACTGTTTGGGTAGTTCCGTGCTGTGGGGCGCAGGGGATTACTGAGTTAATTTTTTTGGCATGCTTGTACTTTTGTATACATAAAACTTTTATTAGATAGAAATAAACGTTGCTGGTGAAGGATCACATGAAAAATATCGTTGAAAGGCCTTAAAAGTTTTCTCTGAGAGTTTCATAATTCCAACTGTTTATGTAGCAAAATTATTGAAGCTAAGAAGGTTGGCAGAATTGCCTCGGAGGAACTCTCCTATAAATAATATCATATGATTCGATACTGTCGCAACTGATTCGTTACTGTCGTAAGACCCTCCTGTAAGTCTCGATAGGTTATCTGCCCTTAAAGGAATAAATTTCGTAAATATTTTGACATGGATAGATAGAAGCGATATTTTGCAATTGTTACGTGTCATAACATACATACTTTTAGCATTCACAGACAACAAAACAGGAGTTTTATTGAACTTGATCCGATACTGTCGAGTCCACTGTATTTGCTTTATTTCAAATGCTTATCCAAGCTTTTAAAGACTGCCAAAGGTGTTCCCCGAGTGCCGAAGGCACGAGTTGGGCAGAGTACGAGAGGGGGTGTCCTTCCTCTCGTAAGGGGGGTTCGGGGACCTACCCCGAGAAAATATTTGAATTCTGGACGAATCTAGAAGCGATTTTAATGCGTTCTGAGACCAATTTCGCTTGTGAAACTCAATTGATTTTATGAGTATTTACCTCCCATGAGAAAATGTTTGAATTCAGGACGTCTCTAGAAGCGATTGTTATGCATTTTGAGATCATTTTGCTTGTGAAACACAATTTTTTATGAGTATTTGCTGTATTTCAAAGCTTACCCCAGCTTTTAAAGACTGTCAAAGGTGTTCCCCGAGTGCCGAAGGCACGAGTTGGGCAGAGCACGAGAGGGGGTGTACTTCCTCTCGTAAGGGGGGTTCGGGGGCCTACCCCGAGAAAATATTTAAATGACAACTCTAGAAGCGATTTTAATGCGTTTTGAGACCAATTTCGCTTGTGAAACTCAATTGATTTTATGAGTATTTACCTCCCATGAGAAAATGTTTGAATTCAGGACGTCTCTAGAAGCGATTGTTATGCATTTTGAGACCATTTTGCTTGTGAAACACAATTTATTTTATGAGTATTTGCTGTATTTCAAATGCTTACCCCAGCTTTTAAAGACTGTCAAAGGTGTTCCCCGAGTGCCGAAGGCACTAGTGGAGGAAAGTACGAGAAGGGGTGCCCTTCCTCTCGTATGGGGGTTCGGGGGCCTTCCCCGAGAAAATATCTAATTTCAATACGTCTCTAGAAGTGATTTTAATGCATTTTGAGGCCAAGGCAAAGAAGGAATAACGGAAAAAAGTGGTCCGGCCAATACCATATACGGCCGAATGAAAAAAAGTGAAACGGCCAATTCCATGTTCGGCCGAAAAAGTGGTCCAGCCATGGCCTGACCGGCCGGACCGCCGACGACGGCCTTGTAACTTAAAATTTTGTGGGAAGATTTGTACCTATAAGTACAACAAGAATTAGGGTATGAGGATCTGTATGTCACAGTCCACTGACTTCGGACTTAGGGTAATTTTGCAAGGTTAAGATGATTTCAGGGTTCCTTTTAGTGTAGCAACTTGAAATTTAGTATGAGTACTTATATCTACACGTACAACAGAAATACACAAGAATCATGTCATGTGCCTCGGTCTACTGACTTTGGTCTTAGGCTAACTTTGTGCAAGGTTAAGATTTTTGTGAGAGGTAGGTAGATTTTAAGGTTCGTTTAGGGAACTTGTAGAAGTGCACAAGTTAATAAATACAGTCAAATAAATGAGTACAGGAACACTTTTTTACCAATAGAGGTCCAGGTTATTCTTTGAATTTATCCCAATATCTCTCATATTTTGTCAGTTTCAAAGTATCAGGTTTGTTCAAATGATGACCCTAGTTTGACGTTTGTTTTTTACTCCGGTGAACGAATCGGGGCTTCATAAGAGGCGGCACTGGCCAGGGATATACGTGATCACCTGCTCACTTGCTCAAGTTTTAATCAGCGGTTCAGTAGCTTGTACACCAATATTTTATTGCATCAACCTGCACGTAACATACGAACTTTAGATCAGGTGTTGTTTATCTGTTTATTTTATTGGGTTAACCTGTACGAGCTGTAAAAACATACCAATCACGGTTTTCTGTACTTATTTTTTCATCATGATCATTAATATAATTATTATAATAACTGCTGTCACCCTCAAATTGTTGTGGAACTGTTTGTTCAGTCAGTGAATGTGACATAAAACATTGACAGAATATCAGACCCTGCTGGTGAGTCTGACTCGGGTCGACTCCTTTTTGTCAACTCTGCTTGGCTTGGTAGACCTATCTCATTGTCACCCGACGTAAGCGGAGGGTACTACAGAAATGACCCTCGGCCGTCCGTGTGTGCTTCCGCCCTTCCTTTCTTCTTTCTATCCGTCCTTCCGTCCGTCCGAAATCTTGTCCCCGAGCCTCCTACATCTTTCATCGGATTGGTTTGATTTTGAAAATTGTATTATTGTATTCTTATGATGTGAAGATTTGCATAATGGTTCGGCCGTTTTTGATGGAGTTATAGCCTTTGCTGACTCAGATCTTGTCCCTACAACTCCTGCCACATTTTTGATTGAACTGACTTGAAACGTTTCATAATATTTCACCATGATCTGAAGGTATGCATGTGATTTTGAATTTCAGCTACAAAGTTATAGCCCTTGTCTTTTTTTAGCATTTTTCAAACTTTGAACTGTTTCACCAAGAGAATTGATATTTTAGTTTGCTTTTAGTATTTGGTGTAATGATTATTCTGAAAATGGATAGAATGTGCTTGATAGACTATTGACAAAGTTATTTCCTTTTCATAGATAATATATATTTTCATAAAGGTTAAAAGATACAACTTCACAGATAGCCAGTTTTGGAAATGTGCATTCGCTTTTGATTCATCTATTATTTTCTAAACGTTCTTTGTAATTTTATACACATATTTTCTATTTTATCCATACAGTTACTCTGAAACTCTGAAAAAGTCAAAGGTCGGGTGACGCTTGGCTTATGGCCTTTTATTACTTAACATTTTAATTTTTTTTACATAATTTACTACATGCTCAGCAAGAGAACCAAATTCGCTTACATTAATGACTGACATGTTGCTTAGGATCTTAAAGACGGCCATTTAGATCTTTGCCACCCTATTATAAATTGTAGGAACTTCGTTATTATAAAGGAAGTTTAAAAAACATAGATAACATATGTAATTTAGATAACTTTCCTTGAATATTATCGGTAATGCATGTATTGCGAGGCTGTGATAAGATAAATTATCATAAGCTTATGTGAAATAATTCATACCCAAGCTTGAAATGAAGCTGTTTCGTCTAAGTCAGTCCTTAGTTTTCTTGTCTCTTTGGATTCTGATTCAAGCTAGTCATTTCAGAGGAGCGATTTTTATGTGGGAGCCAACGGGAAACCCAAATGAGGCGAGTGGTGTTTATTACTAATTTGTTATTTATTTATTTATATTTTTGCGTTTCCTATATTTAACAACAAGCTTTCTGACAGAATTTTAAGTTACAATATAGTACAGTCGAACCTCAATAATTCGAAATGACAGGGACCTCACTATTTCATTCGAATTATCCATAGTTCGAATTTTCGACTTCGGCCTTTCCCGTCCATTTCCGTACATTTCCGGAATTCGTTATTATGGCAGTTTTCAGACAGTCCGATCTTTTATTTCTCTATACTTTCTGACGTTCATGGATTTACAAATCAATGAAAACAAAGTCAGAACGTAGAATAATTAACGTTACAAACTGGGAACATCCAAAACATCCTCGTGTTGGGCACATGTGCATGTGTATTGTCCGAAAGCAGCAAAGCTGCCGAACATTTTCCAAGCTCTGCAAATCAACTGCTTATGACAATGCAGCGCCGACGAAGATCAAAGTCAGACTGAACGGAAACAGGCTAGCCACTTAACGCTGACATGTTTCTATCTCACACTTGTCTTTACTGTACTTTCACTTTCTGTTTATGTTTTCGAGAACTGGGCTACTTTCGTTTTCAAAAAACGACTCAGCCGTGTGACGGAAAAGGTTTCTCAGTCATTCGGAGTCAATGCATTCGGGAACAACGAATACACAGTTCCGAGCCACACCCAGAAAGTCACTCAGAATCACATGATAACGTATACCTGACCAATGCAACGACAACTTAGCACGTGACATAGTCTCACAAACAAATCGCACGTGGTCAATACCAACATAAGTCCGTGATTTTACCTTTCAGTTAATGAAGGGATGTATACCTGTTTAAAGAAAACAAACTAACACCACTTTTAATAAATTTACCCTGATCTGCAAGAACAGAACGCATCGGAAATGCATGATGCACCAAACGGCCATGTGTAGGCCATGAGGAGGCTGATTCTTCGCCATATATCGCCAACATTTAGCAGACACTTGCATTTGTCATTTGATTTTCCGCCATCTTTGTGTAAGCTTGTGAGACGTAGTAACAGTAACTAAGCAGGCGGAGCTTGTGGGCTATTCTCGGAACTGTGTATAGTCAAAACAGACTGTCTGTCTGCACAGTGTAGCTAGAGACTGTGTTTAGTGCCGTGTGCAAACCATACGATCCGTGCGCAAACCGTATCACAGACTTCGGATGTGCATGCTAGTCAGAGCCTTAGCTGGTTACAAAGGCCATCAATTAACAAACTTCAAACAAGATAATCCCCGTCAATTATGCAATTAGACAGACACCTTTTGCTCAACAGAAATTAATAACTTAGCCATCAAAAGGTTAGTGGTCGTGAAGCGATAATTACCTATACAGGTGGCAGTGATGACCTGAGACTGTAAATATTTATCTTATCGATGACAAAAAAGGTATGAAATTAGACAAAGATTCTTGATTTTGAATAATAGAGGGATATTTATAATGAATTTACTACGTCGGGACCTAATTTTTCTTTCGAAAATTCCGATTTTTCGAATAATCGAAATTCGAATTTGCGGAAGTGTTTTTGCATAGAATTAATAGGCTTACGATCGGGACTGCGTTTCAACTTCGGAAAAATCCGGTATTATCGAAAAATTGACGTTCGAACTACCGAGATTCGACTGTAGTATAAAAAGGTAAAGGTTTCTCATAGCCTAATAGCCGTAAGGGCAGTGGGATTAGAGACCCACTGTATCTTGGACACAGCTGATGAAAGGCGGAGCCCATCTTTCTCCTTTCGCTGCCTATTCCTCCTTTCCTTCCCTAACTCGAAAAAGGTACCCATTTACTGCTGGGTTGACAGAGAGAGTTTTCCAGTCATCGGATGGCGACTGTGAGCCGCGAACTCACGACCTTCCGCTGACTTTCTGCACAATAACCGAGCCACTCTAACCACTCGGCTACCGCGCCTCTCTAACAAAGTAGTATACATCACGCAAATCTATCATAAACAAGAAAATCACCGTGCATTTAATAAACTGGTGAAAATAAGGTAAGACCCACTTCGACTTTGTCAAAATGCCACAATTAATATTTTAGCTTACCAAAAGAGAAACCGTGAATAGAGTTTGAAATACAAATATTGCTGTATTACATTTTTGAAAGTAACTTGAAAACTTGCATTTTTGCGACGTTTGCTGAGCTTTGTAGGAGCACCCATAGTTTCGCAAATTTTGTCAGGGTAGTCGATCACGTGATTGTTATTTTGTTATTCTGCACAGAATGACTGACTTTTAGCTCACCTGAGCCGAAGACTCCCGGGGAGCTTATAGGATAGGCAGGCAGAATTTAAAACAACTTCTCCTCTGACACCACTAAACTCACCATACTTGAGGCCCTTCTAAGCTGTCACACAGCTTCTAATGACCCATTTTGATATATTGTCGTACTCATTGGTACTGGCTCGCCCGGGATGTAGCATATTGGTTGGAACTTTAATGGGTGCACATGCAAAATGTTTATTTAAACTAGGCCAATTGTACTCAAATCTCCTATATAGAGCTTCCATGGCTTGCGAGAACGAAATTTTGTTCAAAGGTCTGGGTCACATGACCAACATATAGAGAAAATCTCATCGTCACCAACGGCCAAGTAAACGCGTAAATTTACATTGAACGTAAATGGAAGATGATGTTTTAACTTAAATATCGTGATTTGTATTAAGGTTTTCATTCCTGTGCAAACGATTTTGAAATGCTTGTTATCTAAGCTTTGTAAAGATGTAAGTTACAAACTTTTAAGTTAATAGGAAAATTGTCTGCTTTTAGAAACAGTAGAGGTACCATCTAAATGTAATAAATATATAGTAAAACGGAAAATATTAAGGACTTGTAAGTCCCTTTCGCACTATTTTTTTCGAAAAGAGAAAACGATAGAAAGCGTGTGCAAATAGTTTCATGTAGAGAAATGTCCCTTCTTTATAATGGTATAATTTTTATTTTGAAGTAATAACAGCCAAATAGGCTCTTTTTATTATTTCTGTACAAGGTATCAAATTATTTTCCTTGTCGTGATACTTCGGAACTTTCCATTCTTTGCCCGAAGTGTCACGGTGAGAGAGGTATTGAGGCGGATAAATATAATTGCTCCCTGCTGTATTTATGACCGTATATGGCAGAGATTAGTAAAAGCATGATGGAAATTATACATTTAGGGACGTTAATGTTAAAAGAATGTTTCTAGCACTAATCAACTAGTTGACCATTACTTTTTTCAAACATTTATATCGTTTGCTTGTTTGACCTATAAAACAATGACTATATAAAAAATTCTTCAACAGAAAATAAACTCATTTCTGGCTATATAAATTAATTGCTGTAAAAGCAAACATCTTAAATACATTTTAAAACTAATTGTGCCGAAATAAAGAATAACAATAAAATTGTCATCTAGTTACTCAATATTTGCTCAAATCAGTCAAGTGTGAAATTGATATCTGTGATCAATACAGACTAATTTATCTAATAAGATACTCGGTAATTTTGTGAATTTATTTGTAAAGTCTGTCAAATAAACTTAATTTATTTGTTACCGAAATATACACTCCGAATATTTTTCATCAAGTTTTGATTATATAATTAACCGATATTCTCTTGTGTGCGGTAATCTGATGGATTTAATAATCTGTACACTTTTTTTTTAATTTTTCATGGCTCAGATACACGACTATAAGACATTTCAAAATTTTGGTCCAAATATTAGTTGCAGATGATGGATTATACCGCATCTACGGCGTAACTGTAATACATGTCTGTTTACATGTATTTGTTTATATGATGTCAACTATAATAGTTTAGTGTCCACTCAGGCAATGTTCAAGCATATCTATCTATCTATCTATCTATCTATCGGAAGTTAGCCACATCTATCTATCTATCTATGCTCAATACTTATAAGATACTCGGTATTTTTTTGAATTTGTTTGTTAAGTCTGTCAGTTAAACTTAACTTATTTGCTACCGAAATAGACACTCCGAATATTTTACATACAGTTTGGATTTTATATTTAAACCGATATAGTTTGGATTTTATAATTAACCGATATTCTCTTGTGTGCGGTACACATTTTCTTGCTTTTCTTTTAATTTTACTTGGCTCAAATAAACGCAAATAAAGCATTTAAAAAATTTGGTCCAAATATTAGTTGCAGATGTTGGATTATACCGCATCTACGGCGTACCTGTAATACATATCTGTTCTTTACATGTATATGTTTATATGATGTCAACTATAATAGTTTAGTCTCCACTCAGGCAATTTTCAAACATATCTATCTATCTATCTATCTATCTATCTATCTATCTATCTATCTCGAACACACATAACAGCAATGTATTTATTTATTTATCTATACATCTAAATACTTATTTATTTAAACCAAATTATTTGTGAAATCGGATAATTAAATCTATTAAATAATGATTTATTCACCCTTTATTTATTTAAGTTGGAAATCACATTTACGCTGATTAGGCTGTGCATTGCTCTGGCTGATCGGAGTCTTTGCTATCGCGCGACTCACAAAACCAACAGTTGTAACAGGCGAAGATCGCATCAGCCTGGGCATCCGCCCAATCTGACCAGAGTCTTCGCTGTGCGCATAAAGGGTATTAAAGGCATGCCGACAGGAAAGACTCTGATCAGAATGGACGGATACCCAGGCTGATATAAGTTTTCGCGTGGCGCATGTGCCACTCTGTTTATTTTGTCGTGTCGCGACGAAAATGTAATTTTAAAGATATTATTGGTGCCGAATGTTGTAACAAAGTACATCTTTAACATGTTCACGCCTAAACGAAATCTCTACCCCGCGGGCACATTAATCGAGTGCCTTTGCCTGCAAAATGAATTGTTAGTTGTTGACACAAGATTTTGACACTACAGGTAATTTTTCGGGTGATTGCCGAAGACAGCTTCGTAAATTGGCGGAAATATACGGAGATATTAACTGTATTTTGAGTAATCCAGATGTCCGATACTGATATTTGGCAGCGATGAGATTTTCTCCATAATTATGCATGGCAACCACGCCGTTATATGGTAAAACATTTAAAAATCTTCTTTTCCAGAACCAATGGACCGATGGCCTTGAAATTTAATATGTAGCATTGGATGCACAAGAACTACCACGATTATTCAAATGATGACTTTGGGTTAACCATGACCTATTTTACAGCAAGTTCAAATTTGCTTTCTGGTGCTTTTATATGTGAAAATGCTAGAACGTAAGATTTCTTGGAAGTTGTTGAAGATTTTGGCCTTTAAATTGTTGTATAAAATCACCTTAATGAGTACACGAAGACTGTGATTACAAGGGTCATTCTTTGACCTTTCAAATTGACAAAGATCTCTCATATTTCGCAATTTCAAATATATACTAAAAAGCCACCGAGTCAGTTGCAACCAAATTTTATATGGAGCCTCAAAGGCTTGCAGTAACGAATATTTGTTCAAACGGTCTAATTTACATGATCAACATGATCACCACGACCATATATAGTAAAAACCTTTAAAAATCTGCTTCTCCAGAACCGCTTGGCCGATTGCCTTGAAACTTGTTATATATCATAGGAGACCGCGTATTACAAAACGTATTAAACTGTGACCTTGGGTTGACCTTGACCTATTTTACTGCAGGGTGCAAATTTGCCTTCTGGTGCTTTATATAGGAAACTGCTTAAACATAAGAATTCATAGACCTCTGGTGCGAACGTTTGTAAATACAGTCAATTAAGAGTGCATGAACAGTTTTGAGTAATTGAGGTCAAGATCATTCTTTGACTTTGACTTCAACTAATGTCTCTCCTATTTCGACAGTTTCAACCTACATGTATCAGGTGTAACCTTTTTACTCAGGTGAGCGATTAAGGGCCTCATGACTCTTTTACTGTTTATGTCTGCGTCAATGGCCATTTTATTTTGCATAGCTAACAGTCATTGCACCGTGCATCAGTTTCCACAGCATATTGTTTTGATTCTTAACAAACAGTGACGGCGCCACAAACATTCATACTTTGAACAGGGACTCTGCCATGACTTATGATTTGACGTCCATGCAGAATACGCCGCAATTTCAATGTCAATGTTTCCTGAGTCAAACTTTCTGACAGGTTCCTTGCCCAAAGTATGAATGTTGGACGATCAGTGTATCGTAAGAATCGGTCAGATGTGGTCTAGATAGTGGTGTATTGCTCAGAGATTGTAAAACATTGGAAACGGAAAGAGAGAGCTATTCTTCATGCAATAAAATAATAAAAAATAAAAATAAAAACAACTAGAAAATGTTGATATGAAACACTATGCCCCTCAACCGTATGCTGGGTTCTAAAAAGGTTTGTTCCTATATGAAATGTCTATGTTCGAAAAAGGGCAATAACTCAACAGGAAATTTACGAAATATGCTCAAAAGTTAATAGTTCATCTACACCTTAGTCTGTAACTTTATGCCAAATATCAGGATCCTAGCATAATGGGTTATTCAGATAGTTTGTTAACAAGCTACACAAAATGCCTCTGTCCCCCAAATGGGCAATAACTTAACCAAAGTAAACGAAATATGGTCAAAATCAAATCAATTCATCTATACTTTGATCCTTAACTTTGTGCCAAATATAAGCATGATAGCTTAAGCGGTTCTTCAGATATTTTGTTCCTATATAAAATGCTTTTTGTCCGAAAAAGGGGAATAACTCAAACAAAAGTTTACAATATAAGCTCAAAAGTTAATCGGTCAATCTACACTTTAGTTCAAATATGCATGCCAGTTATAAGGATTCTAGCTTATTATATGCGTTCTTCAGATATTTTTACAAGCTTGTTCCTATAAAAAAAATACTCATGTCAAAAAGTGGAATATGCGTTACTCAATGAAAAATTGACTAAATAGGCTCAAAAGTTCATCAGATCGTCTTTACTTTAGATTGTAATTGTTTGTCAAATATCAGGATCCTAGCTTAAGAAGGTCTTCAGATATTTTGTTCACAGGTTCGTTTGTAAATAAAATCTCAATGTTCGAGAAAGAGGAATAACTCAACCGAAAAATTTACGAAATATGCTAAAACATTTATCAGTTTATCTACACCTTGGTCCGAAACTGTATTCCAAATATAAAGATGCTGGCTTATACACGGTTCTTCAGATGTTTTGTTCACAAGGTTATGCCTATATCCGAAAAAGGGGAATAACTCAACCAAAAATTTACGAAATGCGCTCAAAGGTTAATCAATTTATTTATACTTTAGTCCAAACTTGCACGCTAAATATAAGGATCCTAGCTTATGTGGTTCTTCAGATATTGTGTTCACAAGCATGTTCCTAAACAAAATCCCAATGTCCAAAAAAGGGGAATAACTCAACTGAAAACATACGAAATATGCTCAGAAGTAAAACAGGCCATTTTCACTTTGGTCTGTATGCGAAATATAATGATCCTAGCTTAAGAAGTTCGACAGATATTTTGCTCACAAGGTTGTTCCTATATGAACTGACAGTCAAAAAAGGGGCATAACTCCTGAACAAAAACACCGACGGAGAAAAAAAAAAATTGTTTTTCATGTATATGCCACACATAAAATTTCAAGATCCTAGCTAAGCAGTTCTTGATTTTTCCAGCTGCAAAATAAAAGCGTTACGGACAGACAAACGAACGGACGGACATGTCCAAACCAATATTCCCCCTCAACGTCTGCGAAGTTTGGGCATAAATTACAAAAAAAAAAAAAAACAGCCATTTTTGTTGTGCAGCGTTTCAGACATGGAAAACCAAACGTGTGACACCCACCCTGTTTACTATAGTATTCAGGGAGAAGGACTACGTGGGTTTTGTGCAGATAAGCCTCACGGAAATGATGACAATGCTGTAAATGTATCTTTTGTTTGGTTCAGTTTATTATTTATTTTTCAAATCTTTTACACACGTTGAGCTATTCTCTTCATTCCAGTTTACATCATTCCGGTTCTGACAAAAAATTGACTGAACCTCGAGGATTCGTACTTTGGGCAAGGAGTTCGTAACAAAATCTTATATTACACCCATGTGGACTAAGCCGCCATTTTAATTTCAATATTTCCTGATTGAACGTTTGTGGCAGAGTCGCTCATACAGCGAATCTTTGTGGTTCCGTTAAAGTATCGTTAAAATCGGGAAGGTGTAGACTGGAAGGTGACGCATACTAGTAACTCAATGAATATAAAAAATTAAAAGAGAAATAATAAGCTTTTACTTTGACAAATAATAAGTTTTTTACCTTAACATAAACAAAGATTTTCGTGCAGCCTATCAAAACACAAGAGGGCCAAGAGGCCCTGAAACGCTCACCTGAACAAAATGCTTAAAGGTCAAACTAGGGTCACCATCTGAACAAACCGGATAGTTTGCAACCATTTCCAAATGGTTCTGAAGAATATTCGGTTCAAACCCTGGACCCCCTGGTGCCGGGCCATTTTTGGCTCTGGGGCCATCATTTGAATAAACTTGGTAAAGGACCACTAGGCAATGAAAGAACAGAACAGAACAGAACAAAACTTTATTCAGAATCAATTCTCAGGCCATACGCAGATGGCATAGGAGAAAAAAATAAATGATTTCCACAGTAAGACGTCTATGACACGTATACAACAATACCATACAAAATGCACTGTTGTTATCATTATCCCGAGAATAGGCGCCTTAGTTCGGATATATAGAAAAAGTAAAATACCCGCCATTCATATAGCCAGGTACATCTTAGGATGGGGGCTATGGCTCCGGTCAGTCTGCGATCAATACGTAGGCTGACCTGTGCCCAAGCCTCTCGTATAGAAGTCAGGACGTAAGGTACACATTTTCACGATGCTATATACTAAATTTCAAGAATCTGAGCGAAGTGGTTCTGATGAAGAAGATTTTTGAATATTTTTCTATGTATTTCCATGGTTCAAACCCAGGACCCCCTGGGGCAGGACATTATTTACCCTGGCGCCATCCTTTGAACAAACTTGGTAACGGACCACTAGGTAATGCATCATACCAAATTTCAAGCATCTGCACTAAGGAGTTCTGGAGAAGAAGATTTTTAAGTATATTTTAATTTTGAACCCGACTCCTCACCCCAGAGCCATTTTGGAGCACAGGGCCGCCATTTTCACAAACATTGTGGGAGTCCACAAAGCAATGTATCATACCGATTTTCAAGCATCTCAGCCAAGTGGTTTTAAAGAAGAAGATTTTTGAATATTTTTCTATGTATTTCTATGGTTCAAACTCAGGACTCCCTGCCACGGGACCATTTTGGACCTTGGCCCATCATTTGAACAAACTTAATAAAGGACTACAAGGCAATGCTACATACCAAATTTCAAGCATCTGAGCCAAGTGGTTCTGAAGAAGCAGATTTTTTAATATTTTTCTATGTATTTCTATGGTTCAAACACAGAACCCCCTGGGGCGGGGCCATTTTAGACCCTGGGGTCATCATTTGGACAAACTTGGTAAAATACTACTAGGCAATGCTAAATACCAAATTTCAAGCATCTGATCCAAGCAGTTCTGAAGAAGATTTTTGAATATTTTTCTATGCATTTCTATGGTTCACACCTAGGACTTTCTTCCCCGGGCCCATTTTGGACCCTGGGGCCACCATTTGAACAAAGTTGGTAGAGGACCACTAGGCAATGTTACATACCAAATTTCAAGCATCTGAGCCAAGCACTTCTTGAGAAGAAGCTTTTTAAGTATATTTTAGTTTCGAACCCAAGACCCCCTGTCCCAGGGCCATTTTGAACCTTGGGGCCACCTTTTGAACTAACTTGGTAAAGGCTCACTCGACATTGCTTCATACCAAATATCAAAGCCCTAGGTCTAGCGGTTTCAGAGTAGGTCATGTAAAGCAAATTGTTGACGACGCATGACGGACGACGCACGACGGACACTGGGTGATCTTAATAGCTCACCCTGAGCCTATGGTTCAGGTGAGCTAAAACAAAACAAAACAAAACAAAACAAAACAAAACAAAACAAACAAACAATAAATAAATAATAATTATAATAAAAATAAAATAAAAGAAAATAAACAATAAATAAATAAATAAATAAATAATAAAACGACATCCAAATCTGAGAATTGATAGGGAACAAAACTTAGCTTGTATTTAAATTCATTGATCTCGGCAAAATGAATCATAACAACATTGTGTATGTTGAGTTGAGATGTTTTTGGCACTGAACTGAAAATTACATTCGAAAATCTGGAGGTCTAATCAACAACGTATGCGCTCGCCTAGAGACCACTGTAAATTGTTGAGGTCGTACCAAGCTGTACACAATTTTACAGCCTGGTACCAGTACATCGATCAAAGCAAGTGCCTGGCGAGTGCCCACTTTGTTGAACGTGGCACAGAGGAAGTAAAATGTTACTGTAAATCAAATAGGGCTGTGTTCAATCTATGCTTAAATATTAGGTGGTTCTTAATTTCTTTTGAGATTATGTATTATGAAACACTGAACTGCCAAGAACACATTACATAATTAACGCAGATTTGTAACTACATCGCATCATAATGCCCGTGTTCTTTCCAGTCAAATTGCACGAACGTTTAAGACATGGTCTCTGTATGTTGAATGTGCTAGTTATATTACCCAGTATAGGCATATCAACCTACATTTTATCGCCAAACTAAAGGTTGAACCTTTTCCTTAATGATTTGCATTTAAACATTTTAAACACTGACATGTCTGTGGAGACTTACGTTTAAGCTATAAACAACGTCCGCGCTGTTTTAAGTGTTTAACAAAACACAACAACAGGATACAGTCACATTTTGACACATCTGTTTGTCGAAAAATTATGAGAATGATTTCATTTAAAACGTTGCAAACTGTCCACGCATTTCCTTCCCTGCTTCCAAAGAGTTCCATCATACCTGCGACAAAAACTTCCAAGCATTATCCGCATAAATATGTATGATGAAAGTTTTATATATAAAAAAATCTGTCAAGCGATTTAAAAGAGATCGTCCAAGATGAATTTTAAAAAAAATCAATTGGCACTGCAGTGATTATAAAAATGACCTATGTTTTACTGAAGATTATTTATCACAAACCCTCATGAAAAAAAAATGATGACTCAAATTCCCCTTCTAAACAACAATATTCCGTTAGCACTGGCACATGAAATTTGTATAGCAATTGATCCGCTATGAAAGAGAAAGCTCCAAATTTAAAGAGTAACTACACTTCAGGAACTGACTGAAGTAACAATGTAGCGGCTTTCAGACATTTCTGACATGTTGACCCAAATAGACATGCTGGCTTTCAAAATCGGACATGCTCTCTCTATTTTAGTGGCATAGTATGCTAAACACTCGACAGCACGTGATCTCACCTCTGAAATGCAATCCATGGAAGTTGGACTTTGTAACTTGTTACTCATCAATAATATTATCTCTCAATAAATTGACCTCGTGTGATTTCTATTCAGATAAGAGTTACATACCGAATATCGTGGAGGAGGACTTCCAGTGGTGGTGGAAATTGTGATGATCAGACTATCAGTTCAGGTACTGTCATTGGCGGTAGCGAAGGACAGCTGCAGTGCTTTGTAGGTTGTAACACAACAGATCTTGGTGTTGCGCCGATAGGATATCACTGTACTGATTACAATGTCCTCGAAAACTGGAGTACCGGACGAATGACCAGAACTGTAAAAATCACAAATGGTTCGCACTTCGAAATAGGGTAAGTATTCTGCTTCAGAATTACATTTGAAACATATCACAGTACTTTCCATGTACGTAATTCCCAAAGCACATATCCCACAGTACAGATAATGTTAAGACGTATTTCTTGTTGGCGGTAATGTAGTGGTATATGCGCTAGACTACCTAATCCAGCCTGCTGAATGTATAGCGGTGTAGTAGACCTATCTGCGGTCTTTATATACACCTACTAGTAGGTAATCCAGTAGAATTTATCTGTGGAAGAAAATTTTATGTTCATGAATAAATGACTTTTGACGTGAAAAATGTTGTTTATGCAACGAAATGTAGAGGCTGTAATGAAGTGTAAATCGGTGAAACGGGACCAGTTTCTACGCCGTTGGGTCACGGTTCACAATCAGCTTAGGGACCAAAAACAATGATGTTTGTTAGTGAACACTTGAGAGTATATGTGCTCGCCAAATAAATCCGAAGTGTTTTATTTTCCCATTATATAAAATGTATTCAGACAGCATGTCATTAAGGGGTAAAGAAAATACATTATAAAACTTTTTAAACCCAAATTAAACAGGGTAAGGCAAACACTTATTCGAACTGAGCAAGAGTTGTCATATCTAATTTGAGTTTGATATACTGAATTGTACGTAGTAAGGCATTTTCATTGTTTTGCTTTGTATATAACATGATAGCGCATGCGCTCAAACGTAACATTATTAATAACAATGTATCTCAGCAACGGCCGCCATATTGTATTTTCCTGACGTCAGTGAAAGAAAATGAAAAATAAATTTGTATTATATATATATATATATATATATATATATATATATATATATATATATATATATATATATATATATATATATATATATATATATAAATAAAATAAGGTTTGACGTTACATGTTTAGATTTATTAAAATAAAACTATGCAAAAAAGTGTCAACGCGTTTCGCTCAGCTCGTCAGGACTGTTGCATAGCAATAGTAACGTCGTCACGTACGTTAACTGTCACGTGACGTTATTTAGCGTTATTTGCCGTTATTTTCATATACATACATGTTACGCATTTAATTTAGGCTTGAAACAGTTAATAAAATATTTTTCCTTTGCTAACCTGGCAGAAATACTTTCAGTACGCATTTTGAAAAGGGGAAACATTCGAAACTTTGGATTAATTGTGCTGCAATTGTCTATATGTTCACTTAAAGGTATCTGTCTTGTTGAAGGGTCTCGTATTTGTTGCGCGTGTACGGTTCTTCTCGTGCGAAGTTTATCACCCGTTTGTCCTATGTAATATTCTTTACACCCATTACAGGTTATGGCGTAAATAACATTTCTTACGTCACAAGACATAGTTTCATTAATATAAAATATTTTACCATTAAAGTTAAAGGAGTTACCTTCGTCTAAACATTCACAAAGTCCGCAATTGGGGCGATTGCATTATACATATATGTCCAAAATATAAGCACATGCAAGGAAGGTCTATAAAAACACAACTGAGTCCGATTTCACAGTAATGTATGATTTATTTCGCTGTTTTCTACCGGTTTTACTGTTATAGTACAGATCATCAGGAACAAATATAGCGGCTTTGTGTCACATGGAGACGACGTTAGCAACGTAGTGTTCCTGTCGCATGCGCCGTAACGTCGACTTCCGCTCATTACAGTACAATACACTGTCCCATTAATATCTATACAGCGTAGTGTAATAATGGCGTACAGTTCATGTTACTAATATAAGAATAAGTGGTTATTAATGCATGTATACAAAACGATGGACGTTGATGGTACAGATTATGAAGACCTATTTAGCTTAGGTTTAAGGAGTTTGATGAAATATTTTTCTTTTGCGCGCCTTAATGACATGCTTTCAAAATACATTTTATATATATATATATATATATATATATATATATATATATATATATATATATATATATATATATATATATATATATATATATATATATATATATACATGTTTCCATGTTTGATTTTGTATTTTTTTTAATGTATAACTATGCAAAAATATGTCAACGCGTTTCGCTCAGCTCATCAGGACTGTGGCATAGCAATAGTACCGTCGTGACGTACGTTTAAAGCCACGTGACGTTTATGCCATCATGATGTATTTGTCGTCAATTATCGCAAAGAATCGGGGACTGCCCGATCAAAAAAGAAAAAGTTTAGATGTCATACACGTTCAAGCCCCTTGGACAGACTTTCTGAAGCTGAAATTTGCGACGGTGAGCAAAGATACCTCTCCTTCTCCCAACCATGGTGAGAGGACGATATTCTTGTAATATCCCCCTCCTACGTACTGAGAGATACCTTCGTTCCCTCGACACCTCACCCCCTCCCTGCCACCCCGACCTAGAATTTACGTAATGTTGACACCCACTCAATTTCAGTTTTTATGCCCTCGCCATTTTCAGTACTTCACCGCTGTCTGTATGTTTGTACGTCTGTCCGTACGAACGTACGTACATTCCGTCCGAAAATGGTTTCCGTTTGATTTCTTTTGAAAAGATTAGTGTATTGGATTCATATTTTATGCTTTTACGCAGGTATATACTCACAAAATATGGGTCAAGCTAGATTTAGGGTAAATTTATGGCCCTTTTCCAGCTTCGTTTTGTGCAAAAACTGGTTTCCGTTCATTACCTTTTGAAAAGATGAGTGCATTGGATCCATATTTTATACACAGGTATATAATCATAAACTATAGGTTATGTTTGATTTGTGGTCAAATTCACCAATTACCATGGGATCTATTGTCGTTTTTTCAACTTCTATTTAGCAAAATGTTTCATTCCAGGCTATATCTCCTGAAAAGATGCTTCTCTCCAAGCTATATCGCTTGGGAAATTGCATGTTATCCATTTTTATGGTAGGATACGCAATTTTATCATTATCACAGACACCCCCAACCTTTCCCCTGCCGACCACTCTAACCCTGCTCTGGATCCACACATGATACATCTGCCAAAGGAAAACAATACACCATGTCTTTGCACTCTAATTTTTCTTATTATGATTATACAAGTCTGCCTCTGTGATCCTAGTTATCCTACCAGTGCCAGTACCTTCAACAAGGCACCGTCTTACTCAAGGCTCCAGACGGGGGCATCCGTGCTTTATGGATACAATTCTAGTTTCCTATTGCAAGGAGCAGGTCTACAGATACATATTTGCGAAGAGACCGAACATAAGCCATTTGATGTTTTGCTCCGTTATCAGTCTCCGATAACATTTATCGATGCACGTATAATTTCTATATGTAGTTTTGCCGATGCATTTGTATTTTTTTATTTTCAAGTCTCCTCTGAGTAAAACTGTATCATATGTGCAATTCATTTATGTAGTCTTTATGCCCCCAACTTCTGGATTGTCCGTCCGTCCGTGCGTCCGTTCGTCCGTCCGTTCGTCACGTATACCATAACTAAGGAACCATGCATACTAGTTTTGAAATTTCATATATGGATTTATCATAAAAAAAAGCTGACATGTAATTTTTCTTGTCCGAGTTGTCTCCCTTTTTGGAGTTATGCCTCTTGAGAAAAACCAGACTGAAACCTTGTGAGCAAGATATCTCAAAAAGTAGTTTCGCTAGAGCCTTGAAACTTTGTCAACTTATTAGGACTGATAAGTAAGTGAACGGATTAACTTTAAAAAAAGAATCGTGAAGTTTTGACTGAGTTATGCCCCTTTATCGACTTAGTGCATTGTCAGCCTATGGAACCTTGTGAACCAAATATCTCAAGAACCCCGGATGCTAGGATCATGATTTTTTGCAGGAAGATATTTTTTAAGGTGTAGATGACCTGATTATCTTTTGAAAAAATTCATAAATTATTGCCAAGTTTAGCCCCTATTTCGACTTAGTGCATTGAAGCCTATCGTACAAAGGTACCCTAACATACGGTCAAGAACGATAAGAGCTAAGAACTTGAAACTGTATACACATGATCAGTATGGAAAATAAGCAAATACAAGTTTTTTTTTCTTTTTTCGCCTGTCATGTTTTTCCAGAGTTATGCCCCTTTATCGACTCAGCCTGTGGAACATTGTGAACAAAATATCTCAAGAAACCCTGATGCTGGAATCATGGATTTTTGCAGGATGACATTGCCGAAGGTATAGATGACCTGATTAACTTTTGAAAACAAATTCGAAAATTTTTGACAGAGTTAAGCCCCTTTTTCGACTTAGTGCATTCAAGCTTATGGTACAAAGTTACAAACTTTGTAGGATGAGCCTTCTTTAGAAGCAAGCATATGGTTGGGGCGTAGTGTATCCTCACCACATTTTCTAGGTTTGGTGTTGACGACGGGCTTTTTTGTAATTGTTTCCTGCATTTCCAGGACAACTTTAATTATATACTGGGTAATAGTGAAGATGCCACTTTATGGATGACAGCTTGAAACTAACACAATGATGCTTTTAGTGCTGAATATATACATTTTAGTGAGCAAGACATTCAGCAAAAGAATGGTTTTAAAATAATGAATCTGATACTCTTCCCAGGCCCGGGTCCAGATCACCACATACTGGTGGGTCTCTGGATAACTGGTGAGGCTTGTAAATGCTGAGATGTGTGTGTGTGGTGTGTGTGTGTGTGTGTGTGTGTGTGTGTGTGTGTGTGTGTGTGTGTGTGGAGGGGGGAGTAGGGCTTGAAATTAAATGACATAATTAGGAATCAGTTTGGTGATAATATTTAATCATGCCCATTTTACCTTGAAATATATTTTGTGATATCTCATTAGAATCGCCTCGCCGAGGAGATTCTAGTGAGATGTCACAATATATATTTTAATCTAACCAGGACCAGGCGGCGGGGCTGAAGCCCCAAAACCCATCCCCTGGATCCGGGGCTGTTTCCTGACATAATATTAGAGCCTTGATCCGACTGGACAGATTTAGGGAGACCTACAAATCTGAACAAACTTCACAATGTCTAAATATCACTAAGTGGAATGACTTCTGGGAAACGCGTGGAAGCACATATTATGGTCAAAAAATATTCACAACTGGAATTTTTTGGGTAAAGGACCTTCAAAGTCAATGACTCATCTACTAAAAGGTTCCTCAAATGCAGTAATTGGCTGCAATGTGCTTTGGGGTCAGTTTGATTTAGTTTTCCTACCATTTGACATGAATGGCAAGATTTGCAATGTTTAGAACATCAGAATTTAACCTCGGTCTGTAGCAATGATTAAGATATTTGTTGTAGGTCTTGTTTACATCTAACTGACCTGACCTGGGAGTCTAATGAGCCAAGTTTAGAATTTCAGGACGATAAAACCTTCAAACCACACTTTGGTGGTTTACAGTCCACTGACCTTCTGCTGAGACATCAGGAGGACGCCTTTTTCTCATCAAAATGTCATTTTTGACATAATAGCAAACAGGAACCTGGGACATTTCATTTTCATGTAAAACATTTTCAAATAAAGGCGAGATCTCAGGATAACTGTGTTTTTCTTTGCAAAACTGTGACCTTGACAGCAGGTTTTGTGGCACTAAATAATGACTTTGCCCAATCTACCACTATTACTATCTTACGCGATACCGGAGCCCTTATTTTGGCAGATACTATTTCCGACACGACTTCTTCTGGGACAAGTGCTTAGGTACATTCACTTGTCCCAGAAGAAGTCGTGCCGGAAATAGTATCTGCCAAAATAAGGGCTCCGGTATCGCGAAAGATAGTAATAGTGGTAGATTGGGCAAAGTTATTATTTTGTGACGCAAAACCTTCTGATAAGAATGGTTTATGGATCTCCATAACATAATCAGTCTCAGAAATTTAATCCTCACCAAAAGACTACGGTGTTGACTGTAAAGAGGGAAGACCTATGGGTTTTGGACCCTCTTGTTTTTCTCTTTTCATCTTAAAAAATAAGCACTCAGAAATTATATGTTCTCATTGCTTACAATAATTACAAATAGGCTGAGATAAGGGATTTGAACCTTTGTTTTCATCAGGGGTTGGGTTTTAAAGTAAAGGTAGGTACGGAATTGCCAGATGGATGACTGGGACTGAATTTTAGACCTGACTGCAGGGAAACTATCTTCTAAGGAAAAGGTTTGTGCACAAAAGAAGATTTTTGAGTTTAAACATAATCATCAGCCAAACGAACCATTGCCTCTAAAGTTTTGACTTGCTTTTCGTCTAAGAAAGATTTTATGTCAGATTTAATGCACCTTTTAAATTCTTCGACAAACGCGAGCTGTCTTAAATTTCCACGATCAGAGCCTTCTTTCTAGCAGTTCTAGCAGTTCCAAAGTAAATTTAAAGAGTAACTACACTTCAGGAACTGACTGAATCAGATCCCAAACCCAATCTCCAACATCAAAGGGAAAAGTTGACAAAGACATCCCAACAAACAATAAATTAAAAGTGATAAGCCGAGTCAGCAAATAGGTGGCAACTCAGCTATCTTTACTGAACTAAATAATTTAGACCAACAGAAGGGTTACAACAGACTAAGCAAATTATACAAAAAACATTTAACAACTATTTTTACCTATTTTCTATTTTTATTATAGAAGGGTTAAAATGAAAACAATCAATGAAACAGCACCGAACATAAAACAAATGTAACCGCAACAAAAGTACCGCCTTGGGACGGTCAGTAATAACTACTGGGGGGTTTAAACCCGTTTTACTGGGCCCAAACCTTCACTCTCACCCTCCGCTGCGGTGCACACAATTAGTAAGTCTGGTCATTTTCTTTCCTGTAGTTCCTTAATTTCTGCCTGTAAGCCTCAGGGACCAGCTCATAAGCCTTAAGAATAAGTTCTTTTACATTGTCATAATCTGAGCTTTGGTCAAGAGGAAGTTGAGTATAAATTTCGCGAGCTTTGCCAATTACGACGCTCTGCAGAAGCAAGGTCCAATGCTCTTTGGCCATTTCAAATATTTCACCATTTTATTCAAAGTGAAGAAAATATTTGTCAACTTATTTTTCTTGAAATAGAGGAACGAGTTTGATGTGTTTAGTAACGTAAAAAACTTTTGAAGCGCCCAGAGGCAATGATTTTGATATGGTTTTTTCTTCCGTTTCAATTTCTTTCATTCTAATTTGAAATTTTCTTTTTCTTTCTTTTCTTCTTTTTCAAATTTCATTTTATCCTTTTCTATTTTTTTTTTTTTTTTTTTTGCATTTCTCTCGTTTCATTCCTCGTTCTTCTACTTCTAACTTTAATTTTTCATGTTCTAATGTTTGTTTCTGCAACCTATCTTCTCTTTCTAATGTTTCTAGCTAATTTTTTCCTCACGCTCAGCTTTTTCAATCTTAATTCTCTCTTCATGTTCTTATCTTAACTTTTCCATTTCTGTTTGTTTCTGATCTAATTCACTAATCTGCAAATCTGTCTGAGTGACAGGAATGTGAGAGTTAGAATCAAAAATTTTCTAAACAACAAAGAACTAAATTCATTTTTCAACAAGGACCTTTTAACTGAGGTTGATTCATAATGAGCAGCAATTTCCAATATATCTGCCTTTTTGGCTAAATTCAACAGCTTGCTCCTGAGACGGCACAGCGATGGATTTATTGAGATCAAAGGACATGATTGCTCTTTTCTGGCTTTACTTGTTTGAATAGCAAACAGTGAATACTTTCTTTTTCAAATTTAAGATTATTTGTGCACTAGAAATTTCAATCCCGAACGACGAGCTCCCAATTATTACGACTTGGCAGAAGTAACAAGAAAGATAGGAAAAAACCAACGACAAACTTGTTTTAAACTTAACAAAATTTATTTACATGTTCACCAAAACAAAACATACAATAATAAATAAAAGAAGATATAAGGAACAGTACCTTGTTTTAGCCTCCCTCAGTATATTTGAAACAAAAGTTCTTAACAGTTTCTGATTCCATAAAATAAAGTCAGTTTTATCAGCACAAATTTCCCAAATTCAAAAATAAATCCAAAAATGAAAGTCACAAAGAAATCCAATACATTCAAATTCCAATGTAAATGTTTTTAACTACAAACTAGTGAAAATTTACAAAGGAACGTCCTCTATATATATTATCTAAAAAAATTAAGGAATTAGCCAGAGATGGATTTACCAGAAAGTTCTCAGTTCTATCATAATTTTAAAACAGAAGATTCTAAATGTTTACCTAAGAAAGTTCTACCATTTTCTTCAGTACTGTAATTAGTTATTTAAGAAAATTCTCGAAATGTCTTTAAAATTCTCTAAGTTTCCTGAACCTTCTACAAGCATTTTGATTTTGATAATGGGGAGCAAATTTCAGAACATTATAGACATGTCTTCTATTTCAGGAATATTCTAAAGTTTCACAAATTTTCTAGAACGCTCTCAAGTACAATGTAAACAGCTTGTTTATTTTAAACCTATTAAAATCTGGAAACCTCTGAATCATGGTTGAAGAAAATATTTGCAGCGCTTTAACACTATGAACAGCAATGTCCTCTGTGGATGGCTACCGGGCTAGCCTTAACAACACAAACGATATATCAATGAAGTAACAAACAACACATGAAGCAAACAAGAAGAACCAAAACAGAAGTGCCGCCTTGGGATGGCCAGAAATGAAATTACTGCTGGGGTTATTTGCTTTGGGATTGCGACCAACCCTCGTCCTTGGTTCTGCTTTGGTTCATCAGGCACTTTATTGTTCAGTTTGCGTGCAAGTTTCCTAGATCATAAGTGTAATAGAAACAAAATTAAAACTTAGATAAAGCAAACGTGAGGATTCACAGATAATAACATCACTAAAATTCCGGAGCAGAAGAAACCTACCAGTTAAACCATTTTAAGTCAGTTTGACCTTTTCTCCAGCTATGGTTTCGCGGATCTAAGGCGAAACAATTATTCTTACTTCATCTGAACTCGCATTAGGATTGTATTAATTGTTTCGTAAGATTTTTCTTCTTCTTCTGAAATGTTCTAAATTAAGTAAGTAAGAACAGAATAAAACAGAAATAGGGCCACTTAGCTTCAGAATTTAACTTAAAAATGATAAGCTGATGAATAAGACGATGCGCATACCAGGTGTTTACAGAGCTAAACAAGACATACTTTATCCCCTTTTATCTTTTCGCTAGCTTTACAGGTGGGGATTGGATAAGCACTTTACGCTATGGTGCCGATAGCAGCTGGATGGTGAAAACTGCGGGGAATCTTACAGTACGGCACGACACAGGACGGATTAATACTTCGCCAACAGCAGATATTGCACCCATCGTCAGACTCCAGTCAGGATGTAACCATACAATTTCCCTGCTAGGTAAGTTGTTTCAATTTCGTGTACTTAATCATCTGGAGCTTTGTAATTCTTAAAACTTGTGCCGGATCATGACTTGTAAGTGTTATATTTATTCTTTCAAAAACTGAACATACAATGCACGCGCAACAATAAACGACTATTTGCAGCATATATTAAGTCCTCATCATCATTTGGTGGAAATATAGTAGTTCATATGTAAAGTTGCGAAGGCAGTATTAGTTCCCACGTTATGTCCTTGACGTTGATATCATGGAAAAAGGAAACGTGGCCGATATCCAACCTCGTACGAGTGGTGAAAAAATGACACGAGGACTTTAACTATAAGATTCAGAAAAATAATGAAGTATAAACGAAGATACCCAGGAAATGCCACACTCATAGAGCACAACCGACACAACACCGAAACAAGAAGTGGAAACCCAAATAACAAAATGAAACAGACACTCAGCGTCAGTTGTGTGCAACTATGGTAACGTACCACTGAGCCACTTGGAGAACGGCGTTACGAGAATTGAAAGAGAAAGAACAGAACAGAATGGTCGTTTCTGGCCGCTACTAATTCTCTTGCTGATAATCTGTACATATGGGTACAAACATAAATAATATGTTTCTTCTTTGTAAACTCTCAGAATAACATGACTTTCAGAAAGGCCTATGTTGTTACAATAAAATAACGGAAATCTGCAAGAGAAATCAAGATAGCTTTTGGCTTAAAGAAATAAAACAGTTTCAATAGCTTTTGAAAGCTCTTGATAATGGGCTTTTGGTGTAATTCTTATGAGTGGGATAGCGCTGTTAGCCAACTGTACACTACACCAGACCTGCCAAGGCACTCCATCCATCCATGTTGCAGGTTCGGGGACGCCAACCAGTAAATTCTAACGGATCAAAATAAAAGGTTTATCAAGTACTTCCTTGTGGCTTAACTAACAAATTGAATACCCACAGCAAATGCTTATTTTGTCTTTCAGTGCAGATAAGGATCATGTTTGTTGAGATAACCGGCAAAATACTCCAAAACATGTAAATTTGGTATCAGAAAGACAAAAGTAAACATAGAGCCCGGCCTCAGCACATTTATTTTGTTCATGGCATATAAACATATCAAACATTTTGGTATACAAAATATAGAATGGCTTAATGCCGCAGCCACATAATTTGAAAGCCGCAATGCGACCGAGCTCGTAATTTGTGTAAAATCACCTGGGGTTATGGGTATGTTCAAGATAAAGGTACAAAATTTATTCTATGCATGCACTGGTTAATGTTAAGTTTGCTGCAAAGCAAAATAATTTTTTTCTAGGAGCCAAGGAAGGGATTTCTCATGCCAGGTCCTTTCCAGTACATATAGATTGATATTTCCTTGTTCCAATATATAATGAGATCTTCGCTGGAACTTCGGAAAATTGTCTATATGCGTCGTCATAATAATCTTTAGATGGTAACGTGGAGCCAGGAAATACTTCCGACTCAAAAATGCACATCAGTCGCACTTGATAGGTAAAAGTACATTGACATTTCTTTGGCAATCCTAAGTATTTGTAGCAAAGTAAATATGTCAAATATAAAATGCCATGGTGTCTTGGGTGGGATTTGGAATTGACTTGTGCCAGTTCCTGAGAATTTTGACCTTACCTTTTTTATTCAAGTTTCAGCCTTTTGCTACGGAGAAATTTTTGCAATCAGCATGCATACACAAGCAGCTAAGGATATGTTATGTCAGCAGCACATTTTTAGTAAAGTGATAAAGGGATGTCAAACATTAAACCAGACATTTGGCAAGTTCCGTGTTTTGCATATTATTGTAAAACATGAATACCAAATCCAACACTTTTTTACGATTTAAGTAGAGCGACCAAAGTACCAAAATCATAAGTCCGAACTCGTATTATCAAGATGCTCAAGATGCTCGTATTATCCATAATAAACATCGAATATCCGAAATATTTAGATACACGGATATAAACCACCCAAAAAGAAGTGTGATTAGGTGCTCGCGAGTAGTAAGCACCACTTGCCTATTATAATACAACCGCCATATCTATTCTCAGATGCAAAAGAAAGTATACACTTTTTGAATGCCATATTTTTCTCATTTTTTCACTGCTCAGGTCTGAAATTATGCATGATTTATTTTCACTCAAATTAAATCAATGTGGTGTAGTAAAATTACTAATTGAAACGCTTGACTAGCAGCAATGAACGTGCATGCCGGTTTTGCACGTTTTCAATTTGCAGCAAAATGGACAATACGAGTTTGTTGTTTAACTGCCATTTGGAATTCCGGGTGTTTTTCTATACAAATCACAACGTTTTATTTTATTTGCACGATGAAAAGGCTCCCTGTGGCAAGCACGATTCATACACGCTTAGACAAAAGAAAAGATACATTTTCAAATGTCCGTCTTTTTATTATTATTCCTTGCTCAGGCCTAAAACTTTGCAGAGTGTATCTTCCCTCAAAGTACAATAATGTGGTATTGTGAGATTACTAAATGTCTCGCTTGACTAGCGACACTATTATACGTACATGTTGGTTTTGCCCTTTTCGCACGTGCATCATATTAAACAATACGATTTTGCTGAAAAGTCAGTATTTGCATTTTCGGTTGTTTTTCTGAACAAAACACAGTGTATGCAGTTCATTTACCTGACGACAATGCTTTTGCTGAAGACAGAGGTCGTAGCAGACTGACCGCTCAAAGCGCTTCGTGGCTGGCTTAATAAAATACATTTGAGTCACGACTGATTGGCGATGAAGTGTATACTTTTTTCCGTTTCTGACTACTTTTTCCTGTATGTGTATGATTTCTGTATGCCACAGACAGCCTTGTCATCCTGCAAATGAAACGAAAACGTTGTGATTTGTTTAGAAGAACACCCAAAATTTCAAATATAAATTTACAGCAAAGTCTTATTTTCCAGTTCGCTGCACGTGGAAAAAGTGCAAAATCGGCATGCACGTTCAGTGCCGCTAGACAGGCGATTCAAGAAGTAACTTTACTTTACCACAATGATGTACCTTGGGTAAAAACAACTCATGCAAAATTTCAAGCCTGAGCCAAGAGAAATGAGTAAAATATATGCATTCAAAAAGTGTTTACTTTCATTCGCCTCTCAGTATATATATCTGCTGGAAAAGTCAATGAAAATAAAAGTCTGGTAACTGAAAGCCATACTATCATTCGGCTGAGGACATCAGGTCGGATATGAGTTTAGAAACGGTCACATTTTAGGGATCAACGAGGTCGTGGTGTCTCCTTTAGAATTTTTTAAGAGTTGACACAAGTTTCGCTGTGCGATAACTTGTGACAACAATTTGCCGGTGAGTAGCTTCCCTCTATCAACAGTCTGAATACGAGGGGCAATCCAGAATTAGCGGTACTACTTTTATAGCTTCTGAGTAAGTCGATATATATCAACCAAATTACAACAACATGAAATATAATTTATTACCAACCAACCCTGCAAATATGATTCAAATCGGACATGAAACAAAAAGTTGACATTAAATCTAACTTTACATATAACACAACGCCGGGGCAGGTATTGAACGTCACAACGTCAAAATATTGACGTTACTTCACCACGTAGTCACCATGAGTTGCAACGCATTTCCCGTGGCGGTCAATCCACTGATTAAACATGTCCGTGTACCATTCCTCGTCGAATGTGGAAACAACCCGTTGAATAGCGTGATGATTTTATCAAGGAATTCTGTTCCTAAACGACGGTACTGGGCTAAGAACTTATGCGATGCCCGAACTCGCTGTCTCTTATTATCTGGAGTCAATAGACGTGGAATCCACCGACAGCTTACCTTCCTCAGGTTTAATTTATCAGTAAGTATTCGCTGTACAGTACCATAACTCAAGGAAGTTTCGCAACAAATATCTTTAATGGTGACGCGGCGATCTCCAGTAACGACGTCCTTCACCGCATCAATTGACGTCGCAGCCATACTGCTCCTCCGACCACTTCTTTTTTCATCTTCTAACGATTTTCTTCCTTCTTTGAACAGCCCGCACCAAACAAATGTGCGATTCCTGGATATGGAGTGTTTCGTCGGTGTCTCTTGAAGTAATTTATATGTTTCGGTTGGTGAATATCCCTGTTCGACACAAAACTTAATAACTGCGCGCGTTTCGATACTTTCACTTGACGTCATGTCTGACATTTACTTCTGCAGTAAACTGGTCCGTTTTGTTTAAATGAAAGCGGTAATGACGTTGAAAATTTAACCGTTAAATGATGTGACGTCAATTTTGATGTGTACGACGTCGCGGTAAAATCGACGAGTTAGAAAGGGTAAAAAATACGTATTAAACATCAAGAACTAATTGAACACCTGCCCCGCTTAACCGTACATTGGTTGATATGGAAACACTTAATATACCGACGTGATTGAACGATACCGCTGATTTTTCTATATCATGTTACATAGATTTATTACTTGTATTATGCCAAATTTCAGAATGAAAAACAAACACATATTCAATTTAGAGCACCAGTACCGCTAATTCTGAATTGCCCCTCGTAGTTGAAACAGGCTGAACATATTAGATTCTTAAAACAAAATTCCACTTGTGTTTGTTTTTATCTTCCCTCGTAAATCTTAGACGCATTTACAATTCTGAAATCCTTAGATAAACAGACATTTGTACCTATGCAGACATGTTTGCAAGTACCCGCGAGTAGTTAGTATCACCTGACTTTTATAATACAACTGTCATTTGTATGTAGCTGAGAGAATAAGTGGGGTATTTGAAAGCGATAATGTGTTTCGGTCAAAGTCATCAAGTTTGGAAGCGGTCATATTGTAGAGATCGAAAAGAAAGGAAAATCATCCGAAATACCACAATTACAAATTACAGCACTCCAAATGCGCCAAATGAAGAAGCTAGGATACAAAATTACATCTAATGACAAAACCCAAGTTGCGTATGAGCAACGACAAGAGAATCGATCCAGAGGAAGAAGAGTAAAGAAAAACAAAAACAAAAACAAAAAAACACCTTGTATGGGTCAGCAGCAATAGTACCTCTGAGTAGGCTACAGTCTACAGATAACATGTACCTCTGTCTATTTACTTCAGTGAATGATGCAGACAGAGATACAGTCCGATGTCGATTGGCAAGACGCTTAGGACCATACGGTGATGAATGCTCTGGTGTTTGTAATAGCTGCCCACATTGTATCTTAGATGAGGTGAGCATTCAACAATTGAGTTATATGATATACAGTATATAATGTGACTGAGCAAGATCATATTTTCAGTCCGATAATGCATCGTTATGAAGCGTGTCAACTCGATAGAGCCTGATGTCGGTTTATCAATCTTTATTCGTTTGTATAATCGCAAATGCGAAAAACGTTGGATCTTATAGGAAAGTCCTAAACATAATATGCATACAGTATGTTATTCCAACTGCTTTTATTCTTGAATAAAATCAGTACGCCGAAATTTCGTTTCAACTCTAGGAAAGTGAAATTCTTCAGTCCAAGGATATTCAGAAGCTTTACTTTTGCATTTATGTTTCAAAGAAAGTTAGATGAAATAAAAAAGAGATAAACGTAGAGGGCAAAAGAGAATCATAACTCTTACAACAAGATAAAACTTACGCAATTCGCAGGTAAAAAAAAAATACGGGCATACACTTGGCTTGATAAAACAGCTTTCATAGATATAGATATTTATCCCAGCACTTAAAACTGGCAATGCGTTTAGTCTACTCTAACCTGGTAGTGAATACTCGAATTGCAGACATTCTTTAACATGTTTCTGGCTAGCTCACAAACTTTTAAAGAAAACGAATATAAAGGACCAAACTTTCATATATTGACAGAACATAATGCTTTACTAGGTCCAAATTCAATATTATAAGTATGAGCGGCGTCACGTGAAATAGTATTTTACAACATGAGCGAATGGAGAAAACTCAGATCAAATTGCTGATCTGATTCCTCCGTAATCATATCAACTATCCATGAGTTTTGGGAGATCTAGTTAGTGAAATTATTTCTTTTGAAGCTCCGCGAAAGCATACAGCAGATCTTATCTCAAGGGGTGTCCCCGATGGTCGTACGGGCGTTGGTCAGTCCATCCCGTGGATGTTTTTCGTATGCTCTGGTTGTGTCTTACGAAAATGGTTTCGGTCTGCCGACCAGTTTGGTTGCTGGCGCCTTTCATTGATTGATGGATGGATGGATGACTTGCGATTTTACGTCATTTTCAACAGTATATCAGTCATATCAGGACGATAGGACGATGTTAATGAAGGGCTGTGTGCAATGGAACCCCGTTTACGATTGGAATTCTTTGATTGACATAGGCGTCTCTTATCTGATGTCTGCAGCTAATGTGTCCCGCGGAAAGTGACAGTAAGTGTGTCTCGGAGAGGGATGCTCGTTGCCTGCTGAGAGCTGCCCATAATCTCTTTTCTTTCAAACTTTTGGGGTTTAGTGACACCGAAGAAGTTAAATACAGAAACGTGCGTCTGTTGCACTAAATTTGGTATGAATACGTTAATGGTAGAACCACTGGGCCGATATCACTGCTGGTGGACAATATGTCCCCGAGGATATCATCAACCCAGCTAGTATTTCAGTGTTGATTCTGGTAGTCTGGCATTGGGGTAACTACTTTAAATGCTGATTAAAAGTAGTTTTTTATTCAATTTGATGTATATCTGGTAAAATTTCTAAATTATTCTAAAACTAAGACTGACTTGTCATAGCGACATGAATTTTAGCGGAGTTTGGCTTCCATTCGTAAGAGTTGTGTTGGCTTTTAGCGAGTTCTTCCTGCATCGGACATCTAATTCCTGATGTCCTTATTTGTCGCCTTTCTCGAGACGCAGGGGTTGTGGTGGCTCGATGAGGACGCATGCGCTCGCGAGTTTATACGCAGGCGTCTCTTATCTGATGTCTGCAGCTAACTAAATGTGTCCCGCGCAATTCGACAGTAATTGTGGCTCGGAGAGGTTTGCCCGTTGCCTGCCGAGAGCTGCCATCATCTCTTTTCTTTCAAACTTTTGGGGTTTAGCGATACTGAAGAAGTAAAATACAGAAACGCACGTCTGGTGCACTACATTTGGTATGATTACCTGTTTTCGGATCTCCTCTGGTACTGCTACAGGAGTCTTATCAAAACTATTCACATGCATTTCTCTTATGTTGTAGTTATGATTAAACAAAAAAAAAAAAAAAAAAAAAAACCGAAACGGCCGTATGTCAGCCAGTTTGAAAACTAAAAATCCGATTTTCAGCCAGTGTTAGAATCAAGTTTTTAAATCTCCTCTTATACTCGAAACTTGTCGGTTTTATTTTCTTCGGGGTCTAGTTGAAAATGGGTTCGATCCTACGACCAAGATGGTATCTTTTATTTTTGTTGTTATCGCATCTCCTTTGGTACCACTGAAGAAACTTTGTCGAAATTATGCACAAGCATTCCGCTTATGTCCTTGTTATATCTAAACAGAAAGCGCTTAGGTCCGCTATCCGGTACGAACGTTTCCACATCAAAATCAAATACTTTTAATAGCCTCCAAGCCAATATCATTGAGATATTTGAATATATACATTAGTATTACCTATTTTTAACGGTCTTGCTATGACATAAGCGTCAAACTGTTCATTCTGTGATGATCTATTGAAGTTGTTAAACGCGTAGAAATTTAACAAAATATAGACCCCATGAGGTTGTATGCTATTCAGTCATCGAATCCAGTAGCTCTCACGGGGATTTATTGTATTATCCGACCGAATGTGCCGGCTCTTGAGACCATTGAATCCAATACAACCAACAAAGCAGCAAACAATACTTCAGTTGTAATAATGCAGATTCACTGTTTCACAAGCTACAACACAGCGAGATCTGACTCTTGTACTTATCTGTGTTTTATACTTTGATTTTTGCAGCGTTGTGTTTATATCTGTATGTGCAAGACAATTGCATAATTATCATTTAGACATTGTCCGTCATTTTTGTTTTATAATTTGAGCTGCAGCGTCTCTACTAAGGGACATGTTTTGTTCCATTTTTGTCGCACCTGCTTTACCAAGGTGCGATATAGGAGTTCACTTTTCCGTCCGTCCGTCCGTCCGTCAGTCATTCCGTCCGTCAGTCCGTACGTCCGCTCTCATGAGAGGGTATTTGTGGGCTGAGCTGTGAGTACAAACCCCATTTGTGGGGTGAAGTTGCACTTTTGTGGTGCACCTCATAAGTCGAATTTTTCTGACACCTTCTGTGTGATGATGAGGGGTAGATGGGTCATTTAAAATCATTTGTTTTCACAAGTTTAGTCCAATCTGTCCGTGATTGGACAAAATTTGTGGGTTCATGTGTACAGAGGGCATGTGTGAGCTGTGATCAACCCGCAAGTGCTCTTTGTACGATTCTGTCCATAAAAGATAACCCCCAAGTCTGGGGTGCAACCTACAACAACACCCTCGTGCGTGCGTCCGTCCGTCCGTCCACAATTACCTCGACCCTAGTGGTTAAGTCCATTTCTCTCAAACTATGATACCTACAATCAGCAAACCTGGTGTAAAGTTTATTTGTAGAATGTTCTCGAGATATGTTGCACCTTTTTCTACCCTTGACCTATATTTCACGCTCTGCTTACTTCGTAAAATTTTATGTCTAAAATTACCTCGACCCTAGTGTTTAAGTCCATTTCTCTCAAACTATGACACCTACAATCATCAAATCTGGTATAAAGTTGATTCTCAGCATGTTCTCAAGGCATGTTTCACATTTTTCTATCCTTGACCTATATTTCATGCTCTGCTGACTTCGTAAAATTTAATGTCCAAAATTACCTCGACCCTAGTGTTTAAGTCCATTTCTCTCAAACTATGATACATACAATCATCAAACCTGGTACTAAGTTTCTTCTTAGACTGTTCCTGAGGCATGTTGCACTTTTCTTATCCTTGACCTATATTTCATGCTCTGCTGACTTCGTAAAATTTAATGTCCATTTTTCTCAAAATATGATACCTACAATCATCAAACCTGGTACTAAGTTTCTTCTTAGACTGTTCCTGAGGCATGTTGCACTTTTTTCTACCCTTGGTCTATATTTAACCCTTTGCTGACTTCGTAAAATTTCACGTCAAAAATTACATCGACCCTTGCCTGTCGGTCCATTTCTCTTAAAGTATGATACCTAGAATCATCAAACTTGGCAAAAAGTTTTATCATAAAAAGATCTCAAGGGATGTTGCACTTTCTTCTGCCATTGACCTTTATTTCAAGGGCTGCTGACTTTGTAAATCTTACCTCCAACATTGCATTGACCCCAGCATTTAAGTCCATTTCTCTTTAAACACAATGGTATAAGCATCAAACCTTATGCTTGATGTATATTTCATGCTTTGTTGGCTTTGAAAATTTGTAGAGCAACCGGGCATCCACATTTGTATGTGCTCTAGCATTAAAGTACATTTCTCACAAACTAACCCATTTACCATCATCAGGCATGATGGCATAAAATGTTTTCTTAAGCTGGTCTGTTGGATTGTTTAACTACTTTATACTTTAAATGATTATTTCATACTCTGTTGACTGTTGAATTTTATGTCCAGAACTGCATTCTTCTTAGCTTGCAAGTCCAGTTCTCTCAAATTTTTATACATGAAATCATCAAATCTAATCAAACCATGATCTCTGCTACTGTTGAAGAGCAAGGCAGGTGCGACATAGCATTCTGCGGAATTCTTGTTTGAAATATCTCCTGTTTATGCTAGATGTTTTCTCTCGAAAAGTGAATATTGCTGCTTATTGTTTTATTGTGTTTCTTCTAAAAAAAGAGAAAAAAATTCCGTAGTAGAGACCATGCAACTCAATATATAATGGGAGCGAGAGAGCAATTCTCGAACGCCGCATACGGTTAATCGAATTACCAGCTATTTCCCCTAGAAGTGGTTATTCAGCTTCGCTTCCTTAATTGTAAACACCACCCACACAACAAACGGACGAAAGTACGAAAAAACCCAACATAGACAACAAGAACAAGTAAAGGTAACGAAGCACGACAGAAGCAACGCCTTCGACCGGTCAGAAAAATATTATTTGGGATGGGGAGGGGGGAATGTGTGGGGGTGCTTAAAGTAGTGTATGGTATCCAAACCTCGCCTTCAGCTTACGATCTAATACCACTGTAGCGGACGCTTGTAGGGCAGATGCAGCCTTGCAAACTCGTTTGCTTTCAGAAGGAGTCTCGATAAAACCGAGACTCCATTGGCCTAGACTATGAGCGTTTTTGATAGATTTCCATAGATTTCAATATTGTGGTTACAGAATAATTGTCAAGTGCATTACAATGCAATATATGGTACTGGATGGTATGCTCTGGCTATACAAATAGAAGATTTTGAGGACATCTATAGTACAACACCTTTAAGTAGTGTGCCGTTGCAGTTTCTGTTACATATCGAATCATCAAATGGTTTATGTCATAGAGGCCCTCATTTTGTCGACCCGACACCCCCGAATCTAGCATGTTATGGCGTTTCAACACACGATGACTTTGAAGCTCAGATCATTGCCAGGTTGGACGCTTCTAGTATCAAGTGAGTATGAAGTATCAGATCATAAATTAAGATAAGATATAATCCCTGCAACCATAGCAAGAATCTGCAATGTAAAACAAATAAAAAAAACACACACAAAAAACATGAATGACAAAATAAGTGTACTAGCGACAGTCAGAAAGTTACGATACAACTTGCATAGCTTTTAAGTTCATTAACTTGATATATCGTGCACATATGATGAATATATATGATTCTCATTGGTTGCTAAGTAAAGTCCCATAACAATTTCTTATTGTACTTAAGATGGCGCACACTTTAGACGTCGAGGTGATTCTGAATCTACCTATATATTTTTAGTTTCTATTGCATTTTCTGAAAGTATATATTATTTAAAAAACATTATACATAACATCCTAAATACTATTTAAATACTTATCTAATGTGAAAGTAAGCTCACCTTAAGTACTTTGCCTATCACTCTCCAATAATGATTAAATAATGTTAGAATTTCATATTGTTTCCTGTCGTCTCACCTATGAATGAATCGGTAATACCATTTGAAAATGTAACTTTTACAAAAGTAGTCCTGGTTGGTGTAATAGTTAATGTTTGTAAAGATATTTGTTTAACGAAAGCATCGCAAACGTCTGCAAAATAACCTTTTGTTTACGTTTATAAGTAGGTGTGATAATTGTCAGGAATTCTAAGGCTCAATATATATCAACATTTAGTTATTTTGTCAAACGTATGTGATAGATTATACTTGTAAAGTTTCAATCATTTGTTCAATTTATTTACAGGAGAAATGACAACAAATTTTTTTATGGTTTTATACGTGTATATACCTTAGGGGCAGGGGCAGATAACCCCATAGGAATTAAATTTTGACTATCACAATGAGCTTTTATTGCTACACCCATTTGTATTGAATATCTCATAAAATCCAAATCAAGTCTGATTCATACAGATTTTTATTTATGATTGGATACAAATATGTAGCCCTGTCAGGGGAAGATAATCTTTTTGTCACAAAAAGTTTGATTATGACGTGAAGCTTATATCTCGTTCACAATTTGCTGCAAGTTTCAGGAAAATCCCTGCCAACTATGATTGTATATAGATTTTTTCATTATTTTATTCTTGTATATATATCCCATGGCAAGACAGATAGCCTCGTTGGACCTAATGTTCATTGTAAAAGAAAAGTTATGTAATTTCGATCATGCTGTAAAAATTCATAAAGAAATACCACTAAATGTTATTTGTTTAGAGTTTTAATGATTTTATACATGTATATAGCCCTGGCAGATTAGCCACGGGGGACAAAGTTTGGATAATAATAGTAAGCTTAATTCAGTTTGAAAATTTCAGACAAGTGTCAAGAAAGCCCCTGTCAACTTATATAGATTTTTCCATGATTATCCCTAACGCAGAGACTGATAATCCTGCTGAACAAAAGTCTTGTTATAAAAGATAGCTTAAGTTACTTTTTCTATTCCTGAGTTTCATAAGGATATACCAAAAAGCTGGTTTGAGTCGCCACACGACTAAAACCAACAATGTGGTGTGTGCGGCCAGGAAAGACTCAGATCAACATGGGCAGCCACCCAGTCTCATCAGACTCTTCGCTGTGCGCTTAAACGGTAGCTTAAGGGTCTAAGCTAGCTCCATGCGGACCGAGAAGACTCCGATCAGATGGGCGGATGCCACTTTGATGGTTTTGTCGTGATGCAGCTCATTTTATATAGAGTTTTAATGAATTTGTACCTGTATTTAACCCTGCCAGAGGACAACCTTTTTATAATGACATGGAGCTTGTATTAACATGGATATTAGATACAAGTTTCAGCGTTTCAGGAAACTTGCTTTCATCTCTCATTTTAAGTTGACTTTTTCATGATTTTAAACAGACAGAGAGAGAGGGAGGGGTGGAGACAGAGCACCGGGGAAGATAATCCCAGTGCACAAAATTTTGCTTGTTTGAAAGCTTATAAGCTGCATCGGTCATCTCCTTCCTGATGCCCTCGTGTGTCTCGTTTTCCGTGACACAGGGGTTGAGGTGGCTTTGTGAGAGACGCCTGTATTCGTCCTGCCAGGCGCCTCTTACCTGATGTCTGCTGCTACTGTTGCTCGTGGTTTGCGTCAGTAAGTGTGGCTCGGAGAGGGCTGATGTTTGCCTGCCGTGACCTGCCCATCACCATTTTTCTTTCAAAATTTTATGGTTTAGCGACACTTAACAAGTTAAAAACAGCATCTGTCGAATTAACTTTGGTATAGTTACGTTTATATTCTAAGAACTTTCATAGGGAGAAGGAGTTCCAGACCAAAAAGACATTTTAGACATTGAAAAGCGCAGTAACTCTGTCATAAGATATAAATATTTGCCCATTAACAATTCCAAATGCGATATCCTCAAGACTAATACACATGCCAAGTTAGGAAAGAAATCGCCAAATATACTAGAAAACGAAATGCTCGAGGACGAACGGACTTACACACAAATGTATTTACGACGGACGGACGGTCAGACACACGTATGCTTTTTCAAGTTTACTAGTATGCCTTCAGTTTCGAAGATTATTACCAGTTTTAAGACACACGGAGAGCAAGCGGGAAATACAATACCCCACGTTAAAATGTGGCGGGTTATTTAAAGTGACGAAGTTATGTCCAGAGTTTCGGAACAAATTGAGTGTCCTCGTATATAAAAAACTATATTTTGAAGAGCACCAGGGATTCATTTTATACTACAGTGGCGCGGCTTTCCAGCAAAATATCTTTGACCTTTCACTCTTTGGTCTACACATGCTCATTATTTAGAAAAGATATTTGTAGGTATATAAATCGAACAGTTTATATAAATACTGGCTAAAGTTGGTTTACAGTTTTAGCCTGGGTCCGTTGTCCGTCGTCCGTCTGAAAAATTCTCTTTTTACTCGCAAGTCTCAGTGATATATAAAGTAACAATTTATTTTATAAGAAAGAAGAGGAAGGCAAAAAAAAGCAAAACAAAAAACAAAACACAAAAAAACAAAACAAAAAAACCCGAAACAATTATGTATAATTTCAGTGGTACTTATATCACAGAAATCGAGACTGTTTCACCTCTTGGAATGACAAAGTCCCCTTTAACAAAAGTGGACAACTCATATACAGACTGGATGGTCAATGTTTCCTGGAGTCAAAACTTCAACACCAGTGCAAATAACGATTTTTGTTTCACCGCTTATGACTCTACTGGGTAAGTTTATTATCTCAGAATTTATAAAAAAAGTTCAAATAAAACAGTTTAAAGATCATTTATTTAAAAGTTCTTTAAATTTCGAAACTGATTGAAATCATCAACGCAACCAACCCCAACCAATTTTACCCACCATGGTTTAACTGGTGGGTTTCATCTGCTCCGGAATTTGAGTGTTGCTATGTCTGAGAGTCCTCATATTTGTTTTATCTTCACAGTAGTCTTCAAATAATCGGTTTATTGTGTCTGATCTCTCTTTTTCATTCCGATAAGCTATGCACTATACTTTCATGTTATAAATAGAAAGATGTTTTAAGAGCGTATTAGACTGGCTTTATAACCACCAATCTGGGAGAGAGCTGTGCATTTTAAGTGCGACTTTGCGAAGCAAAGACGGGCTTATGCAATACCCTGCGTGTGCGTTCGCGTGCACTTGCGCGTGGTAGTGATTGTGTGCGTGCGCCTTTGTAAAAATATTCACCTGTTGCGTTTAGTTCAGTTTCTAAGCAACCGCAAGGGCTCGAGTCGTCCAACTCTTTAGATACGTCTGCGGAAGATCGACTGAAAGCAGTAATACATATTTCTCTCTTTAGTGAACAAAAAAAATCACCTGTTGCGTTTAGCTCAGTTACTAAGTAACAACACAGGCAAGCATCTTCAAACTTGCTCCACTGACACGTCTTGTGGAGATCTACTGAAAGTAGCGATGCATACCAGGTCTTTTTTAGGGTTAATTTAACGTAGAAAAATGCCTTATTGCATTTCGTTCAGTTTGAAAGTAACCACAAGGGCAAATGTTTTCAAACTTGCTCCATAGATACGTCTGGGAAAGATTTATTAAAAGCAGCGATGTATATTGTGCCAAGACATATTCTTCACGGTTGATTTAACATAGAAAAAATATTCACCTGTTGCTTTAGCTCTGTTTCTTAGTAACTGCAAGGGTGTTGCATTTCTAAGTAACCGCTATAGGTAGAGTCTCAAACTTGCCCAATTCATATGTCTGGAGAATTTCTACTGAAACCAACTATGCATATACGGCAGTGAGCTATATTTTATGGTTCAGTGACTTTGCCTAACATCTTAAAGCCTACTAGATGTACGAACATGATTGCTTGGAATAATGACTCAACATATCTCGAAGATTAACCTAAAATGAACAGTAGGTCACAGTGACCTGTGCTTCATGGTCAAGTATTTTTTTCATTTTATTTTGAAGTATATTTGATATACGGACATGATTCCTTAGGATGATGACTCAGTATGACCCGATGATTTCCCTCAAACAAACAGGAGGTCACAGTGACATATTTCATGACTTAGTGACTTTGTCTTATTTTTTGAAGAATTTTAGATGAGCGAACATAATTGCTTGGAATAATTATTCAGTATTACCCAAAGTTTGACCTAACATTAACAGTACGTCATATTGACCTAAATTTCGTGGTCCAGTGATTTTGCCTTATATCTTGAAAAGTACTTGATGTACAAACTTGATGTCCTGAGATAGTGACTCTGTATGATCGGATGTTAGACCTAGAACTAACAGTAAGTCTTAGTGACCTATGTTTTGTGGTCTAGCAATTTTGCTTAATTATTTAAAGACTTATTGATGCACGAACATGATTGCTTCTGATAATCACTCTCAAGGCCAGATGTTTGACCTCAAACTAACATGAGGTTTCAGTGACATATTTCATGGACGTATATTTTTTTGATGTTTGTATATGATAGCTTTGGATAATGACTCAATATTATCAAATATTTGTCTTTAAACTAAAAGTAGGAGACATTGACCTATATTTTATGGTCTGTTGGTGTTGCCTTATATCTTGAAGACTTTTTGATGTAAGAATATGATTCTTGCTATAATGGTTCAGTTTGACCCGAAGTTTGACCTCAAACTAAAAGGTAGACCTTTGTTCTAATGCTCTAATGATTTTGCCATAAATCTGGAATACTATTTGATGTACGAACATGATTCTTCTGACAATGACTCAGTATGAACCAGAGTTTGACCGCAAATAAACAGGTCACAGTGACCTATATTACGTGGTCCAATGGTTTTGCCCATTTTTTTTGAAGACTTAAAGATGTACGAACATGATTACTTGGGAAAAAGACTCAGTAATACTGGATGTTTTACCTAAAACTAACAGTAGGATACCTCTATTTCCTGGTCCAGTGATTTTGCCTCATATTTCTCACACTTTTTCATGGATTTACCTTATATTTTGGTTAATAATTTGGATTTTCACTGTGAGTGACCTCATACTGACTGTAGGTCAGCGTGCCTCCTATATTACTACTGTTCATTGAGATTGTCATATCTCTGACAATTTTTTACAGGGTTGGATTATTCTTAGGAAAACTATTTATTCTGACACTGTAGTTGATTCTATTTCACTTGGCCGGTATTATCTATATTAAAATATAAAGAGTAACTAAACTTCAGGAACTGATTGAATCAGTTCCCAAATCCAATCCCCAACATCAAAGGGAAAGATTGATAAAGACATCCCAACAAACAATAAATTACAAGTGATAAGCCGAGTTAGCAGCTCTTTCCCAAATATGTGGCAACTCAGCTATCTTTACTGAACTAAATAATTTAGACCAACAGAACGGTTACAACAGACTAAGCAAAATTTGCGAAAAACATTTAACAACTATTTTACCTATTTTCTATTTTTATTATAGAAGGTTTAAAATAAAAACACAAAAAATTAAATAGCACCAAACATAAAACAAATGCAACCGCAACAAAAGTACCGCCTTAGGACGGTCAGTAATAACTACTAACTACACCCTTACCCTCCGCCGCGGTGCACACAATTAGTAAGTAGTTCGGTTCGCATGAAACTTGCGCTTGCTTAAGTCAGCTCCACCAAAATCGCGCTTCATTGTCTTCCGACAAATATTGTTCTAGTTGCTTGTGTTGTTCTATTATGTAATATGACACTTTTCGTTACTCTTCTCCGCTTTTCTGTGGGCTTGGTGTTGAATGTGATTGTATTAGTTCCTTATCATAGCTGTTATACTGTATATTTTCTCAATTTATTTTGCATACTTTGGATACTTCTTTAACCTTGTCTGACTGATATTAAGATGAGATAATTCCAGATTTTATTTAGTAATCTGTCGTTAGTAGGAAGTGGCCCTTATTATCATGTAGTTTAGACCATATCATGATTCTTTTTCAGACAGACATTGTACTGTAATATGATGTATAAAATGTTACTTGTTACAACGAAAGGAAGACAGAAACAACATCGAAATTCAAAAGGAGTTGTCTTTACTCGTTTATGTTAGTTAGCCCAAGGGTAAATTTTGAATAACGTCTAATTCACATCCATGTGATTATGAATGTGTTTCCTTTCATTGTAAAAAAAACAGACTATGCAAGTGCAATTTTGCGAAGCGTAAAAGGTGCTTATGCATTACTCTTTGTGTGCGTCGGCGTGCACATGCGCGTTCCTGTGCTCAACCTAATGCGCATGGGGAAGTGCCTTTGTAAAATATTTACTTCTTGCGTATAGCTCAGTTTATAAGTAACCACAAAGACTAAAGTCTTCTAATTTGCCTCATAGATACGTCTGTGGAAGATCTTCTGAAAGCAGCTATGAATATAGGGCAATGGGCTTAAGGACAAGGTTCACGATATACTGAATATTTTCTTTACTGCCGAATCTGCCCTGTAAATCGGCAAAAAATCAGTCTCTAAACAAAAGCAGTATTAAATGTCTATGTGCTCCCTGCATCTCTACGTTCAGAACCAGTACTTATTTTGCCGAGATAACCATGATCTCTTGGTTTATAACGTGTTAAAACGGGATAGGGTTGCCATTTTTTGATGATTTTGTGCGCGTTTTTTGCGTCTTTGATCTCGAATTTGATCATGAGCTTACAAAATGATTTTTTGACATTGATGAGATTTTCAGCTTACAAACTGATGTTTTGACAGTGATGATATTTTCTCTCAATCTGTTGATTTAAACGAAATTCATTTTGTAAGGCAGCTGTGCTCATAGTGAAAATTAAATTTTTTCATTATCTGTCACTCAATAGATGACATAGGAAACGTTTTTTTCACGTGTGTATCAGTTGTTATATCAGAATGACGGGAAGGTGATTATGAAGGTCTCTTCGCAATGAAGCGACCAGTGAGCCGATGCTGGGCGCGCTAACCACATGGCTTCCTCGGTCGCTTCAATTATGACGCGAAGCTTATAACTTTGAAGACAAAAATGTAAACAGAAAAGCCTAGGCCTTCTTACGCTCTTTGAAACATGCCCAGGAAGAGCTGGCTGAACGTCGAGGGTGCTTTCCATACTGGCCGGTGCCGTAGAGATCAAAAGTAGTAGAAGTATAGATTCACAACAAAGATCACTTGGCTATATTTGCATTTACTATCATGCTTGCTATCGTCGTTTTTCTTATATTCCATGCACTTATAATTATTTCGCCTCCATGTTACTCTATTCATTTCCACTCCCTGTTACTCTAGGTCATAGGCATTATTGTCATTAGTATTACAATCACTTGATTATGACAGGGATTGCAAAAGAAGTAGGAAAATGCAAATCCTGAAAAACCCATTGCTCTATCAGCATTAAATATTTATCATGGGGTACCGGTGCGAGCCTCTCGCAATAGTTTCGTCATTGTAAATGCCCATAACCAGCTGAAATAAAGCAAATAGTATATCATTGAGTTTCACATAAAAAGGGTTTGGAAAATTATTTAAAACATTTTAGTTGGCAACTAAAATGACCTTCTTTCGATATCATAAACTTCAATAAAATGGTAAAAATGCAATGTACAAGCGTGAGGCCCCATTCGTTGCCCCGCTCTTGCTTGAATTTTATCAATCGACGGGGAACCTGAATAGGAAAATAAAATTATGTAGACCGACTTGTCCGTTTTCAAAAACACGTTCCTTTTACTTTTGCCAGTTATATAACTCAATATTTGCTGAGCTACCCACATTTTATCACCAAAAGTAAAGATTGTAGCGATTTTCACAATGATTTGTGTTTAGTTGTTTTGACCACTGGTAGGACTATGGTGACTTGACTCTATGCGATACATATAAATAAAATAGTAAAAACACAATGTACAGGTCATTGTTCCGCCTTGGTTTATGACAATGACCTGTACATTGTGGTTTTACAAGTGTAGAATCTTCAAACTCAAACTCGTTCCATAGTTACGTCTGGGAAAGATAAACTGAAAACAGTGATGTATATTAGGTCATAATCTATACTTCACGGTTGATCGAGCATAAAAAATATTCGCTTTTTGCTTTTCACTCAGTTTCCAGTAACAACAAGGGCTTCCGTCTTCAACTTGCTCCAAAGATACGCCAGGGAAAGATGTACTTAAAGCAGCGATGCATATCTGGCAATGACATATATATTCCACAATTGATTGAATATAAAATAGAATGAAGCGTTTACCTCAGTTTTCTAAGTAACCGCCAGGCCTAGAGCCTTCAAACTTGCTCCTTGGGAAGATGTAAGAAAAGCAGTGATGCATATCGGTCAGGGAACTATACTTCCCGGTTGATTGAACAAAGTAAAATATTTACTTTAGAAACTCAGTTTCTAGGATACCACAAGGGCTAAATTCTTCAAACGTGCTCCGTACGTACGTCTGGAAAACATCTACTGAGAACCATTATGCATATTGAGCCATGACCTATATTTCACGTTTGATTGAACATAGGAAGAATACTCAAATTCTGCGTTTTGCTCAGTTTCTAAGTAATCGAAATGGCTACAGTCTTCAATCTTGCTCCTTAGTTACGTTTGGGAAACGTCATCTGAATAATGATAAAAGTTTAGATCCTTTAAGAGCAAAGAAAACATTCATAAGTAAGAAGTTGGGCCATACCGCGGTTTCGGCTATTCAAGCCTCATCAGTGACCCTTTAAATCTGGCACAAGGAGCCAGAGGAAAAAAACAGTAAATTTGCAGTTTTAACATGGCAGTCATCTCAAAGACTGATATAAGTCGAAAAATACCAAAATATTTCAAATTTGTTTAGAAAATGAATCTAAACGTATGAAAGCTTTGATGCATATCCGGCCAAGAGCTTTATTTCACGTTTGATTGAACATAGAAAAATATTCAACTGTTTCCTGTAGGTCAGTATCGAAGTAATCTCAAGAGCTAGAGCATTCAATCTTGCTCCATGGATACGTCTTTGAAAGATCTACTGAGGGCAGCAATGCATAATGGGCCATCATCTATATTTTACGGTTGATTTAACATAAATATGACAGTGCCTGGCATTTTGAGCCTTGTGGAGGTGCGCCATTGACGTCAAGAAATGGGAAATGAAAGTGAAGTCATAAAATATGCGTGTAAAGTTAACTAGATTTCCGCGGACTAATAAATTTCAAAGCATCACCTGAAAAGAGTGATTCAGCATTTCTGTCGGCGCCTTTAAGTTTCTTCATCTACACTCTTTTTAAAAAGTTCGCATTATAGATCTTCGAAAAGTGATGTCATGAACCAGAGTTATAAAAGTGTATCCAGCTACTATGTAAATTGTATACAATCAGTGAAACGAAAACAAACAAATCGGGTTGGTGTGAATTTTGTTTGCTTTTGCAGTAAAACTTAGCGCTATTGCTTTGTACTTCTAGACTTCTAGAAATCCGTTCCTGAAGCACTAATAAATATGAAAACGTTAAAAACACAATTTCCAATTTTCGCTTCATAAGGCTCAAAATGTCAGACACTGTCACAAATAATACATTCACCAGTTGCGTTTAACTCAGTTTTTAAGTAATCTAAAGGGCTATTGTCGGGAAGATCGACTGAAAGTAGCAAAACATATCCGGTCATGATAAATATTTAACGGTTGATTCAACACAGAAAATATTCATGTGCTTCTACGTAACTTAAGTAGCTAGAGCGTTCAAACTTGCTTCATGGCTACATCTTCGTAAGATCTACTGCAAGCAGCGATGCATATTGGGCAATGACTTATATTTAATGGTGGACTGAACATAGAAAAGAATATTCACCGGTTGCGTTTAGCTTAGTTTCTAAGTAATCTCACGTGAAAGATTCTTCAAAATTGCTCAATAGATACGCCTGGGGAAAACGTGCTGAAGGCAGTGATGCATGTCGGGCCATGCTTACTATTTCATGGTCCAGTGATTTTACCGTAAATCTTGAAGACTATTTGATGTACAAACATGATTGCTTGGGATAATGACTTAGTATGACCCGATGTTTGACCGCAAATAACTGTAGGTCACAAAGACCTTTATTACACTGTTCAGTGGTTTTGCCATAAACCTTGAAGACATTTTTATGTACGAACATGATTGCTTGGGATAATGACTCATTATGATCCACTGTTCGACCTCAAACTAACAGTTGGTTACAGAGACCTATATTTCATAGTCTAGTGATATTGCTTTTCATTTTGAAGACTACTTGATGTGCATTATTCTTAGGCTCATGATTTATGCAGATACTGTGAGTAACATCATAATTACTTTTGGTCATTGTGACCTATATTTCATGGTCCAGTGATTTAATCAATATCGCTAACACTATATTTTTCTATTTGCATCATTCTTGGGCTACTGCAGTGGGCTGACCTTATGGGTGTTTTCATACTAAGTGCAGGTCAGAGTTATTTATACTTGATGGTCCAGTGGTTTAAGCCAATATCTCAAACTATTTCATTGACTTGCATTAGACTCGGTGTAATGGTACATTCAGATACAATGAGTGACCCATGTCGCTCATAGGTCACTGTAACCTTTATTTATCATTAGGCTGATATTGCCTTAACCCGGCAATATTTTAAGAGGTTTGAATTATTCTTAGGAGAACTGCTTATCTTGATGCTACAGTTGATCTCATTTCACTTGGCCGGTATTGTGCGTATTAAACTTGCGCTTGTTAAAGTCAAGCTCCCGCAAAGTCACTCTTTATTGTCTTCTGACCTTTTATGTATATACAGGTATACAATTATAAAGTATAGGCCAAGTTAGCCTTATGGTAAAAGCACCAATTATTATGGGATTTACGGCCCCTTTTTAATTTCATTTTGTGCAAAATGCCTGAAAAGTTCCATGGATTGGGTTGATTTGACATATATACATTATAAAATATACGAGGGGCGTTCTAAAAGTTTTACAAATGGCCCCATAACATTGTTTAGGAGCATACTGGGTACAAATGCTTTGCATATACTGAAAACACTACAGTTTGTCTTTACAATGCTTTCAACCACCATACAATGACCCTTTTCTTATTGACTTACAATGCATTTTAATAGGCCCCAGTCATACCTCTGGACTAATTTCATATGTAAAATCTTTTCAGTGTTAGGCATTTAAGTCAAATATCGTTGTAAATACAAAATTAATCTTTGTCATTTGCTTGTCTATCGTTTCCTACAATATCCATACAAAAGTCAGAAGGGTGCAAGTGTTTTCGATTTATTCCTTGCAAAGCAATGCGCAGTTCTTTTGACGTTATTGAAATATACGTTAACGTCATTTTTGAAAGCTTGTAAAGGCTTTATTTTTTTGCCTGAAGTTGAATTTATTGACAGATTTCCGTTGACCCATGTAAATGCTCTTGCCCACAAGATTTTGAATGCTAATACAGTTGTTTTCATTACACATTCATTAAATTTTAGTAGAAATGGAGAATTTAATACCTCATAACGTACGGATAATCCATATTCCCAGACCAGTATGGAACCTAGATTAAAAATAATTTCCGCGATATTTACAGGACAACATTGCATGAGCATTGTCTTTAAGTAGCAAAGATGAAACAAATCAAAGACTGCTGACATATAGATTATGGCCTACTAAAGTTTAATTATGCAGTGTCGTTAGGGTGTACCTCTTTCAAGGAGGTTAAAAATGCGTCCTTTTAAAACAATGCATCGTATTTGCAGACGTCTCTACGAGTATCTTAGCTTTATGTGATTTTGCAATCAGAAGCTCTGCCTTTATGGTGGTTACCGAAAAATTACGTCATTTGCAAAACTTTCCGAACGCCTCTCGTACGTCATCTTTGATTTGGTGTGAAATTCACTAATTACTATGGGAGTTATGGGACTTTTTCAGCTTCTGATTTTGGCAAAATGTCAAAATATCTTTTGAAAAGTTATACAGGCAATGCAGATAAATGGTCAGTTATTAGGAAACTGTTTATTCTAACACTGCAGCTGACCTCATTTGACTTGGCAAATATTGTCTATAATTAAAAAGCGCTTGTTAAAGTCAAGCTTCCGTAGTCGCACTTTATTGTTTTCTAACAATTCTTGTTAATTAATAGTATAATGTCTGTCTGCAAAGACCTTAGCGCAGTATAGACGTCTTCACGTTAATAAGGAACTGTAGTTACTTCGTTTGATCTCACACCAATTCTATAAAAGTCAATTATAATAGCTTGGCATATACTGATTCAGTGAACAGTTGCTAATATTCGTTTTGATATGTTACAGAGCAAGAGGTGAATCGAGGTGCATTAATATAGTTTCTGGAGGTAATGAATTATAGAAAATAATTTCTGCATTAATGATAACATTTTTATCGTTATAAAAGTTTATGCTTGAACGAGTAACTTGTCGTATTCGTCTTAAATAGTTACGTCGACAAGGAACGGATCATTAGGCATCTATAACGTTTGTCACGCATCTATAACGTTTGTGCCGAGCAATATATGCAAAAGGTGCACAGAAACCATCTGGCAACTCTGCGCTCTCTTATCAAAGTCGTCGTTTTTGCATCAACAATAAGTGAGTATGAAGGCTCTGAAAGCTAAAAGCCGTCCTTGTGGACCTTGGCTGATACGTGTCTTGATTTTTTCGTTCGCCATTCAACTAAAATGCTCACGAAGTGGCTGTTCTTCTTTTAAAAATAATGCTGAGCACAGCTCTGGGCTTTATCAAATTGCAATTGATGTTAACCACATTCTTCGTGTCAAAACTTTATTCTTTTTCAAGTATTGCTATTAAGAACTTTCTGCAGTAACAATTCGGGCCTATAAAGTCCAGGGCCCAGTTGTTCAAAGCATCGTTAGCCTAACGAGCTCATTAAGAGGTCAATTCGTTAAGTGTTTCATGACTTCATGACCAAGTACATCGATTGGCGTATTTGAGATATCAACGATTGAAATTTTAACGAAACGTTAACTAACGACATCGTTAGTTTTGAACAACCGGGCACAGATATTAATGACGGTAACAGTTACTAGTATGCAGTGCCTTCCAGAATGTAACAAGTCTACTATATTATTCGCTTGAAATTGAAACTCACATAGACGGACCACTTAGTTTTGTATACAAAATGCTCTAAACTGTAAATAAATGACAAAGACTGAAATCTTACTATATCATAAGGTTTTTAAAAATTAAATTCTTTATTAATTTTAACGGGAAATTACTATTTTGTTATCAGTTTGATACTTGACGGCCATGAATCACACGAGTTTAGTGCTTTACTCATCTCTGTCGAATTATGGCTTAGAAGCGATCATTGGACAAAAACTTTCTGTTACTCGACATAGGCATTGGGAACTAACAAAACTGTTACTTGTCCATCCGTTGTCCGTCAGTGAGTCCGATACCCAGCTTTTTACCCAGCATGTTGTGTCTGATACTACTCAACATCTTCCATTGGAGTGATTTAAAATTATAAAGATATATAGATGTCCATTTGATTTGTCGACTTTTTTTAATTATTGTTTTTTCGGCTATTTCTGGCAGAGTTGTGGCCCTTGATGACTCAAACATTATGCAACAACTTCTGTCACATCTTTTTTTCGGATTTATTTGATATGATACAGATTTGAAAATAAGCATGTGATTTTTGATTACCGCTATTTTGTGCAAATAAAGCATTTCCCAACTTCCGAACCTCTTAACTAGATAGCTTATGTTTGTTTTTCAATTAGGTTTTGATATGGACATGTTTTTCATTCTGATGATGTTTAGATATTGCTGCATTTATTACTGACATAGTTATTGTCCGTTTTAGATAAAAGAAATTTTTATCTGGTTTCCACCACTCCTCCTACATTTTCTTTTACGAATTGATCTGAATGTATGCAGATTATCTGCACTGCATTTAAATTTTGTATTTTTTCTTCGACTAGGCTATTTTTGAGAGACCTTTGGTCTTTGCTGACTTATATATTGTGTTTGCCAATCCCGCCACTTTTTGATGGCATTAACTGGTAATTGCCATGAAGCTCAGCATGTGGCGTTAACTTTGGACTTATTGCCCATGTCCTCATATGTATTATCAAGGTTCTGTTAGATTAGAACAAACTGTATGATATCTCAGTCCGTTATCCTAAGTGCCTGCCCTTGCAATTAAGATTTCGCTAGATGGCTAGACGTCTTAAGTGTTTTAAAGACACGAACGATCTTTTTTTCTCACTTCAAGTAATTTGTATCATTTGTTGATCCCTAGTCCCCGGAAATTGCTTCATCTATATGTCTTTGATTCTAGTTAAACCGCCGTCGTTCATCCATGGATCGCTGAAAAATAAATACCTTACAGGCAATCAGATTGAGTGGACTATCAGCGTGGATCAACCGGTATGTATGTAGTTTTACCAGCATATGATGTTTCTTATAAATGTAACAGTGTATTACAAAACTTTCACTGCATATGCAAACTCGGTAATATGGTCAAACAATACATAGCATATATGTCAAAATATGAAACAACAGTTTGATCGAGAAAGGAATACAGCTTCAGTGAGAGAGAGAGAGAGAGAGAGAGAGAGAGAGAGAGAGAGAGAGAGAGAGAGAGAGAGAGAGAGAGAAAGAACGTGCGACAGAGAACACGCTTAAACAATTCTGTATTTTTATCTTTAGTTCACATAAGTCAAAGCAGGATAGGCATGCTTCGTCGTCCGCCACTCGTCCGTTCGTCATTATGTTCACCCGATTTCTCTTCCTTAGCTGCCGATTCGAACCAAATTTCTTAGTGAGCCATTTTATGGTTCGGGATAGAACGATTTGATCGAACGGTCATGGTCCGTGACCAACATAGTCGCTATGCCTTTTAACACTTTTTTCTCCTGAACTGTAAAACCGATGACCTTGGTTTTTGATTTATAGCATCGGGTTCTCAAGCAGTTTTAAATTTATGCAAATGATGACCCTTGGCTGACCTTGACCGTTTTTACAGCAAGGTCTCTAAACTGCTTTTAATGCCAGGATAAGGAAAATGCTATACTACAAGATTTTTTTGAAAGTGTAGAAGAAGTCTTTGGTATAAAGTTGGTAGATACAATCAACTAAATGAGCATATGAAACATTTGAGTGTCTAAGGTAAAGGTTATTCTTAGACAAAGATTACTTATATTTCAAGAATTTGAAAATTATTCTCCTCTAAGACAACAAACCCGATTGGAACCAAAGTTCATATTGAGCGTCCAAAAATCAGGGGACCAAAGTACACGTAAACGATTGTCGTAACATGCCCAACACGGCCGCCACACCCATATAGTGTAACAACAATTGAACATATTCCTCTTTAGAGCCAAGAAACCGATGGTCGTGAAACTTAGTATGTTAAATTTCTTACTGTTCTACTTTTAAATTTATTCAAATGATGACCCTGGGTTGACCTTTTTCATTTTACAGCATTGTCAAATTTGCCGCTTTATGTTTTATATGAGAAAGAATTTAAACATAAGATTTCTTTGAAATAGTTAAGAGACTATGTAAAAAAGTAGACTATACAGTCAACTAACTAAATAAATAAATACTTCTGAGTGCCAGATGCCTAGGCCATTGTTTTTCTTGATCAAGGTTACTCATATTTCAGCAGATAGACACAACTTTCAGGCATAGCCTGACTGAAACCGAATCTCATTTGGAGCCTCCAGGAGTCAGGGGAACAAACATTTGTTTCAACAGTCCAGATCACATGACAAACCTGGCTATCACGTCAATATGCGATAGAAACCTTTAAAACTCTCTCTTCCACAGAAAAGATAAAAATGAATGCCTAGAAATTTGTTTTATAACATTGAGTATTAAAGCACTATAAAGTACATTCCAATGTTGACTGGAACTACCTTAACCTTTGTACGGCAAGGTAATATGTGTCCCTTGTGCGTTTATATGAGAAAATGTTGTAACTCAAGATTTTTTGCCAATTGTTGAAGACTATTTGTTAAAAGTCAGTACATATAGTAAATTAAATTAGTATATGAATATTTCTGAGTACCAGAGACCAAGGCCATTCTAGTCTCCAGACGATTTACAAAGGTCACTGATATTTCAACAGCTTCAAACATTTTTCTAAAGCTATTAGGCCGACTGAAAGTAAGTTTCATACAGAACCTCCAGGGGTCGATGAAACAAACATTCATTCAAAAGATTGCGGCCCGAGACTAACTTTATTGCTAGAATAGAACAACACTTTATTATATATACTTTGGGATCATTGATTCCATTGTAGAACTTTGAAAATATTTGAGGGTCACTGATGAGGCCTAATTGGCCGAAACTAGCTAGTCTGGCCCAGAAAACTTGTACACTCGACAGTTTTCAGTTCTTTGGTGTGATCCTTGCTTCCAAAGGATAACCCTTTTATAGAACATATTTATTATATGTAAATATCTCAGGCAACGCTCAAATTTGGTTGGTTGGTTGATTTGGTGCTTAACGTCCACGGTAAACAACTAAGGTCATGTCGGGACGGTCAGTTAACCTAACCACACTATTCCTGGGCAGGCTTAGACCTCCAAAGCGGTTAACCAGTACTAAGTGCACAAACTTTCGCCAGTAACTGACAACTGCTCAAATTTGGTAGAAACCTATAGTAATCTTCTCGAGAATCAAACAACCGATGACTTTGGCACTTGGCATATAACACTGAACTCTCGAACACTATTAGCTTGCTTAGATGATGACTCAGGGCTGACCTTGACCTTTTTACCTCAAAGTCAAAGTAAGATATTTTGGATATTGTTGTGAAGATCTTGTTATAAAAGATGATATATCTAGTCAAGTAAATATACATATAAATTATTTTAATTTTGTTTTTAATTTGGCTCAATGCAGCTGATGTTGTGCCGTGTAGCGGCCGTAAACGGTCTCCCCGTACATTATCAATAATGCAGATTATATTTTAATTATGTCCTTCGAAATCATATATTCTGACAAATCAAGCAATTTCAATTGCTTAAGACTCTTAATCTAGATCACGATTTTTAATCATTTGGACACATTTTGAAACTTATCAGTCTTTGATTTGACTGTCTTCTTAAGATCATGTTTTTCTCTGGCTTTAGTTACCAGGGTCACTGATGACGTTTAAGTAGCCAAATATTCGAAGTATTGTCCATGTTCCTTCTTTCTGGGAGGCACGATGGTGCTGGGTATAACTTCTAGTGCCGAGGCGTCCTACTGATTTGGATAAAGTAGGTCAATGGCCGACTATGCTTGCAGAAGGTGCAAGTAAGGGTTGTTTGGACATTTTTCTCTCGCCTATCATTTCTCTCTTCTTTCTCCCTCTCTTTGAGAAACGGTCCCATATAGACTGGAAAGGCCCATCAACTCCCCCCCCCCCCCCTAAAAAAACAAAAGAAAAAAAAAAAAAAATTAAACAATAACAACATAAAAAAAAAAAAAAAAATCCTCCTTGTGAATGTTTTCTTTGCTCTCGAAGGAACTCTTTAAGATTTTTTTAATTTTGATTACCAGCGGCAAATGCTATAATTTGACCTGACCTTTGATGATCAAAGCTAGTCAAGTTCAACAATTTTAAACCTTTTATCCAAAGCCACTGGGCAGATTGGAACCAAATTTTATACGGTGCCTCTGGGGTCAGGAGATTGAAAGGCACATGACTGGAATGGGTGTCATCAGGCTTGTTCAACTGATGAAATATTACCCTAGGTTGTTTTTGGACCATCTACTTAAGTAGGCGATTCAATACCTCATGACCCTCTTGTTTTGGAATAGATATTATAATTTTTAAGCAACAAGTTATGAAGACAGTGTCAACGAACATTACAACCAGACGTTTACGTTGGCTCTAATTTCAGATATATCGTCCAACTCGGTCAGTTTATATACGCTTATTCAATGGCAACGGAACTGAATTGGAAAGACTCGATGCATCAAATTTCAGAGAAGCATCCTTCCCGAGAACAGCAAACACGACTGTAACGTTCATCACCAACATAACGTTACCTCCGGATGAGGACTACTATTTTGTATTTGATCAAGGTAAGCCTCGTCCTGTAAGAGATAAGTACTAAAGCGACCAAAATATTAGTCCTGCCAAGTAAAGTCATTTCTAGTCGAACGCATTCATGAAAATTCTATCTTGACTGCACTGATTTTGCATAAAATATGAGCACACTTCTTCCTGTCGGCCATTACATAAGATCAATGTTAAGAGCCTTGGTTGCCACATCTTGTAAATTCTAACCGTATCAAAAAGCATCCAATTTTTTCCTAGTAAGTGTGTGCCACGTCTAATCCTTTTCTTCGGAATATTTGGTTAGCTAAATGTGTGACTGTCGCTATACTAGAATCAAAGGATAAGACAAACGTAAATTCTGGAAAAAATGGATACTTTGGAAGCTAGGAATACATTAACGAGACTCTGTGGCTGACCAGTAATAAAACACTCTGCAGCTCTGCCTTTAGCAAAATTCTACTTGTCAGAAAATTGAAATGGATACAGTGATCCCAGATGACCAGAAAAAGAAGAAGAGCAAACGTTAAAGACCATAGTATGAGCAAACGATCTTTTTGATACTAAGTAATAAATTAAGGAAACGGCAAAAGGTAGACTCATAATAGCGATAGAAACGTGATATGTAAATAAGAAAGAGCGAGTATGTGTTTTGAAACGAAATCAGTTTGAATTATTGAAAATTAGTAGCTGCATATTAGCTAATAGTAGCATAGCCTCCTATGTAGGCGACAATTCATGCGTGAGCCCTTAAAACGTCAGCGTAATGGCCACATGAAGAGACATGTTCGCGTTCATTGAGCTTTTTTCAGTACTATTGATTGTATTATAATATCTTATTAAATGGTTTAGCAACCGATTTCAGATGAAATATTTCGACTTTATCAGCAGATTTTATTGCAGGTGTTGTAAAAGGGGAGTCACATTGTGGTGTAGAGAATCCCAGTAACCAAGACATATATAATTGGAAGGTTCACATATATAGACGTAAGTACAGCTTATAAAATGATCTCATCCGCTCGACGTGATACCGTACGCCAAATCATGTTGCTTTTATAATAATTTGTTTATTATTTACCCTAGGGAACAGCCAACCAGTCATACTTGCCAGCGCTAATGCAGCGACCCGGATTCGAACCTGCGCGGCAGATGTATAAAAGTAAAAAGTATGCAAAGACCAGGAACTGAAACAATCAAAATCCAAATCCAGCTCTCAAACCATAGTTATGTAGCTAGTCGTAAAACAAACGCTACCGACAGAGCTATTAAAACGCGCCTTTTGACGTGTTTGTTGACGTTACGTCACTAGTCCCGTTTCTTTGGGTCTCGTTTCTGTAATGCACGTTAAAAAAGGACGGACATGAAGCTGGAACTCAGACATAGCCTTGTTTTAAGTGATAGTGATATGAATTCAGTAAATTTCAGCTTGATACGGCTTCCGTATCAGATGGCCAGAAAACAGGCAGTTCAAAGGATGTATATGTGATAGGTATATGATAAACATGTAGATCAGCACTACATTTGACTTGAAATAATTTATGCTAAGCTTTCCAGAGAGGCTCCGTAGTCGATTGGTTAGAGACGCTCGGTTATGGTGCAGAGAGTAGCCGGAAGGTCGTGAGATCGCGCCCGGGCTTTGCCATCCGACGACTGGAAGACTCTCTCTGTCAACCCAGCAGTAAATGGGTACCTGCATGAATGGAAAGAAAAAACAGCGAAAGGAGAAGGATTGTCTCCGCCTTTTATTTGCTGTTCCCAAGACACAGTTGGCTTCTAACCCAATTGCCCGTACGGCTACTAGGCTATAGGAAACTCTTTAATTTACATTTTATGCTTTCCATAGTAACATATTAGCCACCTTTCAAGTTGCAGACCTCGCTCTAAATTCCGATACAGTAACATGTTTGTCTGTTTCTTGGCCCACCGGGGTTCAACTGGTGGTCTCCCTTTGCTCCAGTGTTCCAGTGGTGTTGCTGACGCCCCAGGGATCTCCAGGTGTCTCAACACGTTTTGGCTGTCGAGTCCTCATCTTTGCTTCATCACAGTCTTTTCTTGATTTTAATTGTTGCCCATGATGACTCTCTGAAGAGTTAGGGGACCTTCATACGAACCGAACTACCAACTAATTGCATGCACTAATTGTGTGCACAGCGGCGGAGGGTGAGGGTGAATGTTTGGGCTCAGTAAAAAGGTTTAACCCCCCCCCCTCCCCAGTAGTTATTACTGACCGTCCCAAGGCGTTGTGGTTGCATTTGTTTTATGTTCGGTGCTGTTAAATTTATTATGTTTTGATTTTAACCCTTCTATAATAAAAATTGAAAATAGGTAAAAATAGTTGTTAAATGTTTTTCGTATAATTTGCCTAGTCTGTTGAAACCATTCTGTTGGTCTAAATTATTTAGTTCAGTCAAGATAGCTGAGTTGCCACCTATTATGGAAAGTTCTGCTGACCCGGCTTATCATTTGTAATTTATTGTTTGTTGGGATGCCTTTGTCAATCTTTCCCTTTGATGTTGGGGATAGGGTTATGGGTCTGATTCAGTCAGTTCCTGAAGTGTAGTTACTCTTTAAATTTACATAATAACAACAATAACTGTTAGTGGAGACAACAAGCAACATCGATAATCAACGACGGCAGCACCGCCATTAATACGTACCTGGGAGAGGGGACGGCTTTAATTGATTTTACGGAGTCCTATTTTCGATCGAGAGACATGTGACATGTTCACACGTTAACGTGACATCTCAAAATCAGGATAGAACCGACAAAATAAACCGTCCTCCCAAAGACACGCAACAAAAAATAGATAAACCGCAACAGAGACGGTCAGTAATAAATTATTTGGGATTGGATGGGGTGGGGTGAGGGGATGCTTAAATCTCTTTAACGGAGCTCCGACCCTTGCCCTAGTTTACAGTATTTCATATGATGTTAAACCGGGTCGCGTAGCGCAGTCGGTAGTGCCTCCGACTAAAGAGACAGAGGTTCCGGCTACTTCCTTTCATGAACATTGATTCTTCCCCTTCCGCTGATACAAGAAGGGTAGATGTCAGTTACTAGCGACAGTAGGTACACTTAGTATTGGTTTATCGATCAGCGGTCGAAGCCTCAGGAGATAACTTTACCAAGTGGTTTAAATCCAAACAGCAATAGAAACAAATTTGACAGAAACACGCCCTGAAGGTCATAATAACAGACAAAGATTTGCCCGCTATACAGATAGGAAAACTGGGCACATGTAGTATACGCTCCCAAGAAGTGATTCCTGGACAGGCTTAGACCTCCTTATCGCTACTAAAATGCACCATAAAACATTTGAAATAAAGATACAGGTGTTTCATGTAAAATTGATGGCAAAGTTTGAACAAACGGTACCAGTGCATCTTTCGAAATCAAAAGTATAACAGTGATTTTCTTAAGTTAAATGTGAAAAAAGTAAAATAGTGATTTTCTTAAGTAAAATGTGAAAACAAAGCACATCATAACAATATACAGAAAATCATCGTGGCATGTTGAAAAGACCTGTAGGTATGCGGTACAACCTACACTTGATTATTTCAAAACGCAAAAATAAACAATTCTGAAACTTACCCGACATATTGGGACAAGGATGCGTCTAATATACAGATCCATAATACGGGTCACTTGTACTATACGCTCCAACCAGTGGGAATAGTGTGATTATATTTGCTGACCGTCCCGACAAGATCATAAATGTTTTTCGTGGACGTAAAGCAACAATAAAACAACAACAACAAATCATATGATGTTTATATAGTTACAGTTTGGAATGAAACTGTACTTTCCCAGCATTTATTACGAGCTTGGTTCAAACAGCCTCTGTTGAAACGTTGGGATCAAAGTAAAACCGATCAAACAAAATGTCAAAAGAGCAGTTTTTTTTTATTGGATAACCGCGAGGTTATCCTTAATATAAAATATTATTTACTCCTCTTGTTGTCGTTTGAAGGATATAATTTATTTCGGGGCATCTTCATTAGGGTCCTGCAAAATGGTCTGGCACGTCACTAATACTGTTTTTACTAGCCAACGTTGCCGATTTTTTTGTGCAAATTATTTTTAAAAAGACCGAGATATTTCATTTTGAATTATTTGCAGTCATACATACTGACCAGTGAACATGGGCAAAACAGAAACTCACGGCTATACAAACTACTATACTGTGCTTGGTACAGATGCAAATCCGATATGTTCTGAACTTTGTGATATATATGGAGCTCAATTCAATTCCATGCGCACAATATTTAGGTAGGTTTAAGCTTTTTAAGAAGAAAAAATGATATGTTAAAGCTGATGTCCGCCTTGGTAGGCCTAAAACCTCTATTAACAATGCAAACATCGCTGCTAGTAAAGGATGCCCGATTCTCGGTAACAATATCTGGCAGGACTAATAAACTTGAAGGCATCGCGCAAACAATTCTAAAGAAGCCTTTGCATGGTCAAAATATTTGAGTCCGGTGGAAATCTCATATGCTGTCTAACGAGCAAAGGAAGCAGCGCCAAAACGTAATCGAGAACTGCTAATAAACGTACAAAAATCGTAACAGCGGGGTCACTCCTTATTTGCCAATAGGTGATGAAACCTGGGTACACATGTATAGCCACAGAGAAGGGCTGACATTAAGCAAAGGACACGAATAGATCAAGCGCAGCCATCTATTACCAAAATAACAATCAGTACAAAGAGGATGATATACGCAGTTTTCTATAATTCCAGAGCGCCAATCGTTCATCTGGTCACTAATTCACTGGACGCTTTTTTAAGACCTCTGTATTGAAAAAATGAAAAGATTTTGTTGCAAGAAGCGTTCAAGCAAAGGATGGTCAGGGCATCTACCTGATATCATATTGAAGGTCATTTGTTGACCGATATTCTTTTCTCGTCGTATAACTGTTGTTTCCTCACTATTTGGATGGACTAGTATAAGGCATGTTGATGTATTGCGAACACTCGTTATACAGCTATTCTTCTTCAATTAAAATCTTAAAGTGTTCCTTCATGAGCAGAAAACACATTCAGAAGAAGGAACATGGGGCAGACTACATAGTTTCGGCTAATAAAGCCTAATCGGTGACCCTGACAATATCTGGTGACGAAACCAGAGAAAAGCATACTGTAATTTCTGGATTTTAATTCGGAAGCCGATTCAAAGACTTATTAGTATGAAAAAAGGGTCCAAATAATATAAAAGACGATGGTCTACAATACAAATCTAAACCAATCTAAATAAAAGATTTGTCCGAACATATCCTCTGATCTCAAAGGACGAAATAAAATATAATCTGCACTATGGACGATGTACAGGGAGACGTTTTACGGCCGCCGCACGGCACACCACCAGCTGCAGTGAAGTAAAATTAACAATTAGACGCCAATCGTTACACTTTGATACTGGCACTTTTTAATGACCGATATAAATATCACTCTTCTCTTGGCGGTATCCTAAATTTACAATCAGCTATTACTGTTTCAGAAAAAAATAATATTTCTTTATCTCTCCTTAGGGTACAATATGCATCTTCTGTACAACTTCTTTCTTCCACTAAAACTTTCAACACTATGTTGCCTTCAATAAAAGTACGCCTTTTGAAACTCTTTCGACATCTTCTGTAAGCCTTCACGGTGTCATCAACAATAATGCTTTTCGAAGCAACCTTAGGATAAGACTTTGTCCTGTAAACTCACATATTCTTCGAAAACCGTTCAAAAGATATGTGGAATGTATCCTAGTATTACTAAGTGCAATACCAAGAGGGGTAAATGTTGCATTCATTACTAAATCTACCGTTATTTCATCTGTTAACAGTAAACACTTTTCAGTAATCAATAACTCAGACCTTGATTGAAACTCGGAAAACCTAATTTTTGCTGTCACTTGAAATGTGGAAAATTGCAAAATGCAATATGTTGGACAATCTGGTCGAGCTCTTCAAAAAAGATTTGGCGAACACTGTCGAAGAATGAATTAGCCTAAAATTTTTACAATTTTCTGTATCGGCATTTTAAACGAAAAGGTCACACCCCTGCTAATATTTTGCTTCAACCAGTGGAAAAATAACTTATGATGAAATTTCAACCTGTAAATTTAAAATTATTCAAAGACATGAAAATAAACTGAAATGGATTAAGCTTTCGCAAACGCTATATCCACTGTGATTTAATGACAGAATATACCAAAATATACCACGCGGGTAACATTTCTAAAATGCCAGCTTTCGATGTCTTCTCTGTGTTAGAACTTCGTAAACGTAAAGCTTGATCTCATGAATTAAAAAAAACAAGGAAATCGTAAACGCAAAAGTTGCGCTCAAAGGTAGCTTACTGTACCCTCAGAGATCTAGCTACTAAACTCGACGTTCATGGTCGACATAGTATGCTGTCCTATTTAAGTTCATTAAGTTCATTACCTGTTTCAGTTTTACGGAGTTTGGATACTGATGCTCATAAATCTTACTATAGATCTAATAGAATACATGATGCTGCTTTACTTATAAGGTGTTATATTCAACATGCTCTTCGTGAAAGCCATCAATTCGGAAATAAATCATATAAGACATTTCGTTAAAATTTCTTTCATTAATAAAGGAATGGAATTCATTTATTTACCTAGCATATTCTGGGATAAATCGATACAATCATTTATACCAGATTATTTTAAGAATTGTGAAGTACCAATCATTTGTTATAAATATAATCAACTTATCAGAAATATTATATCTAATTTAGATAAACTTTTTTATGATCTTGATATCGAAACTAGTGCCTCTGAGTCATGAGTTTGCAAGGATTTTAAATATTCTATACGGCTGCGGGTCACGTTATTACTGGCGATCTAAAACTTATTCCTGATTCACAAATTCACTCGATAAAAGCAAAGGGTCCTAAGAATAGGTTTCCTTCGAAAATAGGTTTTTGAAAGAAATTACAGCACCTCTTACTGAATTCTGTAATCGTTGGTGTAAAGATATTGAGTGTCATGCTTTAAAGGTCTGGAAATTACATAATTTCGAAATCATAAATCAACGTATTTCCTTTTATTCGCAGATTACAAACATGTTACCATGAAAACCGAAAATTAGGTTTCCTTATCGGAAATTGGGTATCCAGGAATTTCATAGGAAGTATATCTTGGTTCCAGCAGATAGAACTGCAAACAGCGTTGTTGTTGTTTGACGGGTCCACTACATGAATACTTTGAAGCAGGAGCTGAGTGACACTTAGGTTTATGAGCAGACATCTGCTATAGAGAAGTCTGTCAGCAATTACCATATTTGTCATATAAACACTAAATTTGCTGTAAGTATTGATGAAGACCAAGAAAGACTTCCTACATTCTACTGGCTAGCTAAACTTCATAAACGACCGTATAAGACACGATTTATTGCTAGTTCCAGCTCATGCACGACAACCAAACTTTCTAAATTGCTATCTTCTTGTCTTATTGCCATAAAAAATCGTGATATTAAATATTGTAAGAAAGTCTATGAAAGGTCAGGTAAAACCCTTTATGGTCAATTAAAATTTCATGTACAATACTAAATAAGCTGAAATCGCAATCAAATATTCACCACAATGAAATATTCACAGAATCGAAATGATACATTGTAGAGCTATCCGCTGGACTTTGAATAATTATTCACCCTATGACAGTGTTACCGCTATGCAGTCTAGCCTTGGTTGGAGGTCTTTGGAGCAGAGGAGAGCAGACGCTCACCTTTGCATGTTATACACACTATTGTTGCTGTACCTCTTCCATCGTATTTTATAAATCCCACAAGAATGACACGACACAGCCACCCCCTCGCACTACTGCAAATTTACACTCAAGCAAATTTCTACAAGTATTCGTTCTTCCCCCAGGCTGTTGTGCAATGGAATCAACCACCAGCTGATGTTGTTTTGCTGCCAACACTGACTCAGTTCAGTGTGTCGGCTAGGTCTCTTGACCACCAAATGCCATAAATACAACAGACATGTTTTTAACCCGATTTTATTATCTCACTTCAGTTAATAATTTTTACCCATTCATTTTTCTTTACCTCACATTTGCACTTTTTAGTCTCATCTATTCATCTCATTTTTTTTTCAATCATCCTGCACGTAATCCTCGCGAACGGGTGCTGCAGTACAACTAGATAGATATATAGATCGCGAGGCTTTCGTGCGTCCAGTTTGTCTACATATAATTTTTCGACATTATATACTTCCTTGTCCTACAATCTTATTAAGGATAAACCTGTGGGTGAAGCTGAAAGCGTTTTCCAAAGGGAAGGCTCTCTTTATATTGTTTGTAATGATAGGCGTGCTTTCTTTCCCTCTGGAGCGGCCAGAAATTATAATGTTTGGTCTTGAAGCTCTCACCCTTTTCTTGGACAGTATTTATATTCGATTTGGCTCTAAATTATATAGACAAATTGTAGGTATTCATGTACCACTCTTGTATCTGATTTGTTTCTGTTCTGTTATGAGGGAGACTTCATGCTGTCCGTTTTGGAGAACACGTAATCTGAAGATACTGAAGCTTTCAGTTCTAGTTCTTGGTATCTGGATGACCTTTTGGATATTGACAAAAACTTCTTTGATAGCATGGTCAGTCAAATTAACCCTTCTGAACTTCAGTTAAATAAGGCCAGCGTCTCAGATACCGGGACCTCATTTTTTGGATTTACATTTATATATTTGTGGGATGGTTTGGATTTACATTTATCTATATGGGATGTTTTGCAACAAACAGCATGCTTGGTGGTTAACTAAATAAAGGTTAACAGCTTTGCACTGCAATCAAACCGAACAACTGTCTGATGAACCAAGGCAGGACCGACGCCAACCAGTTATGGTCCCCAGTAATTTCATTGCTGGCCTTACCAAGGCAGCACTTTTGTTTTGGTTCTTCTTAGTTGTTTCATGAGTTGTTTGTCGCTCTGAATGATTTGATATATGGTTTGTTATGTTAACGCTAGCCCTGACATTATAAAATTGAAAATAGGTAAAAATAGATGATTAATGTTTTACGTATATCTTTTTCTTATTGTCAGGGTTGGTGCTTTTTGTAAGACTGTTGAGTGGGCGGTGATTGTTTTTATTCGGTTGAACAACTAAGTATCTGATTAACCAAAGCAGAACAAAGGCTAAGGGTTGGTCGAGCCCCCTATAATTTTAATACTGGCCATCTCAAGGCGGCACTTCTGTTTTAGTTCTTCTTGGATGTTTTATGTGTTGTTATTTGTTATGTCTGTTATTGATATATTGTTTGTGATGTTCAGGCTAGCCCGCATAGTATCTTGGGTGTGATATGGAATTGTGCCAGTTTCTAACAATTTTCCTCCTTACTTTGTTACTACTAAAATTAACGATAAACGAGATGATTTTGATTTTGATAATGTTAATTTTAGATGGTGATGTTCCTAGTTCTACTTTCTATGGTGTTTATATCTCTCAACATATTCATTTTGCTCGAGTGTCCAGTCATGTTGTTGACTTTAATATTCGGAATAAAGTGTTGACAGCAAAACTTCTCAAACAAGGTTACAGGTACCATAAACTTCGTATAGCGTTTTCAAAATTTTATCGACGGCATTTCAACTGATATCTAAATATAATGTCGGATTGAAATCACGTCGTCAGCAAGGCCTTTCGGAGCCTGAATTTCGTTGCGACTTGGTGTATAAATTCAGAAAATAATCGGTAAAATCACTTTTCTTATCGTTTTAAGAAGATAATAATTCGACCTAAAAAGATTGGTTATAATGTGGATGTTTTTCGACACACTGTATACTTGGTAGTTAACCCAATTAAGGTTACCACCTTTGCGTACCTCTTTGATTGCACGACGGTAGGTCTGACCTCAGACATTAGGAATACTCTAACCTGAAATTAACTTAATAGCAACACCGTAGGCTGGCGCTTGACATCCTTTCCGGGACATCTTAGGTCGGACCCACCGTGCTAATTCTGTGAGTCCTCATGTTCGTTTTATCTTAGTTAACTTGATTACTATATTCCTGAGATATTACACTTATGAGTTAACAATCTTCCACGCAAACCGAGCAAGTGTCTGATGAATCAAAGCAGGACCAAGGGCTCGACCGCAAACCGGTTAAGCTCCCCTGTAGTTTCATTGCTGGCAGTCCCAAAGCGTTACTTCCGTTTTGATTCTTCTTAGTTGTTTTATCTGTTGTTTGTCGATTTGAATGTTTTGGTATATAATTTGTTATCTTAAGCCTAGCTCTGACATCAAAAAATTGAAAATATGTCAAAAAAGATGTTAAACGTCTTACGTATAGGGTAACTCGCCCTTAAGTCGAATTTGTCACTAAATCGAACAAATCAAGTTGTTAATATTAATGTTACATCTTGGTGGGTCATCATCCGTTTAGATACCAGACGTTACCCTAATCTATGGACAATATGCATAAAAGAGTTCCAAGTATACAACGTGTATTATTACGCGACTATCTGTCGTCAAAACGTATCCCTCTCGAGCTCTTTCTGAATTTCAAAATTTAAATTTTCATACATTTTGTAAAACACTTAGTTTCCAATGGAAAGAAGACTCTCAGTCAACGAAATTTCATAATTTGTTAAACTTATCTGTGGCTTCTTAATTCTGGATTACACGTTTAGCAAAAGCCTATACTTCGCCATTGAGACGAACACCGATTCGCCCTTAAGTCGAACACGGGAATATAGTTTCGGAGACGGTTTACTCACAGTTTCACTGGCAATTACTTTCAATCACACATAATATACACAAACAAATCTTTGTCTTTTGTTCTGTGCAAGCAACAGTGGTCTACACTTATCATAAGTGAATAGAACACATGGTAAATGAGCCCGTTAAATGAAAGGTTTTTTACAGGTACCAGGAGTCACAAGGTGGGTCTATCTGCATTTACGTACCCTGCAGTCGATCTCATAATCTCCTAAAGACTGTTTTAATTTGACATTAAACAAAAAGTGATGTCGAAAAATATATGTTAAAAATGCGGATTTACTGGATACTGCAGACCCTATATGAGGTTGTCCTATAACGACTGAATCAACATATCTGTTCGAGTCAAGAGCTAGTCTGTTGGACTTGAGGGCTAATTTGGGTAGGTGGATAAAACCCCTTGTTTTGCCCTTATTTCACGAAGTATGGCTAAACGGTTGCAGTTATTTGGTGCTGGAAAAGCTGTGCTAGCTACTGCATCACTCAAACACGGTGTGGATCAATTGCCAGAGGTAATAAGTGCAAGGCAATACTAAAAGTGTTCGACTCGTGGGCGAACTACCCTAATTGGATCTTATTTTCGGGGATGGTAAGACCTGAGTGGGCGGTATTTGTTTTTGTTGGGTTGAACAACTATGGATCCGATGAACCAGTGAAGAACAAAGGGCGAGTGTTGGTCGAACACAAACCGGCTAAGCCCCCCTTCCCTCCCAGTAATTTCATAACTGGCCGTTCCAAGGCGGCACTTCTGTTTTGGTTCTTCTTGGTTGTTTTATGTTCGTTATTTTTTTTGTCTGTTATTGATATATTGTTTGTGATGTTCAGGCTAGCCCATAGACCTTCAACATGGAAACTGGCTGTTCACATGGCTGCCACTGGCTTTGCCTTTAGTGGTGACTAATTTTATGGTAATGTCTCTTTCCCACATGGTGTCTTGGTGGATCTGGGATTGACTTGTGTCAGTTCCTCAGAATTGTCCTTCTTACGTTTGCTATAAGCGATATTACTTTACTGATTTGCCTTGGTGTCGCGGTTAAGATGTTGAATTTGGTAGTCCTGTACTACTTGACCCTTAGCCGGGATCTACTACGCTCCTCCCGTTAGAGTGAAGCGAAGCGAAACTGGTAACATCATGTGAACACATGATGTTACCAGTTTCGATTCGCTTCACTCTAACGGGAAGAGCGTAGTATGATAATTGTAGACCACTGTTGCTTGCAGGACTTTTGAACTTTGTTGCATCAGTTCCCTGTCATTGCCTTATTTTTATTACCTTAAAAGGTTTTGCTTTAATTATATACTTGATTTGGTTTAAACTTTAATTCTTTCGTATAACAAACAAACATTCAATGAACATTATGACATAAATACAAATATTATACGAAAGGAATCCAGAAGGAAGTCAAGAGACTTATTTGAATCTGTATCCCTCTATAATACAATAACACAGAATATACTACTATCTACCGTGTTTGTCAAATGCATTTACTATCTATTTTAACATCTATATTGTCTTGGTATCTTATGTTTATATGTGCATACCCACATGCGGGGGCACCACAAAATGTATTGATGCTCCCATATGTGGGTACACACATTTTGACTTATAATAGATGAAAAAGAAAGAAAGAAAGGTACAAAATGTTACCAGGGTTTTACAATGAGTCCAAATAGAGCATTTTTTTATTTGATTGAAAACACAAAGTCGGTTATCTACTTGGGCCACTTTAGGACATAAAACATGTACAAAACAGATTACCGTATTTGCTTAAACAGTGTAAATAGGAGATATGATGAACCTACGTCATTTACTTTATCGGCATGTATTTTCAAAAGATAAAAATCTGAACGTATTGCACTCTGACTGTAAACAAAATTAAAGGCTACAAAGGCACTGGCTAACTGATTAGGACAATGCAAGGTACACGCATATAACAAGCGCAACTGGCAAAAAGAACCATTATGTTTATATCATACAACGTCCTTCATTAACAAAACTCCAACATATTAATTACTTCCCGAGGTAGGTGTCTTACAACAGTTACGAACAGCGACGACTCACGTCAGCTAAGACTCTTGCATCTTCATATCAACCTTCGACGGATCGTAGGGAACTACGAGGGTTACAAAACAAGTTATGTTAATGCAGTCTTTAACTTAAGTTATTAACTACCCGAAGGTAACCGATCCATAAGACAAATATACAACGTAAAGTATGCATATCCTACATGTGAAGCAAACGAAAAGGCAACGACCAAGAACCAACACATTCGCTAACCACATCCTGCCCTAAACAACAAATAAAAGAAATATAAAGATGACACAAAAACCAAAACAAGACGCGCGAAAATCCAAGAGGTCAGTTCTCCTCCAGCAGATGGCCACAAGACTACTCTAAATAATGTACAAAAAGTCTAAGACTAACAGAAATAGACATACACCTACAACTCATTCGGTCCGTTTGAAGGACGTCTAACCGATCAAAGGTTAAGTAAAAAAAAATAGAATTGCATATCGAGATGAACCATGATGAGCATTCAACAATAAGAAAGACATTGACATTATGGAACAAAAGAAGTAGAAGTTTCGGTATGATTGAAAAAGGTTTATTACTTTGCATGGCCGAAAAGCTTCCTTACCCTTCTTAATAAGATCGTCTCACGTTAGTCAATAGGCATGATGAAATTTTCAAAATTACTGCTTACGTCTCTTTATAATACGGAGGTCTGCATATTTACATTAACTACTTTTAAAAACATTAGCTTACATACTGAGCTGCAATACCTTGTCCAAAAGGCAGATTTGCATTGAGACAGTCACAGGGCAAACACAAGGCACTCACAATTTGTCAGAAGACTTGAACCAGTGTTGAAAATATTCATTCTTTCGGCACAAAATAGTCCTGTTTGCATAACAACTGTATAAATAGTAAAAAGATAGGCAATTCCAAGAGACCGATTGAATCAGATTGCATATCCTGCTCTCAATAACTAAATGGAATTAGATACATACATAAATTGAAAACTACGGAACCCCGGAAGGGACATGTGCAATATTTTTCTAAGTCGTGGCCACGACTTATTAAGTCGTTCCTACGACTTATTATGTCGTTCCCTCGACTAAGCATTTTGTTACCACGACATACTATCTCGTTCCCTCGACTTATTATGTCGTTACCACGAGTTATTATGTCGTTCCCTCGACTTATTATGTCGTTACCACGACTTATTATGTCGTTCCCTCGACTTACTAAGTCGTTCCCACGACTTATTAAGTCGTTACCACGTGTTAATACTGCCCTCCAATTGGTCAAATTAACTCGTGGCCACGAGTTAATAAAGCGCTCTGATTGGCCCTGTTTTAATATTGATAAAATCCCTTACCAGACTTCGTGTGTCGCTGTTAAGGCGCTAATCTGTGGACCCCTAGCTGGACTGGCCAAGTGGAGCAGTCTGATCGGACTCTGCAGTGTTGGCTAACTGGCTGAGACTTGCTCTTGATTTTTTTTAAATGTGCTGACTTTGCCTCAGCTCACGCTAATAGCTGAGCAGGCAGTGCACATCCTTGTCATGCTGCTCTTCTCCGGGAGCAGTATGATCGGGGTCTCCAGTGTTTGTCGACTGACTCCACCATGCAGTTTCACTAAATTTCTGTGGTGTCTTTGTCCTAAATAAGTGTAAACGTTGCCATCTGCGATATTTAACTACTGCTACTAGTATTATTATTATGACAACGGGACTGTCTTGGGTTCTCAGACGGTTTATGCAGACTGACCTTTCGCCCCTGTTGAGCTGCTACCGGGTAAAGTGGTCTGATGTTTGACAATGGTCGTACAGTGTTAAGTATTTACCTCGAATATTTGGACACTGATGCCTGAGCTGACATTGCAGAGACTGACCGAACAGCTCTATCAAGGAGTCAATAATCTGCAATATCTGCCGGTAGACTGTGCCACGCTGAAAGAAATTTTAAAAATCTTTCATTGTGCCGCATGATAATAGGACGCTACAATCCAGGCTAGCATCATATATTCTGATCAGAAGGCTTCTGGAGCTGTCTGATCAGTTCTGCAACAGTGCTAAACTGTTGTGCTCTGCCAGTTTTTATGGCGTAGCTACCCCGGTTACTCCGACATCAATATTTTGGCAAGCTGTGGCCTTAATCAGCTGCTCTATGCGGACATGTCGGGTCGATGCATGCAATACCTGCGATCATTTTTTCACACTTTGCTTAAAATTTTGGTTTATGTTTAAAGGTAGGTTCCTGTACTTTGGAATGCATCATAATTTTGATGATCTTTCATCCAAGTTGTTGGAAAGCACTTATAAAATGGAATGAATAAGTTTCACTAAAAGGTGTAAATCAAAAAATTATTAGAAAAGTATTTTTGCAAGGGATTTCCTAACTCTGCTTCGCACACCAGTTAGCGCTATTTTTAGTTTGCGCCAAAAATAGATAACGCAGCTGTCATCATGCTGCATTGCATTGTGGGATAGTTTTAACCCATCCGCCATGCCAGGACCTCTAGGAGAGCTCACGGCAAGGGAAAATTGACCTTTGGAGAATGGCATCAGAAATCGCGCACTTATAGACGTGATAAACATAGTTATTTTTAGAACTGGAATTCCAACGAAAGAAAGTAAACCAAAAGGGAAAACGACTATTTTCTACAACATCTGACGAGTTTCTCAGTGGCAACAAAGTCAGAAAAATAAGAGAATTCAATACTGCTCAGAAAACGACGAAATTATTTTGTGGACATAATTGTTATCGCTAGTCCAGGAACCTACCTTTAAGACTCTACTGCTGAAGGATTACGTCGTTGGAATACTTGGGACAGATACGGTATAAAGCATCTGTCCGTCAGTATAAACTTACATCGCAGCTTCACATGTGCGAATATTCCAACAGTTTCTGTCTTAAATCGAAACGATATATTCTTTTGTCTACGCCCATGGGCGTAGAAATCTTAGTAATTGATTTTGCTCCGGAAGCATTTTAGAAAAGGTCATGAATGGTTGAATGTATGTTATTTTCTATTGACTGGTTACGAATGATATTTTGTGCAGGTTTGATCAGGTCCGCAAGTGTTAGAAAAGGATCGACATGGAGACGGTCTAGTAGTATCACTAAATGCCTTAGATTTCTAAGGTGACCAAACATGCCAGTTAATTGAATTAGGGTGATTACATGCCAACATGAGCTTAGAAATGCCAACCAGAAATCTACTAGATTTAAACCGAGAATGTGCGATAAGACCGAGGTGAAGAATGACTTGGTTTGGTAGAGGCGTGATTTGACCAAGGTGCCAATCCAATGACTGCACAAGTTATCGTGTGCTAAGCGTAGACCAAAGCTTTTTTGTAAAAGCTGATACTTGTGGTTATATTATCATCAGTATTTCATTTCACCACCACCAGTCATCATTCATATCTCTGCAACATGTCATCTCCCGACTTGTACAGACTTGGCATGGTTAAACCGGTTTCATTCATAAAAGGCAACCGATACAATCTCATCGCATCGGACTGATCCATAAATGGGGTTGCTGGAGCGAGTTTCAGATTAGAAACAAGTTACAACCAAATCTACCCGTTTTAAACTTAAATGATTTCTCTTTAGAAGCATTTTCTTTCTGTCGCTGTCTATCTATTTCAAAAGTTACTTCTTGTTTTGTCTGTCCGTTCTTTGTCTCACCGTCTGTGAGATTGCCCGATTGATAACAAAAGACTGTGTGCAATGGAACCCCGCCTACAGCGGGTCTCGAGCCCGGGACAGCTAGATTAGCAGGCTAGCGCTTAGCCCGCCGAGCTTCCGGGGCTCCCCTTTTATCACATGCATGTATAGCTCAGCACACGGTCATTGCAAAAAATCCGACAAGAAAGCAAGCGTTTTTAATGTTAATGCAACTACTTGCCAAGACTGTAAATTTCATATCAATCTAAGCATAGTTTGGTCAGATTTCAATTTTTGTAAATGTGGTGATTTAGGAAAGCAACTAACGAAAAGGATTCAATGTCGAATATTGTGGATGATTCATAAACTGCATTAAAAGTATATGCAAAATTATTAAGGTTGAATAACATTCCTAGATATTGGAAATATTAAGCACATTCACGAATTTTCGGATTTTGAATATGTGGCGAGGTTGGAGGTAGCAGCATGGTTACTGCCATTTAAGTGTGTCAAGTTTAAAACTGTATGGGCTGACAAGAATACTTTGACTGTATCAATTTCTGATCATTGCCTATAGGAGCCCCGGTAGCTCAGTGGGTTTAGTGCTGGCCTATTGATCTAGCAGATCAGGATTCGAGTCCTACTTGAGGCGAGAATCTTTCCTACCGTAAAGTTGTAAATGGGGTTCTGTTGCATACAGCCATTCATCATCACCCGCCCATCGTCCTGATCTGACTGAAATACTGTTGAAAAGGACGTAAAATTGCAAGTCATCCATCCAGCCAGCCAGCCATCAATCATTGCCTATCCCTTTATACTGTAAAACATTTCCGTAGATTTTACGGTAGAAAACCTGGCAAGTTGGCAACCAGCTGCCAGACCATTTCCCGTTATTTTTACGGGCGTCTGCCTGTAGAAAATTTGTTTGAAGTCTCGGTATGGTAGAATTATGTTAACTGACCGTTATAGTGTTGAAGGGCTATGTGACCAAACCGAAACCTCTCTTATTCTACCCTATTCTGCGTGATGATTCCGCCAATGTTTACGGGCGCCCGTAAAAATAACGGGAAAAGGACTGGCAGCTGGTTGCCAAGTATTCTACGTAAAATCTACGGATTTTTTTAAAAGTGTACCTTGTAGAAATTATGGCTTTAATATCTTTCCAATATGCAGTTGCTAAAGCAGGTGTCCAGATATGTTGGATAGTTGGGGACACTTTTGGGATAATGTTTCTTAATTCTCAGGAAAAAAAAAACATGTCGTGATCCCTCACTAGAGCTGCCTTGTTGACGAAGTTTTAATGGATACTCGCAACATCTGTTGCTCAGGAGTATAATAAATATCCTCAAAATCCGTCCTTATTTATACACGTGTCTCCGCTAGATAATATAAGTAGATGCTGTTTCGCGTGTGAAACTGACGGAACCCAGGTCCGCATCACTTTCAAGTCCGCATAATATGCAAGTACTCTGGTATCTCTGTTTTTAGTTACAACATATATTCAGATTAATCTGAAAACATGGTAAAGGATTTTATCAATAGTACACCAGACCCAATTGATCCAATCAGAGCGATTTATTAACTCGTAGCCACGAGTTAATTTGGCCAATAGGAGGGCAGTATTAACTCGTGGTCACGACTTAGTAAGTCGTGGGAACGACATAATAAGTCGTGGCCACGACTTACTAAGTCGTGGGAACGACATAATAACTCGTTACCACGACTTACTAAGTCGTGGGAACGACATAATAAGTCGTGGCCACGACTTAGTAAGTCGTGGGAACGACATAATAACTCGTTACCACGACTTACTAAGTCGTGGGAACGACATAATAAGTCATGGCCACGAGTTAATAAAAAAATTGCACGTGTCCCTTCCGGGGTTCCGTAGTAAACAGTTCACGAAAGACAGGCATGGGAAATCGAATTAACAGCTCTCTCCCAGACAAGTGGTTATTCAGCTACTCTAAATGAGAACAGGTAAACGAAAGCATCGACATGAACAACCAAAACAAGTAGTTTTCTTACCCTATTTTCTATTTTATGACACAAAACAGACAGAGAAGGGGACAACTATACAAGTGACAGTATTGTTAGAAGACAAGCGGACATAATAACAAATAATGTTAAGGAACCACAACAGGAGTACCGCCGCCTTGGAATTGATATATGAAATAAATAGAATGATAAAATTACTGATTTTGCTAGATCAAAGCTATGAAACACAACACGAGGTAAACTAACATAAAACTGACTTTCGAACGACTGAAGTAGGGAGGTATTGCTTAACATAACCCGTATTTTAGACAAAGCTCTGGAGTTTTTTCTTTTCTTTCTATATTTACTGCTACACCCTCTTTTCAGAGTATTATGAGCAGGTGTACTTTTGTACACTCCAGTGTTGCAGGATGAAAGCCTACATATAGCCATGTAGCTATAGTAGGGATCTTTAACCTGCATAGGAGATGACTCTCCCTGCACAGGGGGCCTCCAATTAACGTCTCGATCCGAAGGACGGCAGACTTGTTAGCATCATCGCTGCAAATGATGCCAGAAAAACGCGTTCGGACATAGGAAGACTTCGCCCTGGGTGAGGCTCCAACCCACGACCTCTGGCTTCAGAGTCAAGTGCACTTAGCACTGAGCCACCGTGATTCTTTTTAGTAATGCAATAAGAGGCAATTGTTTAACACTGAACCTTCAAGTTCAGAGATGAACGCAATTTGTGCGTTTTCTCTACTTTTTAAATACAAAAGCATATACATTCTTTATATAACATGTCTCTTCATCGTTAGTCAAAGAAAAGGAAAACCTTTTTCGCTTTAACACCATTGTTGGCTTTGTATGACAAATTAAAACAATCGTGGTTGTTATCTCCCGCCGAAGGCGGAGGGATATAGGTTTCTGCATGTTCGACCGTCTGTCCTTCCGTCCGTCCTTCCGGAGCCATAACTAAGCAACCCCTGAACCCAATTTCACGAAACTTAAAATAATTGTATATCACCACAACTCGGTGATGCACGGCAAATTTCATCAGACTGGCTTCAGTAATGCATGAATTATTGCCCTTGAATTGTTTTAAAATCAATAAAATGAGCCATAACTAAGTAACCACTGGGTGGATTTTCATGAAACTTAAAAGGAATACATATTTCAGTAACACGCTGGTGCCTGTCACGTTTCATTAGACAGGCTTCAGGAGTGCATGATTTACCGCCCTTGCATTGACTTAAAATGAGCCATAACTAAGTTACCAATAAACTAAATAAGTATCACTATTACGCAGTTATGCACATAAATGGTCATCGGAATAACATCAGAAATGCATGAGTTATTGCCCATGAATCAATCTTATATTGACAGATTTAGCCATATCTAAGTAATCAATGTATAGAACTCTGTGAAACTTACTAAATACATATCACCATAACACATTGGTGCATCTTATGTTTTGTCAAAATTGCTTCAGTAAACAATGAATTAGTACCCTTGACTTGGTTTAAAATCATCAAATTGAGTTATAACTAAGTAACCAATGAATGAAATTTCATGAAACTTAAATAAGTTATGTATTGTCTTGATATATCAATGCACATTAATTTTGTCATAATCACATCAGTAGCGCATGATTTAGTCCTCTTGAATTTGTTTAAAATCCGCAAATTGGCCATAACTAAGCTACAGGACTGAACAAACATTTCTAAAACTGAGTTAAAAAATGTGTCATCATAGTGCAGTGATGCTGAGGCAAGTGTTTTAGAACAGCTTCAGCTTATACCTCAGTTATGCCAGAGTTATTTCCCTTGACTTGATTTACACTCCACAAGTTAATTCAGCAAAAACTAATTAACCAGTGAACTAAAATTAATGAAACTTTAAATAAACCATAAACGAATCAGGGCCACTTCGGTGGGGATATAAATTCACAGAAATTGCAGAATTTTCTAAATTTGACAAATTTGTTTATTTTAAGTATCTGCATGCAGAAAGACTACAGACAGACAAGAACTTGTCCGGAAGATGTGCTGCAGTTTTCGTGTTCCATTCAGTTTTTCCCTTATATTCTTGCATTTTCCCGAATTTTTAATTTTATTTACATTCATTTCCCAATGAGCAGACGTTCATGTAGGGAAGAAATAGCATGCGGATTAAATGAGTTCGGAGATCGATGATGTAAACGAGAGTATGCTGACCCTCATGCTTTAAAGGCATGGAAAGTAAGCATCTTTAAAATAGTAGATATTCGTATGAAATTTTATTCGCAAAACATTCACCTTTTACCTCCTAAATCTAAATCTACTTTTCGACATCTACGGCGAGGTATTCAAGCATTTCATAAAAACTATGTTTTGGTGACAGCAGACAAGGCCGCAAACAACGTTGTTGTTGTTTGACGACTATATTACACTAACACTTTAAAACAGGAGCTCGGCGGTACAAGGGCATACAAAGAGACACCTACAGAAAAGAGTTCAGTAGTTAAGCAACATTGCAGCCATTTAGCACTTTTCTGTTCATGTTAAGCAATGCCAAGACAAACGTCCTACGATGTATTGGTTACCTAAGCTGCATATAAAACGTATAAAGCACAATTAATTGCCAATTCTAGTTCTTGTACTACTACTGAGCTTTTTAAATTATTTACTTCTTACCTCACTGCTGTCAAGAATCATGTCATAAGGTACTTTGAAAAAGTTTATGAAAGGTCTGGTGAAAATTTCGTTTGGTCTATCAAAACTTCTGGTGAGGTAATTAATAAATTGAAGATGAGAGGGTTCTGTGCGACCAATTTGTCAACTTATTTCTCTTCACTCTATACCACTTTGCCAAATAATTTGATTAAGGAAAAACTTCTAGAATTTAATTGAGTGGACGTTCCAAAGGGAAGGTTTGCCTTTCCTTGCATGTAACGAATGAAACGCTTTCTTTACTTCTCAACACGAAAACCGATATAAACTTTGGTCATGTAAAAATATGTGTGAAGCCTTAACATATTTTTGAGATAATATTTACATTAGATTTGGTGCTAAGTGTAGACAAATTGTTGGTATTCCGATGGGTACTAATTGTGCACCTCTTGTAGCGGATTTGTTTTTATTTTGCTATGAAAGAGATTTCATGGCTTCACTTTCTAATGATAAACAATCTGAACTTATTGAGGCTTTTAATTCTACATCTAGATGATCTTTTAAATAGTGACGATCCTTACTTCGAAGGCATGGTGAATAGAATTTATTGACCCGAGCTGCTGTTGAACAAAGCTTATGCAGCCGATACTGAAGCCCCATTTTGGGATTTACATTTGACTATTTCAAAAGGTTTTGTTTCAACCAAAATTTATGATAAACGCGATGACTTTGATTTTTACATAGTGAATTTTCCAATTTTGGATGGTGATATACCCCGTTCTACCTCTAGTGGGGTTTACATTTCTCAACTTATTCGGTTTGCTAGAGTGTCTAGTTATGTGACTTACTTCAATGCCCGTAATAGAATTTAACTACTAAGCTCCTCCAACAGGGCTATCGGTATCATTAACACCGAAAAGCTTTTTCAAAATTCTATCGCCGACACTATGAATTGATTTCAAAATTCAAGGTCGGATTAAAACGTCTTTTGCAACAGAGCCTATCGGAACCAGAAATTAAAGGTGACTTAGTTTATAAATTCAAAATAAATATGTAGGTGGCTCTGATTTTTCGGATCAGTTCAAAACATTGTCTTTCTTTACAAACGTACTGGATATGACATAAATGAAATGCTACGGTCTGCATGTTTAGTAGTTAACCAAATCATGGTCAATAGCTTTGCTTCCCTCTTTGATTGCATGCCGGTTGGTCAGGTATCAGACCCAGTGATGGGCCCGTCATACAGCTACTTAGTTTAATTGCTTGGGCCGGAGTTTGCCTTGTCTGTTGCTTGGTTATTCGGGGTCAAACTGATGGATTTCTTTTGTTTCGGTATTTCAGTGGGTGTTGTTTGACTTCCCTGGGGTCTCCTGGTGTTGCAATACGTTATTTCCGTCAAGTCCTTATCTCTCATTCATCATAGGTTCTATACGTGATTTGCTTGTTTGATTATGTTTCGATGATGGGTTAGGAAGCCTTCATGTTTAACAAACAACTAATCGAATGTTTCGAACCACCTCAGAAGCACAGGGCCAGGTTTGGTACCAGTAAAACATTTTTGAGCGCACTAGTAAACTTTTGCTGACCGTTCCAAAGCGGTACTTCCGTTGTGATGTTACATTGTGCTTTGTCTGCTTGTCTATGTTCTTTGGCAATTTGGTCACCTGTTATGCTACCCAATCTGCCTTTTGTTTTGTTTTGTTTTGTCAGTTTTGGAGATTTTGGTAAAAATTGGTATATGCAGTCATTTTAATGAGTGCATGAAGATTTTTGTTTACAAGAGGTCAAGGTCATTCTTTGACCTTTGACGCAGAACTGTTATATGCTGACAATTTCAAACAATCTCCTCGAAACCCGCTGGGCCAGTTGTAACCAAATTTCATATGGAGCCTCCAGGGGTTGGGGCAATGAAAATTTGTTCAAACTGTCCAAGTCACATGACCAACTTGGCCGCCACGCCCTTATGGGAAAAAACCTTTAAAAATCTTCTTCTCCAGAATCAATTGACCTATTACCTTGAAACTTGGTATGTAGCATTGGGTACTCCAGTACTATCAGGATTGTTCAAAATGATGACCTTTGGTTGACCTTGATCATTTTACGGCAAGGTCAAATATGGATGAATGCTAGAACATATGATTTCATGGAAAGTTTTGAAGATTTTGGCCTAAGAATTGGTAAATACAGTCATCAAAATGAGTACATGAAGATTCATGAGTACAAGAGGTCAGGTCGTTCTTTGAGCTTTGACCCTGAATTTTCATAGTTTGACAATTTCAAACTTCTTCTTAAAAGCCATTACGCCAATTGTAACTAAATATCATATAGAGCCTTCAGGGGTTGAGAAAACGAAAATTTCTTTAAACGGTCTAGGTCACATGATCAACAGGGCTGTCATGCCCATATATGATAAAACCTCTAGAAATCTTCTTCTCAAGAACCAATTTACCTATGGCTTTGAAACATGGTATGTAGCATTGGGTACTCCAGTACTATCAAGATTGTTCAAATGATGACACTGGGTTGACCTTGAACATTTTTACGGCAAGGTCAAATATGGGAAAATGCTAGAACCTAAGATTTCATAGAAAGTTTTGAAGATTTTGGCCTAAAATTGGTAAATACAGTCATCTTAATGAGGTCATGAAGACTTATGAGTACAAGAGGTCAAGGTCATTCTTTGTCCTTTGACCCAAATCTCATGTTTTGACATTTTCAAACGTTTCCTCAAAAGCCAAAGGGCCAATTGTAAACACATTTCATATAGAGCCTCCAAGGGTTGATTGAACAATAATTTGTTCTAACAGTCCAAATCACGTGACCAACATGGCCACCATAAGTATTTATGGTAAAAACCTTTTATATTTTGCTTCTCCAGAATTAATACACCTATGGCCTTGAAACTTGGTAAGTTGCATGGAGTACTAGAGTACTACCAAGACTCTTTAAATGATGACCATGGATTTATCTTGACCTTCTTTGCGGCATGGTCAAATATGGGAAAATGCTCAAACATAAGATTTCATGGAAAGTTTTGAAGATTTTGGGCTCAAAAATGGTATATATGGTTGTCTTAATGAGTACATGAAGATTTATGAGTACAAGAGGCCATGCTCAGTCTTAGACTTTTGACCCAAGACTCATATTTTGACAATTTCAGACATAAGAAAAAGCCACTTTGCCAATTGCTCAGGTGAGCGATGCAGGGCCTCATGGCCCTCTTGTTTTGATTTACGAGTCCGGATTTATTATTTTGGTATTAAGACCATTTTTACTATTTTCAATTGGACATAAGAAGCCTCCACATAAAAGAGTGGGGACGCCATACGAAGCAGAAAGAAGTAGAAATGAAAGACTTTGTGTCCACTTTTCTTATGTTGATTTGAACTTTTTAAAAGATGACCGCTTTATGAAAACTAACCATTTGGCATTGGGCACATGTAAACGAAATTCTATAGGCGAAGGTTCTGAAAACAAGGAAAGCAACAGAAAAACGAAACTCTGTTAATTACATCAGTGCATGTACAGTTTTGTACTATTGTGACACTGCCTACGCCCCTCCTCCTTGCCTCGTAATGACCCCGGTGACAACAAAAAAAAAACAGAAAAATATCATTACTATGATAAAGTACGAAACAACATTTTGTCGGATCCCATACGGCTTATAACACCAGCTGCGGCGAATATAACATAAATTCTCAACGAAGATCTCCTGGATACAAAGAACGCATCAGAGGAAGTGAACGAGCAGATTCGATTTGATTTAGTCTATTCATGTACAAAAACGTCATCTGGTGACAATGCCCTGCTCCTCCTTCTCGTCACCAGAAGTGTTTCAAAATGGCTACCTCTGAATAAGTCCAATAACAGCAATGGCTAGACGATATTTAATTTGCACTTTGATGAAAAACAGAGTTTTTCGAAAGAAATTCAAATAACACCTTATTGAACTTTAGTACATCATAATGGTTGGTAAGAAAATGTAGTATAATCAAATTATATCAAAAGAATTTGTATCTACCTATCTATCTATTTATCTTCCTTTACGTCTTAACCCCCGAGGGGGGCGTCAGACGGGTTCCGGCGAACCAAGTGCTGAAGGGGGTTAGCTGAAACAAAAGAATAGGAAAGTGTGTGAGATGAGTTTGTACAGTGCGATAAAGAGTGTCAGTATAGTTAAAAGATAAAAACAGAAATTGGTGTTTAGGGAGAGACATGGATCACCTGGCAGACAGCACCGCTAAACTGCTCCAAGGTGGGAAGGGCCGGTATGTAGGCTGGGAGAGCATTCCAATGGATGATAGTCCTAGGGACAAATGTGAACCTGTAGTAGTCTTTATAGGTGGGAATTTGCCGATATGAAAGTGGATGAATATGTCTTGATTGTCTCGTGTTACGAACAAGGTACTCAGATGCAGGAATGGCAACAAAGTCATATGTGACCGTGTACGTCATTATAAGACGACAATCTATCCGTCGTTGGTCTAGGGGGCGCCAATTCAGGTCCTTTAATATAGCGGTAACGCTGGATGTGTAATCACAATCTCTTGTCGCCCACCTGGCAGTCCGTTTTTAGACTGCTTCCACTTTATGTATATCAGTGGCAGTGTGGGGGGACCATACTATTGAAGCGTACTCCAACTGGGGCCTTACTAATGTTTTGTAAGCTACTGATTTCAGGTTCTTATTATGGACCCGAATGTTTCTTTTCAGAAATCCAAGAGTCTGGTTAGCGCTCTTGGTTATATTATCAATATGGGTACTCCATGTTAGGTCATCCGAAATGGTGACCCCGAGATAGTTTGCAGATGAAACACTATCCAGCTCAATATCATGTAAAAAGTACTTAGTCTGAATGGGTTTTTTAAGACGAGTGACATGAAGGACCTGACATTTAGAGGGGTTGAAGTTCATATCCCACATCTTTTCCCATTGTTCTAGGCTGAGTCGGTCCTTTTGGAGGACCTTGCCTTCGGACGGTGAGCTAAGAGCAAGGTACATTGCAGTATCATCTGCAAAGAGCCTTACTCTTGATTTGACCTGCTCTGGTAGGTCATTGATGTATGCAAGGAAGAGAATTGGTCCGAGAACTGAGCCCGGGGACGCCAGAGAAGACTATGATAAGGTTTGAATTTAGTCCATTAATTACCACAGCCTGCTTTCTATTATCTAAAAAGTCCTTAATCCATTGTAAAGCGACTCCTCTGATACCATAGTGGTGCAATTTTTGAAGAAGATTTTCATGGGCAACTTTGTCAAAAGCCTTACTAAAATCAAATCAGTCTGTTTGTCCATCTGCATAGTTTTAGACAATTCATCAATCAGCATGATAAGCTGCGTCTCGCAGGATCTCTTTTCTCGGAACCCATGCTGTAGTTCGTAAACAATGTTCAGTTCAGTAAAGTGTTTAGATAGGCTACACGCAACAATGTTCTCTAGTACCTTACAGAGAACACAGATCAAAGATATGGGCCTATAGTTAGCAGGGTCGGCTTTGCCCCCTCTCTTAAAAGTGGCGGACACCGTTGCCTCTTTCAAAATGTCCGGAAATTTTCCAGTATCCAAGGATCTTTGAAAAATCAGCTGCAGGATAGGAGAGAGCTTTTTTGTGTAATGACAATGGGGTTAAATTTCTCTGGTCCTGCAGCCTTGTGTAGGTTCAAGCCTATGAGGAGCTTGTCATTGCCTTCAGCTGAAATGCTTATATCTGGCATTTTTGGGTAGGGACTGTGCTGGAAGGGGAGTTCGACACCGGAATCGTGCAAATCTTGCAATGACTTTTGTGCAAGGGACTTAAGACTTACTGGGGTCTTTGCCCTAAATCGTGACTGAAACCGATCAGTTAAAGTATTGGCCTTATCTGTTTCGGATGAATAAGTCTGTCCGTCCCTTCTCATGGAAGCAATACCATTTGAATCCTGTTTGGAATGCTTGAGCAGGGAGTAGAGCGTCTTTGTTTTGACCTTTCTCCTATGTTTTGGTCATCCCTTGCATCGTTAAGACCTAGAATATCGCCTAGGTACTTTTCATAGGACCTTTCCGAAACCCGCCGTACTAAGTGTTTGTATTCCAGGAATTTGTTATGTCCATTTGGTCTGCCGGACCTGAAGCAGCGTTTGTAAAGCTTATCTTGCTTACGTATTAAGCGGCGGATTCCTTGGTTGATCCAGGGGAACCCATCCCGGGTACCAAGTTTCCTTACAGGAATGAAGGTGTCTATACCTTGCTGAAGTTTGGAGGCAAACTTATCCCACAGGGTTTGGACATCTGTGGTAGCAAGGTCAGACTGTGTCATTTCTATGTGGAAATCCCTCATGGACTGCTTAAGCTGGCCCCAGTCTGCTTTCTTATTCAATGGGACATTACGTGGGACCTGCTTCGTTGCTTCAGGTTTAACATTTATCTTGGCCATTACAATGTCGTGGTCCGAGAGACCAGGGGTGACTGAGATGTTGTCCACGAGGGTTGGGTTTGTTGTGAAGAACAGATCTAGTATATTTTGACCTCGAGTTGGGGAGGTCACCATTTGCTCAAGCATGCAATCACTAAAAGATTCAAGGCACTCCCTGTAGAAGGTTGGATGACTACAATCTGATTTAGGCTTGAGGTGTTCCTAGTCAACCTTAGGAAGATTAAAGTCTCTCAGAAGCCAGACTGTTGAATTTGATAGTTTGGCTAGGGTAATAGATTTATTCAGTTCATCAAAACTGGACTGATCTAATTCATGAGGCTTGTAATAGGCTCCAATCAGAACTGATTTGAATCCAGTAAGGTTCAACTGGACCCATAGGTTTTCACAATCTGTTTTTTATGCATGCTTTTCTTCTGAGATAAATTTGGAGTTGATAAGTATGATAACTCCTCCACCTTTCAGATCTACTCGGTCACGCCTGTAAACTGTAAAACCGAGTTCAGGTGGGAAGTATTCGCTATCATACATATCGGGTGTAAGCCAAGTTTCAGTTCCGACGATAATGTCGGGTTTGTAAAATTCAACGTAGCTGAAAAAAACTGGGGCTTTTTTCTCCTAAATTGACTGGAAATTCATGAGTGCTATTTTCAAGGAACTGTCAGGATTTGAAGTCATGGGTTTAGGTTTTCTCTTTGAGGGTGTGGATGTGTGTGTAGGGTCTTGTACATGTCAATAAGCCTCGATCGTAAAGACCGGTAACATACGACGGGTGTTCAGATATTCTGCAAGTGGCCTCAAACGTTGTTTTTGGACATACTGGGGACAAAAGCTATGCATGTATTGAAAGCACTACATTTTGCTTTTACAATGGCAATGTACCAGACACTATACAATGGCATGTTTCTTTAATAATTGACAACACATTTTATCCGGCCCCAGTCATACCAATAGATATGAATGGTTTTCATCGTGAGTCTTACAGACAAATATCGCATTGTTGTCCAGCGTTGGCTACAGTATCCATTGCAAAGTTGGAATGGTGGCCATTACTATCGATTTATTCCTTGCAAATCAATGTGCAGTTCTTCTGACCTTATTGAAATCAACGTCAGCATCATTTTTGGACGATTGTAGCGGCTTCATTTTTGCATTATATTGAATTTTGAACAGATATAAATTTACCCATGCAATGGGTCTTCCTGAGAAGGTTAAGAATGCTAAAGGCACTTTTTTTGTTCGTTACAAAATCATAATAACGTAAGAGGGAAGGGAGAATTTGCTCGTAAATAACGTGCGAATATTTCAAATTTACAAGATAGTATAGAATCTAGATTTGAATTATAATTTGGCAATATTTACAGAACAAAATTGTCCATGGGTTGTCTTTGCAATGACAAAAAAAAAAAAGTGAGCGAGAAAAATATGTCAAAGATTGCTCTTGTATAAATTATGGCCTTCTAAAGCGATAGTTTTCATTGCATTGGGCATATTCCTCTTTCAAAGTAGTTAAAATGCGTCTTTTATGAAAAATGCACCGGTTTGCAGATTTATCTAGGCATATCGTAGCTTTATATTATCAGAATTTTCTATTTATAGTGTTTACCAAGATATTATGTCAGTTGCAGAATTTTCGGAACGCCCCTCGTATTTTGTATTATTCGCTAGCTGTGAAAGTACCGTTCGATTACATTCAAGTCCTAGTCACATGAACAAAATTACCTGTTAATTCTTGAATTCACCGACCATTTAACTAAATTAGGATATAAGCATTTAAACTTAACAACATTGGTGGCAGATATTTGAACCATTTAAAAGTAGTTAAAAATATGTCCTTTTTAGCTCACCTGAGCCGAATGCTCACATGTGAGCTTTTAGTATCGACAGGCTTCCGCCGTCCGTCCGTCCGTCAATATTTTCAAATAACATCTCTTTTAAAACTACAAGGCCACAATTGTTACCAAATTTCATATATAGCATCTATAGGCAAGGAAAACCAAAAATACTGTTTTTTTAATCCAAATCGCTTCAGCACTTTGGTTGTTTTGGCACCTTAAAGTATCCATTTTAACCCTTCTATAATAAAAATAGAAAAAAGTTAGAAATAGTTGTTAAATGTGTTTTGTATGATTTGCTTAGTTTGCTGTAACCCTTCTGTTGGTCTAAATTATTTCGTTCAATAAAGATAGCTGAGTTGCCACCTATTTGGGAAAGAGCTGTTGACTCGGCTTATCACTTGTAATTTATTGTTTGTTGGGATGTCTTTGTCAATCTTTCCCTTTGATGTTTGGGATAGGGTTTGGGATCTGATTCTGTCAGTACCTAATTACATGAATTTTGATAGCGGTAAGGCAAGAAGTTAATAATTTCGAAAGTTCAGTAGTGGTACAAGCACTAGAATTAGCAATAAACCTGGCTTTATATGGTCGTTTATGAAGTTTAGGTAACCAGTACATCGCAGGAAGCGTGTCCTGCCGTTCCTCTACATTTACAGTAAACTTAAAGGCTATATGATTACAGTGCCTAAAGACAACAGACTTTTCGTCTTCTGAAGTCCCTTCATAAGCCTTAGTGCCGCTTAGTTCCTGTTTCAATGTGTTAATATAATGTAACCGTCAAACAACGACAACGTTATTTGCAGCCTTTTCTGCCGGAACCAAAACATACTTACTAAGAAACTGCCGGATACCCAACTTCAGGTAACGGAATATTGATTTCAGTTTAGGCGGCAAACGATTTGTGTTTTGTGAATAAAATTTAAGAGAGGCTGACTGTAAACATCGAGCATTGGTCCATAATAACGTGGAAAGTCGAAAATTACGGATTTGGCTCAAATTTTGGGAAATTGATATATACCATGCTTGTTTATATTTCACAAATTTTTAGAGGTCAACGTTCTGCCGTTTCCATGGTAACCAGGAATCCATTTTGAAAATATGAATATTGAGACATGTATGTAATTTTTCCTCGATAAAAATCAATCAACAAATATTATCCCATTCCCATTTGCTTTTATAAGTTGAAAATACTTACGTATGTAATAAGATAACATGATATGAATGTTTTCTGTCCCTTATCATCAACGGGAGAGCTTTTACTGGAAAAAATCGACCCAATTTTGAGTGAAAAATTGGTATTTTATTCGCCTGATAACTAAAAATGGCAGTCACGTTTGACAATAAGGCAATATATGCATGATAGAGTAAGATTTGAAGTAAAAGAAAGTCAAAAAAATAGGTGTAAACTCGCAAAACTTTAAAAGTTATCCCTCTTTGAAATGTGTCAATACTGTAAAATAGTAGGAAGGGAGATAAGTCAAACTGGCATTATCTACCTCCCTTGACGATTACAAATCTGCGAACACTACAAGTAGTATCCATGATCCTTAATAATAAAAGGTAGTATCTTTGAAAGAATAAGATTACTGTCAACAATGCTCACCGTGACCTTTTTTATCTATGAAATAGGTCCATTTACCAAGACTGCAGTTGCAGTTGTATTCGGTACATTTGATGACAAGAGTTGTCCTGCGCAAAACGTCTGCAGAAATCACGGAACAGAAGAACGGAGTAAAACCGTTTTGTTTGCAGCAATATTTTTGCCTTATCTTTATTTTATGTTGAAATATATAAATTTACTAATGTTTTTTGAATGAATTGCTTCTGTGAAGCAAGTAATACGCAAGAAGAGGCATTTTTCAGGATAGAAAGTGGTGCAGACTAAGGCCTACAGCGTCTATTCACCGAGGGATACTGAAATTTTAAGCAATGTTCTGTTACCTATGATCGTCATACTACATAGAACAGCTAAAAATGGATGGATGAATGACTTTGGATTTTATGTCCTTTTTAACAGTATTTAAGTCATATCAGGACGATCGGGGAATGTGGTTTGGGGGATGGAGGGAAGTGTGTGTGTGGATGTGTGTGTGTGTGGGGGGGGGATGAGTATGAAAAGCTGTGCAGTGGAGCCAAATTTGCGGTAGGAAAGATTAATGCATCAAGCAGATCTTGAACTTTGAACCACTTGATCAGCAGGCCAGGCCTTAACCTACTGTGCTACCCGGGGCTTCTAGAATAGCCAAGAAAGTCTTGTAATTTAGGTAATCCTGATAGGGGTGCCATCTTAAGTATACGAGTACTCATGAGTGATTTATTCATCCCATCTAATTTCATCCACTTTGCTGTAGCTTAGCGAGGGAAGCGCCTGCGTGCTAAGCTAGCAGCCCTTGGTCGAATCTCTTTTTTTCAATCACGGGGTGCCATTGCACACAGTCTTTAAAAATCACCCATGCCTTGTTGCATGACCTAAGTACTGCTGAAAGGGCCATAAAACTACAAACCTGTCATTAACTCTCTTCGTTTTCCAGTCTGCCATTTAAATGTTAATTTGTGGTGCCATAAAAATGTTTGAAATGTCCATTTTGTTATGAAATAATTATTGGTTGAGCGTGTGATATTTCGGCTTGTTTCTTACACTTAGCTTTTTTTTTTTTAACTCACTCCGGCTTCGCCGTCGAGATATAAACTACGATTCGCGCTCAACACCATGTATACATCAGCGACAATTCACTGGTAAGAAAAAAATTGTTCTTAATCGTGTAGTTCTCTATCACGTATTTTTCACATTTGTACACACTTTCTCTTCACAAAACGGTGATATTGCTATTGCATATACAGTGGGTGGGGTATCTAAGCAGCAACTTTAAATCTGTTTATTAGAAATAAAATGAAAACCATTAGAGATACGGAAACCAAGTACTGAACTGCATTAAAACCATATCGATTCTACAGCAAATTAATAGTTGTATATTAGTTACATGGGTTTAGGGTCGTTTTGAACTGATGTAACACATTTTTATGCATCGTAACCATATAAAACAAAATCAAAGACTACATTTCTACGCCGTTATTTGCAAAGATGGGATAAAAATGCGACTCTTTATTTGTTTAATAAGCAAATTCAAACTGAAAGTGTGGAAATTAGGGTAAAGAAATCTAAACAAACTGTTGTTTCTGTAAAATTGTAAATGCGACAGGGACACCCTTTGCACGTGCATTTATTCTGTAGTCAGTGAAAGTTTACAACTAATTGCTTTTGCTTTGTACCGCTCTTATGTTGCTGTTTGAAGACATGTTAATGATATATTCAGGTCAGGCTGCCATTTTCAATAACCTCGATTTGAAAAAGGGCTATTTTCACAAATTTTATTTTTTCTCTGACTATATGTACTTCCAGTTGCCATGGTTTCAACAACGTGCAGTATCCAGTGCTCTGAAGGTGCAGAAACTGACAATTACATTTAGTCCTAAACACCATACCAGTTAACTATTTGATACTTGCTTCAGGACAGACACGTTTTCCTTTTGAAATTCATGAAAATATGTAAAATTTGAGCGGCCTAAAAATGGTTGCCATGGCAACAGTAATTGCTTAGATATCTGGAGAACCGTTTGACATATTTCACTAATTTTTTCACTAAACTTCATCTTTCGTCGAGAGCTTTAAGCCATGACATTTTTAGCAAAATACAAAATTTTGAGTTTCCATCCAATGCTCGATCCTTACAGTCAGCTTCTCTTAATACGTTTATCCATTACTTAAAAATGTTCACATTCCATTCCTTTAAGGCATCAGACTCAACATGCTCCCGCTTGCACTATCCCATCGATTACCAAAATCACTTAAAGAACAGGCTATATCTTCCCTACATTTTTTTAAATCAATACGGTTAGGAAATCTATATTTTGGTCCAATATCGCTCAATCTTCACAGAAAAGATCTTAGTACTAGCCTCTATAAAAGTAATAGTTTTCAGGGCAATTGCTTCAGTAGTTTGGTTGCTTACGCAACTTTAATTTGCCATTGACGTATCATGTGAAAGTAGAAATTGGCAACCTTTGCTGTCTTACTGCAGATATTGTGACAAAACTTAAATAGAAATAATCATTGAGTAGTCATCTACCAGCCATAAAATGTAAGCAAATTGCCAAATTTGGCGGGTTGCCATGTCAACAGAATGGCTAAAAATAAGTAGAAAAATATTCAAAATTTGTTTTCTCAAACACTATAGGGCCAATAAAACTAAATCTTTTCAGCTGTGATTTTTGTACTAGCTTCTATAAAATGACTGGGTTTCATGGCAAGTGCTCCAGCAGTTTGGTTGCTATGGCAACTTATTTTTTCGATTGACTTAAGAGAAAATTGGCTCTTTTTGATGTCTCATTGCAGCTACCTATTGGTTTTGAGAGCGGAATGTGGAATTTGATTGTATTAATTCCTGATCATTGCCCATCTTTTTACTTTACTTATTTTAGTATTCCTCTATGATTCATATGAAATGTGCCCAAATCACTGAATTTGATTGGTTGTAATGGAAACTGAAAGTGTAAATTTTCAAATAAAAAAATCAATAATCTTCTCCTCTAAAACCATAAGGAGGAAAATGGTAATGCTTTGTATAATACATATTGATATACAGTTAGATTCCACATAAAACATATTTTTATCACTATTGTGACCATGTGGTGTTGTTGCTATGGCAACTTGAAGTTTCCATCAGATTGTTTGAGGAAAAGGCGGAAAATTGACTTTTTTTCTGTGATACTGCAGATAATTTAACATAGGTTTCACAGAAATGTTCCTTGAATAGGAAATTAACCATGTGAATGTTGTCCAAATCACTGAATTAATTGGTTGCCAATGCAACCAAAGGCTAATTTTTAAAAAAAAGGATCAAGATATTCGGGAAGAAGTTGAATCTCTGCATACATAATAATGACATTTACTCTCTACATAAATTGTGTTTTTTATTGTTGTTGCCCATGTTGTGTTGTTACGGCAATTTAAAGTTTCCATAAAATTGCACTGAGAAAAGAGGAACAGGGCATTTATTTTTGTGTTACCTTATTTTGATAATATTTAGACAGAAATGTTCCTGGAGTAGACATCTATCAACCATATAAATTTAGCAAAGACTGTTGGTTGTGTTTGGTTTATTTTGGGGAAAACATTTTCTTGGAACCCATATTGAAGATGAAGCTAAAACGATGCATATTATTTTCATGACATTAGCCTTTATGTTAATTGTGTTTTTGTCGTCATTGCCCATGTGGTTTAATTGCTATGGCGACTTATGGTTTCCGTATGTTACAGGGGTGAGAGCATCTGGTTCACATTGATGATAAACCCGAATTTTATGTATATTTTCAATGAAGGGTGCCTACAATATAACAAATACAGTAAACAATACACTATCTACAGGACATGTACGATACGGACAATACCAGTTGTACTGTTATATGCATAACAGCACCATATCAGACATTCAAATACAGTAGCAATTAGGACTTCCAAATATGCAATAAAACACTAATAAAACTACCATGACAAGTCTCAGATGAATTGGGGATTTACCATAAGCCATTCTAAAAATTGGGACACCTAAAACAATTGCCTCAACTTGTACTTAAAGCAAAGAACCTGCTTCAAACTACAACATTGCAAATATGCAAATGGAATGGCAAACAGTGCAGGTCCTGACCAGACTGCGCCTAAGGAGCAGTCCTGTCCGGTTCCGCACTCTTTGCTTCAACCTAACTGTCCCAATACCTAGAACTTCTACAGCAGGCTAAATATAGCACTATGGCACCCCGAGCCAAATGAAGGATGACTATGAAAATGAGACAAAGACTCACAAGACACAGAGAGGAATTCTACAAAGATATGGAACTCCCCACATGCTTGGGCAATAAACTACACCCTAGTCATCAAGCACTGTAAATGTGTATAAACTAATTTAACTATTTACTTGGATGAAAATATAAATGGGAGACTGCAAACACAATGGCTATTACAAACGGACTGAGGATTTTAATAAATACAGAAATTGCAAATTGAGAATACCGGGATACATTTCAATAAATAAATTAAATATAGCAAAACATACCTGGCTATATCTATATGAAGAATTAACCATGAAGGTTTTCCAATATAAATAATGCTTCAGTGACAGGTGTAAGACCTGTCACCTTCGCTGTCAAAGTCAGGAATGATATTTTCCCGGGCAAGTGAAAAAACGTGCAGTGACGTAGAGAGATTAATCGTGCAAAACATGCATGGTTAAATTTAAAGAACCAACCGTAAGTTTTATCTCATACCATAGGTTAAAAGGATAAAAACGATTGGTACAACTTGTTTATTGTTTTGCTACTTTCGTTTTCAAAGGATGTGCATGATTCTCATGCGGAAGGCTATTCAGCAGAAACGAGTCCTGCTAAAAGCCGAAATACTATCCACGTAACATGAAAGTAGCAGCTATGACATCTGAGGGTCGAGGGTTCGAGCTAGACTTGTAATGGAGAAAGTGATAATCGGCATTAGCTTTTATATCACTGCAGATATTTTTACAAAAGTTTTACAGCTTCTACGTTGTACAAAGCATTAATTTTGATTGGCTGCCTTGGCTACCGAACAATAATCAGCAATCAGAAGCTGTAAGGAAAAAAAAAAGAATCTTTTTGCATAAATGTTTATGATATTATCCGCCGCATAATTTTTTTTTTTATTGCTGTTGCCCGTGTATTTTTGTTGCTTTGGTAACTTTGAAGTTTGTTTAGCATAACATCAGTGCTCAGGTGAGCGATATATGACCATTGATCCTCTTGTTTGAAAATGCACTGTGTAGGGAGATTTATCTAGCCATATCGTAGCTTAATATTTCATTGCTATCAGAGGTTTCTATTTCTGGTGTGAACCAATATATGACGTCAGTTGCAGAAGTTTCTGAACGCCCCTCGTAATTTGCATAAATCGGTAGCTGCGTGGATCATGTGTTGTAACCTTCGATTACCCTCAAGTCTCAGCCAAATAATAAAAATAACTGCTAATTCTTGAATTCACCGACCATAAAACCGAATTCATCTATCGGCATATACTTGGCAACTTTGGTTACAAATATCTGAGACATTCTCTTCGTTCCCTTTGTTTGCACCTTAATCTCCACTTACGTTGTCGTTAACGTTGTCGATAACGTTGTCGTTGTTTGACGGTTACACTAACTTAACACATTAAAACAAGAACTTGGCGGCACTAAGGCCTATGAAGAGACTTAAGAAGATAAAAAGTCTGTTGTAAATGTAGAGGAACGGCAGGACAGGCTTCCAACGATGTACTGGTTACCTAAACTTCATAAACGACCATATAAAGCCAGGTTCATTGCTAATTCTAGTGCTTGTACCGATACAGAACTTTCCAAATTATTAACTTCTTGCCTTACCGCTATCAAAATTCATGTTAATAGGTACTGTGAAAAAGTTTACGAACGGTCAGGAAAAAATTGTTTTGGTCAATTAAAAATTCTACTGAGGTTCTTGATAAACTAAAGTCTAGAGGATATCGCGCGTCTAGTTTGTCTACATATGATTTTTCTACACTCTATACATTTTACCCCATAATTTAATAAAAAAGAAACTAATAAATTTAATTGGGACTACTTTTCAGAGAGAGGGTGCTCTTGATCTTGCTTGTAATGCTAAACATGCTTTTTTTTTTTACTTCCGATGACCAAAACAGGTTTAAATTGTGGTTTTGCCAAAATGTTTGTGATGCTTTAGTATATCTTCTAGATAACATTTTCATCAGATTCGGTACTAAGTTACACAGACAAATTATAGGAATTCCGATGGGTACTAACTGCGCTCCTCTTATAGCAGATTTGTTTCTATTTTGCTATGAAAGAGACTTTATGATGTCTCTTTCTGATGATACTCAAGGCCATGTCATTGAAGCATTCAACCCAACGTCTAGATACTTGGATGACCTTTTAAATATTGACAATCCTTATTTTGAAGGAATGGTTATTCAAATTTATCCTGCTGAATTACAGTTAAATAAAGCAAACACTTCTGATACCGAGGCCCCATTTTTGGATTTACATTTATCAATTTTAGACGGATTTGTTTCATCTAAAATTCATGACAAACGCGATGATTTTGATTTCGACATTGTTAATTTTCCGTTTTTGGATGGTGATGTTCACTGCACCACTTCTTATTGTGTTTACATTTCTCAGCTTATTCGCTTCGCTAGGGTGTCTAGTCATTTGGCTGATTTCAATGTTCGTAATAAAAGTTTGACTGCCAAGCTTTTACAGCAGGGGTATCGATATCATAAACTTCGGAAAGCTTTTTCTAAATTTTATCGTAGACACTTTGAATTGGTTTCTAAATATAATACAGGGTTAATGTCACTTTTGCAACAAGGCATATCGGAACCTGAATTTTATGGTGACTTAGTATATAAATTACGCAAAATCGTAGGGAAACAGAATTTCCTGATCAATTTAAGAAAATTATCATACGATTTTAACGCATTGGCTATAACATAAATGTAATGCGGCAGTCTGCATACTTAGTGGATAACCCAATCACGGTTGACAACTTTGCTGTCCTCTTTAATTTCACGCCGGTGGGTCGGGGTTCAGACTCTATGATAACCCCTACATAAAGCTACATATTAGTTGGTTGGGCCGGATGTTTGTCCGTTTCTTGGCCCACCGGGGTTCAACTGGTGGTCTTCTTTTGCTCCAGTACTCCAGTGGTGTTGCTGGCGTCCAAGGGATCTCCAGGTGTCTCAACACGTTTTTGCTGTCGAATCCTCATCCTTGCTTCATCACGATCTTTTCTTGATTTTACTTGTTGACCGTGATGACTCTCTGAAGACTTAGGGGACCTGCATACGAACCGAACTACCAACTAATTGTGTGCACCGCGGCGGAGGGTGAGGGTGAAGGTTTGGGCCCAGTGAAACCGGTTTAAAACCCCCAGTAGTTGTTACTGACCGTCCATAGGCGGTACTTTCGTTGCGGTTGCATTTGTGTTATGTTCGGTGCTGTTTAATTTATTGTGTTCTCATTTTAACCCGTCTATAATAAAAATCGAAAATAAGTAATACTAGTTGATAAATGTTTTTCGTATAATATGCTTAGTCTGTTGTAACCCTTCTGTTGGTCTAAATTATTTTATTCAATAAAGATAGCTGAGTTGCCCACTATTTGGGAAAGAGCTGCCGACTCGGCTTATCACTTGTAATTTATTGTTTGTTGGGATGTCTTTGTCAATCTGTCCCTTTGATGTTGGGGATAGGGTTTGGGATCTGATTCAGTCAGTTCCTGAAGTGTAGTTAGTCTTTAAATTTACTATGACCAGTATTTCCTGGATAAGCTAATGTCGTTTACTTGCAGATACTCCCGTTCGATTGGTGAATGGAAGAACAAAATACGAAGGGCGAGTAGAGGTGTTTTATCAAGGCTCATGGGGAACCGTTTGCGATGATGAATTCAATGTAGCTGACGCCGAGGTCATATGTAGAATGCTTGGCTATTCTTGGGGGTAGGTATTTACGATTGCTCGATATAAACCTTAAAATATAACGAGCTTCCAGTTATTTTATAATGATTATTATAATAATTTTACATGGTTAGCCTTCAAAAGCTGTGAACTATGTTGTCCAGTAAATGCTGTTGTTAGGTGAGCGGTGATGTCTCGTGGCAGATGAAAGTTTAAATTAGGTTGGCTATACTGTAAAGTGACAGCTCTTGATATGTGCGATGAACTACATAGCGCTGGCTTTTAAACGGTCTTAAATGTCATTTCTTAGCGGGAGGTATGTACACAGTGCCGAATATTCAACGGCAGGACCACAAGAAGGCGCAAGTAACCGCGCAATAGTTTTCCTACGCCGTAGTACATCTTAATGGGTACAGAATCAGTTATTTGCCACTCGAATATGGTTACTCACTCTTGGATGACAATCGGGTTATCTCTATGGGACAACCAAGAGTTGATATCCATTAAAAGTTTAATGACAGAAAAATACTCCATACATCGAAGAAATGCAAACATAGATATAAATGTTAACTCGGAGTAGAATATGAAAGTAAAAATGTTCTTATTTTCTTCTAAGTATTTCGCAAATACGTCTTACATAAGGTCTAATTAGAAGACAACCTTTTAAAAAAGTGATTGAAATGTCATGACTAATACTTATTTGTCATAGATCTCCAGTCATTATATTTCTAAAGTCTGTCTAGTTTTAAATGACAATAGTGGGATACTTTCAAAATTTGCGTTAAGGTTACTGGCTCTTAAAGACCTGTTTGTTTTCATAATATAATATGAAACATGAACTCTGTAAAAGCATTTTGGGCGACATGGAGGTAATGCATGCATAATATTAGACTATGCGGAAAATACTAATTTGTATTTAAATGCATAAAATATTTTTGCTTCTTCAATGGCCCACTGCTGTACCAATGGTATAAATTCACTTAATATTTTATCCTGCAAAATCGGTGCAACCTTTTTACTGAAGAGTCATTATTTTAAGTGACCGCAATTGGCCAGCTTTAAACAACTGAAACATCCCAATTTGTTGGTGATATAATATGTTGAAAATTTGTATGCGTCATTCAAGTTGGCAACAAAAATAAACTAATACTAAACAACTTTGATATGAAGTAAAAATACAACTTGCAGGTGAAGGATCATATTCGTGGTCTCTCTTTTTTTATAGTTCATCGCTGAACTGGGAGCCAGAAAATAAATAGTATTTGTAGAGAGACTTATATTTTTTTAACAAACCCGTTCATTTTCCTTTTTGTCAGCACAGAGTTTGCCTAATGACCGACATAGTGGCATCACACGTGAGCGTAGAGCCGCTTTCTGTAACCAGTATTGTTTCTGCGTTTTTCCAATGGGAGCCCAATAAAGATATCAAACTTTAAATTCGAATATATACTGAGAGGAATAAATTTAGATATTTTTCCAAAAGGTTGTGAAATTTTCTTTAGGGTTAGTATTCCCAGGTTGTTGATCGCATAAAGTTAATTTTAATTAAGGAATCCGCGATTACATCAAACTCGGACGAAAAAGGTGACTTAACACACGTTTGACGTCACTTTAAATGAATTCACTCTTTGCGCGGGCTGACCAACAATTAAACAAAGAAAATTGTCAAAATGCTTTTGAAAGGTTTTAAATCGGTCATTTAAAAAGAAAACCATAAATGGGTTTGCAATTAAATGCATAAGAAGCCGGCAATGGGGCACGTTAGTTTGACATTAACTTGTCGAAAAATTCAACCGCCATTTTAAACATAATCAATTGACGTTTCGACTCGAATCTTTTTGCGCTTTATTACTGTCAACTTGGGGAACACTATCATCCAAAAAGATTTCCCCAGGTAATCCATTTGTTTTAAGAACCTTTCAAGATTTGAACGTTGGCGTCAAGTTTACCTTATGACGGACATTGACAAAATCTGTGATTATGCAATGACCCTTATGCGCACTCAGAGAAGAGAAACTTTAAGGTCAATATTGCTGATAGCAAGAGGATTATTGATGGTTTTAAAACCTGACGTCAGAATGACGTACTTATCGAATCTGGTGTGGTTAAATCTGCTGGAATATTGCCAATTTACTGCAACAAATTGCTTGAGAGCGTTCTGAATATTTAGATGTCACGCCGTTGCAATTTGGTTCAAGATTTTGGAACAATTCGTTAACGGTGACTTTTGCTTAGTATCAATTGCTTTGTGAATGCCAGTTTTGACGGCGTCATAAGCACATTTACGTTTAACATGATAACAATCTTTTAGCACACAAGACTGTGTCCTTGTTCACAGATGTCTACAGCGCCGCAAATTAGTTCTGGTGTCAGATTTGAAGATGTAACAGCGTCTGAAAAAGATGAGTGGCATAAAAGATTTATGGGATTTTTCGGGTTAAACCCTTGGGTACAAAGGCGACGCGATTCTGCTCTGCTAGTAAACTTTCGAACTTAATATTTGGATTTCTGGTACCCAAAATAAAACCTTACACAGCAAAAACAATACAATTTCCCACCTTTTAAATAAGTCTGAATTATAAGCTGATTTGTAAAACCTTGTTAAATTTATTTCCCTCAGTATATATTTTTCTACAATAAAAGAACTTACACGTGATTTTCACGGTAACCGTGTCTCTCCATGTTTGCATTATCGGGATGACGAGTCTAAGAGATTTGTACTACGATAGATAAATGGATCTTTTAGTATTGTTTATATATTCAGCTGCATCTTTTCATGAAATATACAGAACAAGGGTGACAACCATGACGCAAATTTAGCTTTCCGTGCAACACCCAAAATGTTATTCGAAAGTCACCTGATAGTGTATAAGTTGCTGATGCTAAGTATGTGACGTCGTCCCAAAAACACACTTGCACGTGTTGATGTCCATGAATAATGCCGTGATTTTGCCTTAAAGCTAATGAGCAGATGTATACCTGTTTAAAGTAGGTCTAGGTCATAGCTGGGTGAATTATAATGGTTCTTTGCATAATTCACGAATATTTCCGTATTTTCGCCAAAAACACTATAAATATAGAGATATGTTTTGCGCCTTATGAGAATAATATAATATTATATCCCTTTTTGACTTATGGACCTGTCCCTTTTTATCAGTTGGATGAGTCCATTTGAAGTTCTAGGGGTTTCTGGCGGATGTTTTCATTTTAATTGTACATGTATTTTGTTTGCAAAGAAGTTCTTGCAAACAAACAGTGTCGACCCTGATCTGACTTCGCGTTCTGTGGCGTCTGAACTGGGTCTGCACTGTTTGCATATATCCCCAAAACAGGCCTCTAGTCTTAAAAGAGAAAATGAATTATCTGAGAACCTTCATATATTGAATACCCCTCTATATCTTAGGGACCGCCCCAACATAAGCGTGCATGCTGGTGCCTATTACGGTTATGGGAGCGGAAATATTGTCATAGACGACCTGCGCTGTGATGGCGATGAGGTTGATGTTGCGTATTGTAAATCAAGCCCCTGGATGTCTTCATACTGCGGCCATCATAAAGATGTTGGTGTTAACTGTGGTAGGTTACCAAGAAATCAATAATAATACTAATACGTCATAGATCGAGGTGCTAAACCATTAGAAGTTTTTTTCTAAGCAACTAATACACCAAAAAATAACGAAGATTTCAGACTCGATTGTATTGAGTCTATAATGAAATGTTCAGCACTTGCCACTTCCCCTTGTATCAGCTCAGTCACTAAAGTCGAGTAGGTCTCCAGAAATAAGTGCGAAGATCGCAGTGTCTGCATTGAATATGCATATGGGCTTTTTGTGCTTTTGGTTTGGTTCACTGTTATTATACTAGATTTGGTTTGTCCGTAATAACGTAATGCTGTAATTCCGTAACGCCTTTTTCGTGTCACAGTTTTCTCAGAAACTGTTAAAGCTAGAGTCTTGAAACTTGGTATACAAATGGACAATAAGGAATTGTATGGTGGATTTGAGAATCTGACTCAATGCTCTACTTCTTCTCTTTATTCATCCATTATTCTGTATTTCAAAAGGTAAAGTTGTGTCACACTTTTCTCAACAACAGTGCAAGGTGGAATCCTCAATTTAGGTACACACATGGAAAATGAGTGATTGTATCGTGAGATTGAAACTTGACAGTACTCATTGCTTTTATTCTTCCATTTTTTATCTGTTTTTCTTTTTTTCCCTATTTAACATGCTAACATTGAAGATTTGTGTCAGAGTGTTTTCAAGAACTATTAAAGCTGGAGTCTTGAAACTTGGTATACATATGAATAATGAATTGCTGCATCGTGGGATAGAAAATCAGACTCAGTGCTTTTATTCATCTTTTTAATTGTCCGTTTTTCTGTCTTTTCAATGTAAATTTGTGTCACAGTTTACACAGGAACTATGCAAGCTAGAATCATGAAATACGGTACATATATGCAGACTGAGTGATTGTATTGTATCAATGAGACTCAGTCTTCTTGCGCATATTCTTCCATTTTTTGTCTGTACTTGTTTCTTTTCCTATTTTGTCCTCACTGAAAATTTTTTATAATAGTTTTCTCAGACATATTAAGCAATACTTTTGAAACCTGGTATACATATGTACAGCGAGTTCTTTATTGTGGGATTGAGACCTGGACCTAAAGTTCTTATTCTTCAATTTATTATACCAGTGTTTTGTCTTTCAAGGTAGATTTGTGTAATAGTTTTTTCAGGGACTGTGCAAGCTAGAATCTTGAACATTTGTACACATAACGGAGAATGAATGATTGTATCGTGGGACTGAGACTCTGGCTCATTGCTCTTATTTTTCCATTTTTATTATTTTTACTTTCTTTCCCTTTTTTTTTCATGTTAACATTTAAAATTTGTGATTAATTGCTCTTATTCATCCTTTGTTTATCTAGTTTTCATTCTTTTTATATTTAGAATGATGAAATTTTATGTTTTAATTTTCTCTGCTACTATTCAAGCTGCCATGTTCAAATCTTGATAGTCATACAAGTAATGAGTTGGTAAACTGTATATGAATGAGAATGAGGCTCCATCCTAGCTCTTATGTCTCCCTTTACTCATCTATTCAGGAACTGTCTATTGGCTTGGCTATGTGGATTCAAATTAAATCCACCTAGCCAAGCTCTTTTTACTATGACACTATACTACTAAAGCAGTGCTGTGCAGCTGGGCTATATTCAGCTTCCCTGACAGTTCTAGTTGACTTTGTTTGTAGCTTTCTAGTAGTCTTTGACCTTTTGTAGGATAGTCTCCCGGTCTTCTGCTGGGAAAGGGTAGACCTTGTGGCCTTTGGCTCTTTCTTGTTTAGCTTTGTATGCCGTCTTTATGGTCATCATTTTTCATTGGTATTTAAGGCTGTGAGTAGAATTCAACTGTGCACACAGATCGGACTGCTCATAACTGCTTTTACGCAAACATTGAGATCATAAACTTAAATCTTATGTATCAGGTTTCCAGCCTATACAGGCTAACCACCGACATGCCACATGGAAAGAGGAGTAAATGGTTACCGAGACTGCACACATTACACACCGAGACCAATGTACGGTCAACAACTCCCTCAAAAGTTTGTGACGTCTTAATTCTCACATGGTGTCTTGGGTGGGATCTGCGATTTAATTATGTCAATTTCTGAGAATTTTCCTATTTACTTTTGATGTGAGTTTCCAGCTGCAAGCAGGTCACGAACTTTCGTTCCAGTGCACCGTTGATGTTGAAACAGTATCGGAGCACCCGGAGAAAGGACCACAACACGCTTGTGTTGTATGCAGACAGATCCGAAACAGACTAAGTTTTATTTTCCTTAGGAGTCAGAGACTAGCGGTATGCTGTCACAGGTCGAGCCCCTTGACAAACAAGCTGCCACGGGGCCGGTTGCGGGGTAGACTGCTTCACTGGAAGGCCAAGTGTTCCTTAGCAGCTTGCATCACCGAGAGGGCAGAGTCGTCCGACCTCTATAAAAAAAGAGCTGGTCCGAGCCCATGATTGCGGACATATTTCTAAGAACACGAAGTGGTTGAGCTTGTGTTCGAAACGCCAAACGTCAAACGCATTTTTATAACCAAATAATTCATTCGAAAAAGGTCAATGCTGATCAATTGAACTCAAAGTCAAATGCAACAGCATTTTAGCCATTAAAATATGTAGGCGACTAGCAATTATCACAGACAAAAAGTTAGATGCTGATATTGTTATTTAAAGATGAACGAAGCTTTAAGATTACATGCACTACCCAAAAACATTGGAAGTTTCATATACAGGTAAAATGCTAAAATTTTGCCTGTAGCCTGAGAGACGCCGTGGTTGATTGGCTAGAGGCGCTGGACAATAATACAAATGATGGCGGGTTCGAATCTTCAATGGGCAAGCTAGCAACTAAATAAGCTGTCTGTCCTTCCAGCATTAAATGGATGCCTTTTTTTCAAACCAGGGAAGGTTAAACACAGCGAAAGGGAGGGTGCCTATAAGGCAGAGCAAATTGTTTTATTTTCAGCTGATGATTAGCCTATAGTGTCCGCTATAATTAATCAATAGTGGTTAAGCTCCGTAAACGCTACTTTTGGAATAATGGGTTTTTTTAAAGTGGGTGGGGTATATCAGCATGAACCAGGGGAGTCATATTATAAGCTATATTTCTCCTTCAAATTTAATGGTATTCATATATACGTTCGTTTATAAGTTAAAATAATGTCTATGGTGACATCTTTTCTCAATTTCTACCTTTCAAAGTAAAATTTCATGTCTGCAGAATTTCTTTTTTAGACACTGTCAATTTTCATTAATTTCGGTACTTTGATTTCAATATATTCTACCATATCTCTAGAACCAACGGACGACTTCTTATCAAACTTACATGAGTTCACCCTTAGGAGAGTTCAAACTGTTGATTACATTTTGATGACCTTGACCTTTGTTTCAAGGTCACAGTTAGACTTATAATGTCAATTTCAAGCCGAGTTTTGAGCATTGTCCACACATTAGCTCCTGAATTGATATGGAATCATGTCCAAAGTTGCCTAAATTAAGCATTACGAAGAGTAAGAGCATTTGTTTTGATTAAATGGCCATGACATCATCTTCAAGGTCAAGGTCAAGGTCAGACTTAGCAGAGTTAAATCATAGATTTCACATAATCAGTCAGCAGAAAGGTACCAAATCTGAGTGTTTTCATTTGAAAATCTATGTTTAATGTGCATAGAATGACCTTGACCTTGGTCTGAAGATCAACATTAGCCAAACATAATGAAACAGAACTGGGTTGAACTTAAATGATATAGAAAAGTCAATTGTGAAATACTGAACTTCTGAATATATTGGTGACCTTCAGATCAAGGTCAAGGTCATAGTATGCATATAAAGCATTGATTTACAAATAGAAACACATATATTCGTTAAAGTTCTGCTTACAAGCTGTCTGAGATTAAACTCTGTCTACTCTAACCTTGACCTTGACCTTGAAGATGATGTCCTTTCAATATAACTAGTGCTCTAACTCTTCATAATGGTTAATTTAGGCAACTTTATTCATGATTTCATATCAATTCAGGAGCTGTTGTGTAGACAATGCTCAAAACTTGATTTAAAACTGTCATTAAAAGACTAACTGTGACCTTGAAACAAAGGTCAAGGTCACAAAAATTCAATCAACAGTATACACTCTCCAAACGGTGAACCCATTTTAGTTTGGTAAGAAATTATTCATTGGTTCTAGAGATATGGTAGAATATATTGAAATCAAAGTACCAAAATTAATGAAAATTGACAGTGTCTGTAAAAGAAAATCTGCAGACATGAAATTTTACTTTGAAAGGTAGAAATTGAGAAAAGGTGTCACCAAAGACATTATTTTAACTTATAAAGAAAGGTATACATGAATGCCATTAAATTCGAAGGAGAAATTTAGCTTATAATATGACTCCCCTGGTTCATGCTGATTTACCCCACCCACTTTAATAACCCCATTTTCCCAAAAGTAGCGCTTATGGAGCTTAACCACTATTGATCCAATATAGCGGACACTATAGGCTAATTATCAGCTGAAAATAAAACATCATCAGCTGAAAATAAAACATTTTGCTCTTGGGCAGAAAAAGCTCCCCCCCCCCCCCCTTTGATAGGTTTTGCCTTTAATATGCTGTACCTGCAGTATAAATCACTGTTTAGTGTTCTTGTGACTCGAGAGAGCCAGAGTTTTGAGACTTCAGATACGGTTATGTAATGCTGAATTCTGAAATAGTCTTAAGTTTTGGAACAGAGGTCCCTAGAGTACATATCTAGACAGAGCTCAGATTAATATTAATTGGAGAGTCAATTTGATCTGGGACTACACTCTACTCCTAATCACTTTGATTATCTGGATCTATTTTTATATTTTGTCGTGTATATAATATTCATCTCAGAGTTTGTATAGTTCGTTTTTCCTTATGGCCAATATTGTGGCACTTTTGCTGATATTCTATAGTGGATACCATTCCGTTAGAACTTTCATCTTTCTCGAACGTTAGGAGAATGAAAGTATCCTCATATATGTCAAATTAAGGTACAACCATTTTATGTCATCTGTAGGTTTTCCTGTTCGGCTTGTAAACGGAAATAACTCTTATTCTGGTCGATTAGAGGTATTCAACAACACTGAATGGAAAACAGTATGTTACTATGGATTTACAACAACAAATGCTCGTATTGTGTGTGCGTCCCTTGGATTTAATTTTTCAGGGTATGTATATTTGAACAGTGTCGTGATTAAACATGGCATAAACAACTGCATACTGCGCATATAGAAAAGGACCCGACTTGGTTCAACTGAGTCATTTTATTAACAGTAATGAATATACATCACGGGTAATTGCCTCAGTCTCGGCTTAAGGAGAACTCAATGTATGAAAATGACTTCAAATGAGCTAAATGCTTCAGCAGAATCAGACATGATTATACAATCAGCACTATAATGAAGGATGCGAGACATTGGACAGCCACCCAATGTCACTAAAACACCAGCCGCAGTAATGTTAATGAAGTTGTGGGATAATTTGGAAGCAAACAAAACACCACAGAAATGAAAAGTAAAAGAAATACTTTCCCGTTAGACGTCGGGGGTTAGCCGTGGAATTTCAATTCATCAGTTCCTGATTATTGCCCTTTTATAAAAAGTGTGCATCCTTTATGGTATTGGTTTGCTATGTTCTTGGTCCGGCTCATCGGAGTTTTTCTGTTGGCCTTTTTTTGATCCAATGCTTTAGTATGGTTCTTGCTACTGAGTGCTCAGCCTGTTTTATCTCAGTATTTAGTCCTGATTTGTATGTCTACCGTCTTGATTCATTGATGGGTTACAGGTCCTTTGATCCGACCGAATAATTTGTATGTTTATGAACCACTATATAATCTACGGAGAGAATTAAGTATATTTTAAACTCAATTTAAGGCCCCAGTAATTAAGACAGTGTTCTGTTGTTGTTTACTATTATTGTCATTGTTCGTCGGCTTAATGACCCCATCTCCAATGATTTATTTTTGACTGTTCCACGGCGGTGCTTCGGATGCTGCTAACAGTTATTTTCGTTGTTTGTTGGCTTTCTAAGTAAAAAATATGTATAATCTTTAGCTTTTTATATACTGGTAGTAAAAATGGGAAAGTTACATGTTCTTTCAATGCATATTTTCATTAAACTGAATTAAAATTTTGCCAATTTTATTCTAAGCTTACAAAACGTATTCGGAGTTCAGAAAATGGATATCATAACAAAAATTCGAGATCAGTATCTCCAGATAAGTTTGACTCAATGAGGGGTTAGAATTTGGAAGTGCAATTTTGAGGTGCTTTTTGAAGACCCGTATTTGACTCAAGTTGTGAGCCATTGTAAGCAAGTCATTTCTGAGAAGTTTATCAGGAACTAGTTGTAACAAAACGGTCCAATCGCTGCTTCCTAAGGGTCGATGAGTGGAGTACAAGGCTTGGATTATCACTTTTCATGACACTTGACTCTGACTTTCATGCTTTGCACTGAAAGTTTCATAGACAATGCAAGACGGTATACCACGGACAATTAGCTAGTTTGATCAAATTGTTTCATCATGAAACGTCTGGAGAAGCCGGAATAAGTTCCATGCATTAAACTTGAACATTTTGTGGAAACGTACTGGTTAATCGGATTAAATGATTTGCTATACTTTAATTGCAAGGGAGACAGTTTCAATAACACAATATGTTTTACATCTTATTTCTTTCACATGCTGGTTAAAGGTTATTAAGTTTATAGTTTCTTATTGGTGGTTACAAGGCACATCGGGAAGTGTAAAAATTTAAGCGCTTGCGCATGTGCGTTAAGCGTTTCACATTGTCTTTTATGTTTACAGTCAAAGTAGAGTAATTCTGTAACAGTTGATACAAATCGGAAACCGATTATCTCATAAGGTTGTTTGACGTCTTGCATATGAATGATTAATGCAGCAATATTTGGAAATGTTGGTATTTAGCTTTAAATTCATGAATACTCAATGTAACGTTTCTTTTTTTGTTCAGTTTATATTACATGTATTTAGGATAGCCTCGAGATCATCTACTGGGAAAGAGCTGACATCTTTGCTTTCCTTCGTTTTGTTTTGTTTTGTGCGCCGTCTTTATTTTCTTTCCCCATTTGGTGTGAAGGGCAGGATGTGGTTAAAGACTGTGCCAGTTCCTGATCATTGCCTTTTCATATATTTTCCGGAGCCCCGGTAGCTCAATATGTTAAGAGCTTGCCCATTGATCTAGCGGTTCCGGGTTCGAGTGCCGTTGCAGACAGGAATCTTTTCAATTGTAAACGAGGTTCCACTGCACACAGCCTTCCATTATTACATAGCCATCGACCTGATATGACTGAAATACTGCTTAAAAGGACGTAAAATCGCCAGTCATCCATCCATCTCATATATTTTCAAAGTTGATTATATACCTAAATATTTTCACTGGTCGACAATTTCTTTTAGGTGAACCTATACTGGGCTAACGATGTTCATATATCCATGCTAACACTCATTCACGCGACGTTGCGCGTAAGTGACATCACGGATAAATCAAGTGGTTGATTGGACGATGTAACGTTCGATAAACGCCACGTCACAGTGACGGCTGTTGACCAAACACGTCATTTCCATGGCATTTAATTATTCGAAGCTTCACGAATAAGTAACAAAATTGATGTGAAAACATAGCATAAATACAAAAGATAAACTCCGGAAGTTCATGGAAGTATGAACTCAATGGGTTCCGTGCAAAGCTAAAGTAAGGTACTTTGCAGGTAGACCATTGCATTTATGCTTCCATGTACATCCGAAAAATGGCATCTATTTTTTAAATATGTTTGTGCGACGCGCTTCTTTTGATGCAAGCCGATTATATTCTCGTGGTGAAACGGCGAAACATCCCACCGTGAAACAGTAAATGACTAGGCTACAATAGGAACCACATGGAACCACCACCTCTATTAGTCGGTACTGCGGAAAGGCTGGTACAGACACAAGCAGATAGACAGACAGAGAAGAACTTTATGCTCTCAAATTTCATATAAACATTAATTTACTCGATGAGGCACTACTCTAGTACTAATCATCATGGCAAACGGAAGGTATTTTATGTAACACTTACACTCGTCGACAATTTCTTTCACAATGTTCATACAATAATGAACAACACTCATTTACGCAGCGTTTCGCGTAAACGACGTCACAGATAATTCAAAACGTTGACTGGCCGGAGTAACGTTCAATATACGTCATGTAATAGTGACGGATGTTTAACGTCAAAACCAAGCACATTGGTTTATAACTGTTCTACGTCCTTTCCTTGGCTTTGAATTAGTCAAAACCTCACGAATTAGTACCAAAATTGATGTGAAGAAAGTAATATATTATTCTGAAAGATAGATTTCATTTTTCGGAAGTTTATGAAAGTATGAACACAATGGGTTCCGTTCAAAGTTAAAGTGACTTACTTTGCACGTAGCCCATTGCGTTCATGCTTCCACGAACTTCCGAAAAATTACATTTCTAAAATATGTTTGTGCGACGCGCTTGTTTTGGTGAACATGCAGGCAAACATGCTAACTTGATAGCTATTATCGGTTTGATTAACATTATCAGCTTGCTTAACAAACGAATCCATACTTGATCATAAGGCAAGTAAAGAGCAGCGTGACTTAGTGTTACAGGAACGATCAATGACGCACTAAAACATCGTACTTCTAAAAAGAGTTTATTACGGTCAGCAACGACGACAGATAGATCTTTGAATTCGGATCACTTGTGTTCGTAGCGCAAATCCTCGTATCCTGACGACTCATTTAGTCAAATTCAAAGTCTCTGACCGGCTTCTTCTTCTAATCCATTTGATATCTGCTTGCACAAGGCCGGTGTTGAAGTTGTCTCTTTTCATTTATTTATAATATTTTATTCAGAAGTCCTTCAGTGTATAATGCCAATATGTATGGTAGAGGATACGGGTCAATTAGTCATTCAGAGTGGTCCTGTTCCGGAGATGAGGAAGAACTGTTCGATTGCTCGACGCAAAGTTCAGCCTACTATTCATGCGGATATCATTATTCTTATGTTGATGTTGGGATATCATGTGGTATGTATAGGCGTTGCGTTTGCTATGGGACTTTGTTTTTCAGTAACTTCAACCTGTTTGCACAGTCAATATATTTGGCGTCATTATATTACTTCATAGAATGAATATCAAAACATAAACTGGCAAACAGAATAATTTTTAAAATTTCTGTAGTTCGTTTCATTATTACAAATTTAGTTCTATAATTTGCGCGAAAAAAAAATAGTTTGCATAGGCAATAATGTATCTTACCCGCTCTGTTATCAGCCCGCTTGTATGGTGAATAAAGACAGATAATAAAGCCTGCGCGAGAGGTTCCACGCGTTGTCTAACTTATATGGAAGATGACGTCAGTCGATTCGATTTACGTGATGCTATGAGCCCTTTTGGGAATGACTTCAGATTTTGACATTGTGTCAATTTTACCTGGTTTCGTCGCCAGTCAACTCTTGATCATTATCAGCCCTCGAACTAAAGCTCTCGAGCTAATGAGGGGGTCGTCTGGGGTTGATAAATTGGCCAATAACCAAACACCATTTGATGATCTCTTTCTTGAAAAATGAAGGTGATGGGCAGGTCTAAAATGGAGTTTCAAGTGACTCAAGGGAAATCTACAACAAATATCATATAAAGCTTTCTATTAGATTTAGAATTTAATCTCTCATTGGCAGTCTGATTCTTCATTGGGCTTGATATAAGCTTACGGTCAAAAATAAAAGCAAAAAAAAACAAACAAATAAAATAAAATAAAATAAAATAAAAAAAATGTAAATCAGGGTTGAAAAGATGGTCAAACATGTGGATATTTTTATAGTATATTGCTGCGATATCCCGTGCATTGGGGTAGTATATATAAGCAAATTGAATAACTTTCCATCGAAAAAAATGCGTCTTCAGAAACTTACACACATAAACTGACGTGACAAGTGCTTTGTCTTATTACTAATACCTTATCCACTGTATGGTTGTTCTCGCCTGCCCCGCCTACCATTCATTGTTAAGGAACCTTGATTAAAATGTCCAGTCTGTACATGAGCAGTGAGTTTACACATGTAGTTATAAAACCAGAGGGCAGTGAGTCCCTGAATTGCGCAGCAGGGTCTAACCTTGTTAATCAGTGGGCCCATATATGTTTTGCATTAATTCTATACCTGTGCAATTGTTTCGTAAGTTTTAGCATACCCCCAATTGCATTCTAGCTAAGCGGAATGTCTTGGTTGTCAAAAACTTTCACTTACCATTGAAATAAATAAATCAAGGCACATTGCCAAGGAGTCCAAAATGTTCGGTGTATTCAATATTGCGAAAAGCGATTTTGCAACCTATCAAAGTTATTTTAACTATATTGCCTGGTGCTGAAATGCTTCCACGTAGATAAGATTTTTTTCTTGGTGCACAGGAATATGGTAATGAAAAAGCCAGATCCATGATTAAATAACAAATATTCAAACATGTTATACATAATGAAACTCCGGATAGTTTTTTTTTCTCTGGAAGAAAATATTCATCCTGAAAAAGAGGAAGACGGGACCTTCTATTTGTAGCAAATCAGTATAGGTCCTTTTGCAAAAAAACGGTTAGGCTCGCCAGAAACATTTAATAAATAGAGTTCCTATTCTTCTATTTGCGAACTATTGAAAGCATACTTTTTACGGCATTTTGGCTCTGGCAATTAGAAAACAGAAGAGAAGAGAGGGGTGGAAACAGTTTATGCAAATGTTTCGTAAGTCTTATTACACCCTTATTTGTTGTATTATATGCTTTGAAACTGAGTAGAGGTGCTGTCTCTTGCTCTTTCTTATATTGATTTATGTGTATGCCCCCATGACAATAGTCAGAGGGCATTATGGTTTATTCTTGTTCGTCTGTCCATCCGAACGTCTGTCTGTCCGTCCGTCCATCCCCCCTAAAAGTTTGTTGGATCAACTCTTCCTACAGTTTTTGAGCGATCAATCTGAAGTTTGCACATTAAATGCAGGCAAACTGTACACAAAGGGGTCTAGTCTCCCATAATTTCTAAAAGCAGGTAGGATCATCAAGTTTTGTTACCTCTCTCATAGCTGTCAATCAAAATAACCACTTTATGAAAGTGATACCAGTGAACCTTAATTGGTTTCTGCTGCATCTGTTTTCTTTCAGCTGATAAACATTGTGTTTTGTCAAAAAAAAATACTGAACACTTATTTCCAGTATTTCAGGAAAATTATGCTATTATATTTTCAGATTCTTTGTCAGCATTAATATTAAAGTTCAAAAAGTGTAGACCCTGATCAGACATTGCATTTTGATGCTGCATCATAGCTCCAGGGGCATTTTTCTGAATTATGATTGAAACATAGTTTTCAGTCACTCATTTGAACTTCCTCACTGAGGCGGTTCTAACGAGCCTCAAAAATCTATTTTTGGAACATGAATGAAAAAAAAAATCAAATGGAAAATGACGTTTTTCAACTCATTAAAGCAGGTCAAATTTTGCACAGGCGTTTTAATGTAATGAAAGGTGGGGTTCAAGGGGTATACCTTAACTTTCTTATTTATGATTCAAACATAGATTTTGTATTGAGGCGTAAGTAGAGATCCTCAAAGACCTATGTAAGAAGCATATATAAGACAAAAAAAATCGTATGAGCATTTTTATTTCAAGCCATAAGAGGAGGCCAAATTTTGCATGGGAGTGCTAATGTCTTACACTCATGGTCATTTGTTTGGTAAAACAGTGGACATTATTTCGACAATGTTGTCAAGGACGGCGTCATGACGTTTCGTCGGTGCATGACATTTTGTCAAAAGTCAAAATTAGCGCATCTTAAAATTCTAATAACTAAATTGTGATTGATTCTGTTACATGTTATTTCTCAAAGGATCATTTAAATCCATATTCTGTTTGGGTGAAGATAAGGGTGGTGTTATGCGGACAGTTTTCGATAACTAAAATTTTCGACGCAATGTCAGAGATTCCACTTTCATCTTGCCAGTATCCAAGTGTCATTTAACGTGTGATCATATCAAGTTTTAGCGTGACTTTGCGAGGCAAAATGTGCTTGTGTCATGCCCTTCATGTGCATCTGCGTGCGCGTGCTAGTGTACGTGTGTCATTGTAAAATATTCACCTGTTGTGTTTAGCTCAGTTTCTGAGTAGCCGTAAGGGCTAGAGTGTTCAAACTTGCTCCAACAATACAACTGAAAGCAGCGATGCATATCGGGCCATGGGGAAAATTTCATGGTTGATTGAATATAGAAAAAATGATGGTGTGGTAGCCCTGTAAGAGACCTTTTTCATTTTTGAATGTTGACAGATCCACTTCTCCTATAAGGTGTAGCTACTTAAACTGTTGGAGAGTGGAAAACAGTGTATACCCATATCTGACTGCTCCTTGAGAAGCAGTCAGATCTAAAGGAGGAGAAGTCAGATCTGGCTCTACATTGTTTACTCAGGTAGGCCTATGCTTTTCCAAATACATGGAATTTAAGGTAAGAGCTTTTTCATGTCTGTCTGCTAAACTCCGTTCATTAATTCTGAAACTGGGTTTTTTGCTGCTCATACTTTTATAATTTAATCAATCCAGGTAAGACTGTGCATACTGATAATGCTAGGATTCCGCCGATTTCCCATTAATGTGTCCTATGTCTCTGTCCTTCGTAAGATGCTAACCTGCACAAAACTGCAAATTTCAGATTTTCAGCCCGAGACTAAGTCCACCAGATAGGTTGGAAACGCCTTTTAATACCATATAAAGTGGTCGCTATAAATAGTTTGTGTACGGGTGGGGTTACTATTCTAACACATGATCTGCGCGTGCGAAATTAGTTAGCGTGACAACAAGCTTGTCATCCAGATAGTTTTGTCTCAATTTGAAATTGATTACAACGCATAAATTCACACAGGACAAGGTTTACAGTGTTTCACCATGGTATCGCTACCGCAAGCAACGTCTAACCGACGTCATATCAGCGTCAGTGCGACGTTATGGTGTTCACGGCGTTATTTTTAATATAACAGCTTGCCGCAGTATGTAATAAAGTTCTAAAGTTCCAAAACATTTATTACCAACGTTGCGTTAAAACTGCAAAGTCAAATACAAGGACAAAATGATCAAACCGTGCACCTCCCAAACTGATTACAGCTCCCCTTAATCAGTCTATTCCTCCTTCTTATCCCCGACCACTCTCACCCCAACTCTAAGAAAATAATAAAAGAAAATCTCCCCCACACAACCTACAACCCCCTGCCCTCAATAAGTCTCCCATCCAGACTCCCATACTCCCACCCCTCGACACGCCCCCACACACTTCATTTCAACAAACTATTCCCTCGATTTGTCTACCACTCCGACCTGTTACGAAATGAATCGGATCGTCGAATATGTCAAGTTGTTATTCATTTTTATCCTTTTAATCAGTTTTAGGGTACCTGTGGTAGTAAAACATTTACTGAAATTGTGGCTATTTGTCATGCATGAATTATCGGTGAATACCTACATGGTAAAAGCGAGTCGCATGGTTTTAAGGTGAGATACATACTATTAATAATCGTAAATTATTATTGAAATTTAGACGTGGCTTGATCTTCAAAGTGAAAGGATATGATATTATATTAGAGTGCCTAGATTCAGTGTTAAGACCTGAGGAGTAAGATTTTATTATATTTATTCAGAATAGTTTTGGCTAAGAATGAAATATGTGACTTTGTTGATAATGATCATGCTGCCCATGGTATTTGTATTTAGGAAGTTTTGTAAATTACGGAAATAGTTTATAACACTGATGTAGGTTGCAATGGTGTGCGTCTATTTGACGTCGAGTGACGTCAGTTGCATTCATGTTATTAATGTGACGTCAGTTGCATTAATGTTATTGCGACGTCAGCACTTTTTATATTAGTTTCATGTATACGTGGCCTATAGAAGTAGATTGATTTGTAATGGAACTTATTTATATACTCGTGACGTCGATTGACGTCATGCCATGTACCGCATTAAGGTTTTTCAAGATGTTATAACGGTATCATTTGGTCGTCATGCGTTTGCCTACACTAGATGACGTCATATGGTATGACATCATTGGTGTCATGATGTCAGATCAAATGTAATGATCCCAAGTGTGTTAGAAACACTTATAAAGCTATTTAAAGGATATATTCTATGGCAAATGGTCATACGCTTAGTTTAAAGAAATGAAATAATACATATGCGAGTTAGATTTTTGGTAAATCAATTTAATGTAAAAAGATCATTGATTGTATCAATCATGTATTATCTGGGGTATTTCATGGTGATACCTGTTGACGTCAGTATACTTCTTGACAATGTTTGACGTCAGATCCTTCGACGCACATGTGTGGTAGGATCTACGTTTCTTCATTGGCCGAAGTGTTAAGCACAGTTTAGGCTTTACATCGTGAGCGCGAGTTGTGTCTAGTGACACGGCTGGCGTGTGCACGTTATGCTCGGCATTCATCGAGGGCGTTGTATGGTATTTCCAAGACAGGCCCAGGTCATATGTATTGTTATTATGTTGTTATAATGTATTAAGTGTAAGTTCGTTATTTGTAGGCACTTCAAGTCCGGCAGTCAACTGTTTGGGCTTAGAGCCACGTCTCACCTGGAAATATTATATACATCTCCAGGTTAATACTAACCCGGGTAGAGGCACAATTACAACGCCACTTGTGCAAGATTCCTAGCAAGGCGGGAAGCACTTAATCTAGGCGAAATCGGGCGGTGACGTCGATGTGATTGCTGCGATGATGAAGTGTTCGTCCACTAAGGTGTTTCTCATAATATATAGACTGGTCCCTGGTGCGATCCAGGGAACGACCAGTATATAAGTGCGTGCGCGATATGGAATAAGTTGGTGTTTCCCATAAGATATAGACTGGTCCCTGGAATGATCCAGGGAGCGACCAGTATAATAAAGCCGGCAACGGTATAAAGGCCTTATTTTTTTGTTGTGAGTTAAGTTAACGTCTTTGTTCTTTGTATTTTCCTTTTAGTTCATGGCGCTGAGCCGAGTACGGTGTTGACGTCAGACGGTAATGATTTTGCGTATCGTACGCAGATAGATTACAGATTTGAAACAAACACCTAACTTGGGCCAGCGACATGAACTGATATGTGTTGTATTTATTGTAGTTGTGACAAGTGTAAATTGTATTGTTTGTATATAGAACTTACATTACCATATATATAAACTTCAAAAATTCTAACGTTGTTAGCGTTTCTTTGTTAATGTAATACACTGGTCGATAACCCTTTAACCGGAAGTTACCCTCCGCCGTCATGGCGACGCATAAGGCTCTACACCCGTGTCAACCGTGTGTAAAACCTTCTGCGTAACAGACCTCTACCCCGCGACAGGAAAACCTTAATGTAAAAACTACATCGTCGAACCTTACGGCTTGCGCAAAGATCAGAGTCAACCGGAAGTCGAAGTCAGCCTCACGGTACCGAGTTTAAGTGAAAAGCTAAGACACATTGTTACGAAATGGATCCGATCGTCGACTATGTCGTCGAAATCATTTTTATCCTTTCAATCAGTAGAGCTACAGTTTTTAGGGCAACTGTGGTAATAAAACATTTACGGAAATTGTGACTACGTTATGCATGGGTTGTTTGTGAATACCTCTCGTGGACAGCGTATTGCATGATTTTAAGGTGAATACCTGCACGTGTCTTTTGATTGTGGACAGCGTGTTGCTTGATTTTAATGTGAATACCTGCACGCTTAGATTCGAGTCCCATGATTTAAAAGTGAGACGCATAGTATTTATACTCCTATTCTTTAATGAAAAGCTAGACGTGGCTGTTTAATTCTAAGGTGAATTGATGGGTGTTATATTGTTGTGTGCCCAGATTCTGTGTTAAGACCAGAACGGTAAGAGTTTATTATATTTTTTAGAATAGTTTGGCTAAGAATGAAAAATGTGACTTCTGATTGATATTGTATGATTATATGTGTCGACTGATTTGATTTTGTTGACAGTGATCAGGCTGTGCATATGTCGACCAATTTTGTTTATACTGACCATGCTGCGCAAATGGTATTTGTATATTAGGAAGTTTTGTAAATTACGGAAATAGTTTATATCACTGATGTTGGTTGCAATGGTGTGCGTCTATTTGACGTCCAGTGACGTCAGTTGCATTCATGTTATTGCGACGTCAGCACTTTTTACATTAGTTTCACGTATACGTGGCCTATAGAAGTAGATTGATTTGTAATGGAACTAATTTACATACTCGCGACGTCAAGTGACGTCATAGCATGCACCGCATTAAGGGTTTTTTCCATACATTATAATGGTAACATTTGGTCATCATGCGTTTGATTTGCCTTCACTAGATGGCGTCATATGGTATAACATCATTAGCGTCATGATGTCAGATCAAACGTTATGATCCCAAATGTGTTAGAAACGCTTATTCAGCTATTATATTCTATGGCAAATGGTATTACGCTTAGTTTAAAGAAATGAATTAATACATATGCGAGTTAGATTTTGGTCAATCAATTAAATGTAAATAGGTCATTGTTTAGATTCATTCATGTTTTATGTGGGGTATGTCATGGTGATGCCTGTTGACGTCAGTATACTTCTTGACAATGTTTGACGTCAGATCCTTCGATGCAAATGCGTGGTAGAATCTACGTTTCTTCATTGGCGGAAGTGGTAAGCACAATTTTAGCTTTACATCGTAATCGCGAGTCGTGTCTAGTGACACGACTGGCGTGTGCACGTTATGCTCGGCATTCGCCGAGGGCGTTGTATGGTATTTCCAAGACAGGCCCAAGTCTTACGTATTATTATTATGTAGTTACAATGTATTAAGTGTAAGTTCGTTATTTTTAGGCACATCAAGTCCGGCAGTCAGCTGTTAGGGCTTAGAGCCACGTCTCACCTGGAGATTCGATATACGTCTCCAGGTTAATACCAACCCGGGTAGAGCAGTTACAACGCCCTTGTGCATGTTTTCCTAGCAGAGGCGGGAAGCACAAAATATCGACGAAGGCGATTTTATTACTGCGGAGGTGAAAGTGGTACAGTGTTCGTCCACTATAGTGTGTCTTGTTATATATAGACTGGTCCCTGGTACGATCCAGGGAGCGACCAGTATATAATCGTGCACGTGTTAATATAAGTTGGTGTTCCTGATGATATATGGACTGGCCCATGACATGATCCAGGGAACGACAAAGTGAAGTCTACCAACAAAAGGCCTTGTTTTTTTCGTATGAGCTCAAACTGACGTTTTTTGTTCTTTGGTGTTTTCCTTTAGTTCATGGCGCTGAGCCGAGTACGGTGTTGACGTCAGACGGTACTCTATTTGCGTATTGTACGCAAATCGATTACAGATTTGAAACAAACACCTTACTTGGGCCAGCGACATGAACTGATATGTGTTGTATATTATTGTAATTGTGACAGTTGTAAATTGTATTGTTGTATATAGAATTTACGTTATATATATAAACTTCAAAAAAGTCTAACGTTGTTAGAGTTTCCTTGTTAGTGTAATACACTGGTAGATAACCCTTTAACCGGAAGTCACCCTCCGCCGTCCTGGCGACGCATAAGGCTCTACACCCGTGTCGACCGTGTGTAAAACCTTCTGCGTAACATGCATATTAATGTTTCTTTTCTGAAATAGTACGAAATGCGATCGAATCGTAGGCTATGTCAAAACTGGAAAACTAGCTATTTACACAACAACGGTGCGATGCATAACGTGGCCAAACTATCTACTAAGGTAGTCCGCCCCCAAATTATCTTGGCCGCGGATAGCAACGATCCTGAATCTGTACGGCTGTAATTTCATGGTCCAACGCATGATTCGGGGATTGAGCACCTTAGCTGTCTGCATATAGGACAAAGGTTTGTGGTCGGTTTCAAGTAGGAACTCCGCCCCATACAAGTACTTACGAAATTTCTCAACACCCCAGATTATACCCAAACATTCCTTTTCAATTACAGAGTAGTTCCATTCCCGAGGTAACAATTTCTTGCTAGCATAAGCAATCGGCAAACGACCTTCACCTTCGCATTCCTGAAGCAAAATAGCTCCAAGACCAACGTCTGAAGCGTCTGTTCGGAGTACAAACGGGTTACCTTCTTGAAAAACAGGTAAGCGAAGAATAGGACTAGACGTGAGCCTACTCTTCAGGGTTTGAAATGCCCTTTCATGCTGATCTTGCCAATCTTTGATAGAATTAGGTCTATCCCGTTTAGTTAAATCAGTCAGAGGAGAAGCTATGGATGAGAAATTTGGGATAAATCGACGGTAAAACCCAGCTAATCCCAGAAAATATTTAATTTGCCTTTTCGTACATGGACGAGGAGCATCTCTGATGGCCTGTATCATGTCCTCTTGCGGTCGTACTGTCTGTCCGACGATATTGTGCCCAAGGCACTCGATACCGCCATAACCGATCATGCATTTAGATGGTTTTGCCGTCAATTTGGCCGACCTGAGCCGATCTAACACTTGACGTAATGACGTCACATGATCCTTCCATGTTTCAGTAAATATCCACATGTCATCAACAAAGCTGTCAACATTTGGGAGATTGGACAATATGATTCTCATTAACCTACAAAAAGAGGCTCCCGAACTGACCAAACCGAAGGGCATAGTTTTAAACTGGAATAAACCATTTGGCGTTTCAAATGCTGTTAAAGGTTTAGACCTTTCAGTAAGACTGACTTGCCAATAACCCTTACTCAGGTCCATCTTTGTAAAGAATCTATGTCCCGACATTTTATTGATAACCTCCTCCATATTTGGCATAGGTTCTGCATCGAATTCCGTCACTTTGTTAAGCTTCCGGAAGTCGATACAGAATCTAACTGACCCGTCTTTCTTCGGGACTAGGACAACAGGAGATGAATACGGTGAAATCGACGGCTCGATTACCCCTTAATCTAACATATCCTGTATCTCCGTCTCCATGACGTTACGCGTCTTATACGGGATAGAATAACCTTTCGTCCGTATGGGTTCTGACGTGAGTAGTTTGATATCGTGCTGTATTTGATCAATTCAACCGGGTAAACTTGATAGTACATCCGGGTACTGTTTAATCAACGCTTCAACCTCCATACGTTGTTCTGACGTTAACGTATCTGAAATACTGACGTCATTATAAGTTTCCGGTTCTTTAGCTGTCGGAAAAGCACAATCATCAAGAGAAAACTCATCACTACCATCGTCATCAACCGACTCTGTAGTCTCAGTCGACAATAAACAATGTGACGGCACAGTACGACGTTCGACATACTGTTTCAGCATATTAGCATGATATGTACTCACGACACCATTGACGTCGATTTTATAGTCCATTCTATTCACCACCTCTACTACTTCATATGGACCCTTCCACTGCAAAAACAGTTTATTACTGTCAGTTGGCAGTAATAACAGTACTTTATCTCCCACGTTAAATTTACGCGACCTAGCGCGTTTGTCATAATAAGCCTTTTGCTTTACTTGTACTTTCCGTAAATTATCATGTGCTAACTTACACGTCTGCTCTAATCGTTCTCTCAACTCAATTACGTACTGGTACGTAGACAGAACCTGCTCATCCTGTACCTCTTCAGACCATAATTCACGTAATATTGCCATAGGGCCGGCCCTTAACGTTACGTCCGTATAACAATTCGAACGGAGAAAACCCTAATGACTCTTGCGGAACCTCCCTTATTGCAAACAGTAGTGCTGGGAGATATTTATCCCAGTCTTTTGGACGTTCTGCGCACATCCTACGTAGCATTTGCTTCAACGTCGCGTGAAAACGCTCTACAAGACCGTTACAGATAGGATGATACGGCGTCGTGGTTAACTGCTGGAGTGATAACAGCCTGCTTACTTCTTTCATAACTTCAGCAGTAAACTGACTTCCGCAATCTGTTAACATTTCATCAGGTATGCCAACTCTACTAAACATCTCAACTAACGCTTCGGCTACGCGTTCCGTCTCAATGCCGGGTAACGCTACCGCCTCGGGATATCTCGTCGCATAGTCTATCATTGTTAAAATATAGCGGGATTTCCTGTCAGAACGAGGTTCTATCGGTCCAACTATATCAACAGCGACTCGTTTAAATGGTGTGTCAATCTGTGGCAACTTTCCTAAAGGAACCTTAGTGACACGACCTTTTAGAACAGTCCTTGACATATGTCACAAGATTTACAAAACCTTGCCACATCACCACAAACTCCAGGCCAAAAGAACTCAGTTAACACTCTATCCATAGTTTTCTTTATGCCCAAATGACCTGACATCAAGGTTTCGTGCGCCAATCTTAACACCTTTTCACGAAAACCTTCAGGGATAATAAAATGCAAAGTGACCTTGTTTCCCTTAGTTAACTGCCTATACAATAAATCTTTCTTTCGGATAAACTTAGTTTCACCCCGGTTCAATCCACGACTAATAGTCACATTCCCAGATTCCACTCTTTGCCTTATGCCATTCAATTTAGGGTCAACAACTTGGGCCTGCCTCAACGCCTCCTTATCACTAGCAATAATTTGATCAGGAACTTTAAGTTTCTTATAGACCTCTTCACCTTGCTTAGCTTGTGACCTAGTCACTGCCGCCATTGCAAAATGGGACATATCGGGAAGTTTTGATCCGTCAATATTTCCAATAACCAGGTCATACAATGTATCTTCCATGCACAATGCCTCAGTTTTTCCTGTGAAAAATGGACAATCTATGTCAACCATTGCTAAGGGATACCTTCGGGTAGATTCATCAATCAAAGTTACATCAGATTCTCTACCAAGTAACTGATCATTAGAAACCAAGTTTCTACGAACGACACACCCAGTACAACCTGTGTCCCTTAAAACTACAACAGTCTTATCATTAACCGTACCCTGCGCTGTTGGTAATCGCGACCTTAAAAAGTAACAGACACCTTCCCTATCCATGTTATCATTGATTAATGGTCTTTCTTCCTTACTCTTATAGAGACCTTCAATTTCATGAGACCTATTCATTGTAGTTTTACAAAAGCTCATTTGATGTCCGCCACCCCGACCACGTCCGCGGGAATAACCCCGACCACGGCCACGATCTGAATTACTACCCTTCGTCTGTACAGTATCGCTCTTACTCTGTGATCTTTGTGTCTCATCTTTCGGTGCATAACTACTCCCCTTATTTGCACTATATCCGCTTGCACTTGCAACCACCTCCGCACTATATGCTTGCTTCCTATCGGGATTCTTAAAACATTTATATGTTAAATGTCCCTTACCACAAATACTACATTTTATCTCTGGCTTCGCACTCGGCTTATTATCAGACCTACTCTGTGTTACGCCCTTACTATCACGCTGCCCCTTATTAACACAAGCGTAGACACCGCCACGTGCTTCTGCAAATAAATCTGCTTCCCTAGCCATCTCACCTAGATTCGTGAATGTTTTCGGTTTCAAATGAACATATAGTTCTTTACTACAGGATTCTAAAAACTGATCTCTAGCGAAAAAATCGCAAACAGCTTCGTAAGACTGGTCTACCTTCGCCATTTTCAACAATTTATTAAGATACGACCTAAGTCTACTACTAAACTGAATAAACGTTTCGGACTTTTCAGGCCTATCATAGCGAAATTTCTTCCTAAATCCGCGTTCAGTCATATCAAAATTCTTTAACAACGCATCTTTCAACTTGTCATAATCTGCTGCATCATCTACAGACAATCTATCATAGACATCAAGCGCGCGACCTTTAAGTAATGCGCTTAAATATGCAGCCCAAACGTTTTTATCCCATTTGTTCGCCGTCGCGTATTTCTCAAACCTTGATAAGTAACTATCCATTTTGTCCTTACTTTCATCAAAATACGGTAATTTGGGATCTCACGCATGCGCTAACTTTTCATCCTTCTGTTTTTCTAATTCTACTCTAAACGTTACCTTCTGCAAATCTATCTGATTCTTCAACTCGCGTTGCTGCAATTCAAAACTATACTTCAACTTTTCTAACTCAACTTCGCTCGACAACTTCGCTTCCTTATCGCTTTCGACTTGAGACAACTTAGCTTCCCTATCTTTCTCGGCTTGCCGCTCTATGCTTTCAATTCGCGCCATCTCGATTTCCCTATCCGCCGCAATCTTAGCTTCTTCCGTCGCCCTATCCGCCGCAATCTTAGCTAACTCAATTTCCCTATCTTTTCCGGCCTGCGCGATCCTAGCTAACTCAATTTCCCTATCTTTTTCGGCCTGCGCAATCTTTTCTTTATCAAGCTCCCTTACCGCGTGCCTTTCTGCCCTCTCAGTCTCTTGCTGTTGCTTTACAAAATCCTGCAAAGCCTGCCCCTCATAACCTAACTCCTTTCCCGTCTTAACTAACTGATCCATGCCGCTTAACGTAATGCTCACGTTAACCTAACTGAAACCGACGTTCACTTAAAGTCACACACGTTAACTAAAACGTTAACAATAATAATAACAAACTAGTCCAACTAATACGCTGATTAATAAGTATACTCGCGATCTAGGCGTAGCTATTAAAGTTACGTTCATAACAGACCGGAAATGACGTCATAAACTGACGTTGACTTTGCCGAGAATTACTTTTCACTTTCAAATGACACAATTAGATGACGTAAATAACCCCTATTACAATTACGCCCAACTTGATCTAGCGTATCGGATATACAAACGTAACGTATGTAACGCAACGTATTAACACTGACACGACACTGTACGTCCTACATTACAAAACCTTATAAGATACCAACGGTAAATCAAACTTAAGATTCCGCTATTAGGTTTAATTCATTGTAACGATATTATATTACGTTACGAGTAACCTACGTTACTAAATCAGGACATAAAATGGACCTCAATAACGGTTACGACACAACGTACAAACGTTTAAGTTAATAAACTTACAGATTGTCATGCAACAGCAGTGCCAAGGTACTCAACCGGACCTTAAAACTAAATATGTATCATCCGTGCCAAGACAATTCAGGTCTATATACCTCAGTTTCCCCACTCAGATATGCAACCTGTTACATTCTATCACAAATTAATGCCTGGGCTATCGCACTTCATCACGCAGGGAATAAGGATAGTTGACCTTAATTGAGTGTAGGTTACATTTACAAAGAATTTAGTGGCAAAATTTCTCCCCTCAATTCACAGCCTTACGTCACCTTAGATAAGAACAATCAGAAAGTCAATAAAAAAAATGCCTGACAAAATTATGCCTAGATTCTGTATATATTGTCAATGTGTTACACTGGCAGATATTAACCGGAAATCAAATCCCACTTCTGACACCATGTTACGCAGAAGGTTTTACACACGGTCGACACGGGTGTAGAGCCTTATGCGTCGCCAGGACGGCGGAGGGTGACTTCCGGTTAAAGGGTTATCTACCAGTGTATTACACTAACAAGGAAACTCTAACAACGTTAGACTTTTTTGAAGTTTATATATAATGTAAATTCTATATACAACAATACAATTTACAACTGTCACAATTACAATAATATACAACACATATCAGTTCATGTCGCTGGCCCAAGTAAGGTGTTTGTTTCAAATCTGTAATCGATTTGCGTACAATACGCAAATAGATTACAGTCTGAAGTCAACACCGTACTCGGCTCAGCGCCATGAACTAAAGGAAAACACAAAGAACAAAAAACGTCAGTTTGAGCTCATACGAAAAAAACAAGGCCTTATGTTGGTAGACTTCACTTCGTCGTTCCCTGGATCATGTCATGGGCCAGTCCATATATCATGAGGAACACCAACTTATATTAACACGTACACGATTATATACTGGTCGCTCCCTGGATCGTACCAGGGACCAGTCTATATATAACAAGACACACTATAGTGGACGAACACTGTACCACTTTCACCTCCGCAGTAATAAAATCGCCTTCGCCGATATTTTGTGCTTCCCGCCTCTGCTAGGAAAACATGCACAAGGGCGTTGTAACTGCTCTACCCGGGTTGGTATTAACCTGGAGACGTATATCGAATCTCCAGGTGAGACGTGGCTCTAAGTCCTAACAGCTGACTGCCGGACTTGATGTGCCTAAAAATAACGAACTTACACTTAATACATTGTAACTACATAATAATAATACGTAAGACTTGGGCCTGTCTTGGAAATACCATACAACGCCCTCGGCGAATGCCCAGCATAACGTGCACACGTCAGCCGTGTCACTAGACACGACTCGCGCTCACGATGTAAAGCCAAAATTGTGCTTACCACTTCCGCCAATGAAGAAACGTAGATCCTACCACGCATGTGCGTCGAAGGATCTGACGTCAAACATTATCAAGAAGTATACTGACGTCAACAGGCATCACCATGACATACCACACATAAAACATGAATGAATCTAAACAATGACCTATTTACATTAAATTGATTGACCAAAATCTAACTCGCATATGTATTAATTCATTTCTTTAAACTAAGCGTAATACCATTTGCCATAGAATATAATAGCTGAATAAGCGTTTCTAACACATTTGGGATCATAACGTTTGATCTGACATCATGACGCTAATGATGTTATATCATATGACGCCATCTAGTGAAGGCAAATCAAACGCATGATGACCAAATGTTACCATTATAATGTATGGAAAAAACCCTTAATGCGGTGCATGCTATGACGTCACTTGACGTCGCGAGTATGTAAATTAGTTCCATTACAAATCAATCTACTTCTATAGGCCACGTATACGTGAAACTAATATAAAAAGTGCTGACGTCGCAATAACATGAATGCAACTGACGTCACTGGACGTCAAATAGACGCACACCATTGCAACCAACATCAGTGATATAAACTATTTCCGTAATTTACAAAACTTCCTAATATACAAATACCATTTGCGCAGCATGGTCAGTATAAACAAAATTGGTCGACATATGCACAGCCTGATCACTGTCAACAAAATCAAATCAGTCGACACATATAATCATACAATATCAATCAGAAGTCACATTTTTCATTCTTAGCCAAACTATTCTAAAAAATATAATAAACTCTTACCGTTCTGGTCTTAACACAGAATCTGGGCACACAACAATATAACACCCATCAATTCACCTTAGAATTAAACAGCCACGTCTAACTTTTCATTAAAGAATAGGAGTATAAATACTATGCGTCTCACTTTTAAATCATGGGACTCGAATCTAAGCGTGCAGGTATTCACATTAAAATCATGCAACACGCTGTCCACAATCAAAAGACACGTGCAGGTATTTACCTTAAAATCATGCAATACGCTGTCCACGTGAGGTATTCACAAACAACCCATGCATAACGTAGTCACAATTTCCGTAAATGTTTTATTACCACAGTTGCCCTAAAAACTGTAGCTCTACTGATTGAAAGGATTAAAATGATTTCGACGACATAGTCGACGATCGGATCCATTTCGTAATACACATGTAAGAGGTAACTCTTCGCGATTCTCATGATATATTTGATTTGCGTCATGTGAAAAGGATATTATGTCATGTGCATACTGTTAATGCTCAACTGTACAGGCTGTTTATTTTTTTTTATACCATCCAAGAATGTATATGCAAAAATGTAGACTCTGATATGACTGCACGATCTGAGTCTTCCCTGTTCGTACAATACAAGGGTACCTTTTCACAAGCATACCAATATTTCATTTCCAAGAAAATTGGCTTACAAAAGTGAACCCGCACGCATGCATGCATTTGATAATTTCTTCCGCATATACGCGAAAGCTGATCTAAGCTTTTGCTTTTCGTACATCTGATGTGTGGTTGTGTGGACACAGAGGCACATAACAAAGTCTCTAGCTGACTGGTTTGAGTTTTTCTTGCTCGCAGATACATTATGTCACATTTTTGCGTGAAACGTCACCATGAGAAAAATGATAGAAAATAAAAAATAGATAAATGCAGGGACGTTTATATAGGCCTGAAGTTCGCTTCAGAGTCAGATGACACAACTGTGCCGTTGTTTGTATGTAATCTACTTTTGATATTTTCCTGAGAAAATATGACAAACAAATACAAGTGTTCAAGTATGGGAAAGAAACTGGGTGTAATTTTCAATCCTAAAATCCAGAGTTATCAAAACTGTAGCTCATGTGGTAACTTTGTATTTTTTCTGTATTAAAAAGTAGCCGAACTTCAAAACGCTTTTTTCTTTCTTATTCTGTGACTTTGTTGGAGGGACAACAGTTATTACCCGAATGACCAGCGTGATACCCACGTGGAATGTATCTGAATATGTATGACTTTAGGCTGTCAATATTCATCAAATGGTCTTAGTTTGCGGACGGGTTTTTGAAATTTGCTGTTTCGTGCTTGTAACTGCAGCATCAGACGCCAGGCTAGGATACATGAAACCTTTATGAGAAATGAGCGGAAGTCGAGCTTTATCGCTATGTACAGTCTTACGTGGATTGATTTCACTAAACAAGTATGAACAGTGAAAAACCCAGTTTCAGAATTAATGAACGGAGTTTAGTTGTCAGAAATTTGTCCAGGATTTGGATAAAACATGGGCATAGAATCTTCGTATGTCTCAAAGGTCCAGAAGAGGATGGGTTTTGAAGATAATTTCTCTTCATATTGCATGGAAATATGTTATTACCCACGCTCAGTTTCAGATCACTGATAAGCTACCGATATTTGTTTTGCTTAACAGTTAAACAGATTTCAACAAGCGACTCAGTTCTGAGCTACCTATAGACCCCTATGTGTGCTCTCTTTTTGGAAATAAGATTTCATTTTTGACAAAATTACAGCCTTTTCAATCTTACAAATTTTTCGAGAAATGGCAACTACAGGCTGTCAAGTTTGTATAATCATTTTCTTTCACAGTTTTTGAGCAATTAGTATGACACTTGGCGGAGATAATGCAGCTACACTGTAGATGTGCACTTCGTTTTCTGGAAAGAAAAACAGGAAAAATTGACAAAATAACAGCTTTTTCAAACTTAGAAAATTTTCGAGAATTGGCTACTAAAGGATGTCAAGTGTATAATCAACTCATTCCACAGTTTTTGACCAATCAATCCGAAACCGGCCACAGATGTTACAGACATACTGTAAATGTGCACCTGTTATACGGAAAAGAAAAGATAATTTTTGAAAAAATTACAGCCTTGTCAAACTTAGAAATTTTTCGAGATGTCAAGTTTGTATAATCAACTCCTGTTGCAGTTTTTAAGCTATCAGTTTGAAACTTGGCACAGATATTACAGACGTACTGTAGATGTGCACTTGTCTCTTTTGAAAGGTAAAAATTAATTTTGACAAAGTAAAAAAGATCAAGGTCAACCCAAGGTCATTATTTGAACAATCTTGATAGTCCTCGAGTCCCCAACGCTACATACCATGTTTCAAGGCCATCGGTCAATTGGTTGTGGAGAAGAAGATGTTTTATTTTTTTTACCATATATGGGTGTGGCAGCCATATTGGTCTTGTGACATAGACCATTTTAACAAATGCATTCCCTCAATATCTGAAACTTCCATATGAAATTTGGTTACAATTGATCCAGTGGCTTTTGCGGAGATTGTCTGAAATTGTCGAAATATTTGAGATATGGGTCAAAGCTAAAAGAATAACTTGATCTGTTGTACTCACAATCTTCATGTTGTTATAAAGATGACTGTATTTTACAATTTTAAGGCCAAAACCTTCAACAGTTTCCAAGAAATCTTAAGTTCTAGCATTTTTCCATATAAAAGCACATAAGACCAAATTTGAACTTACCGTAAAATAAGTCAAGGTCAACCCAAGATCATAATTTGAACAATCTTAGTAGTACTTACGTACCCGATGCTACATACCAAATTTCAAGGCCATTGGCTTATTTGTTCTTGAGGAGAAGATTTTTTAAAGGTTTTTACCATATATGGGCATGGCTGCCATGTTGGTCATGTGACCAAGAAAGTTTAAACAACTTCGTTCCTAAGACACAAGAAGGCTACATATGAAATTCTGTTACAATTGGCCCAGCGGTTTCAGAAGCGAATTCATTGAAATTGAGGACGGACAACGGACTACGGAGCCTGCCTGTCCTATAAGCTCCCCGGGAGCCTAAGGCTCAGGTGAGCTAAAAACGTAACTGTAAAGGTTTCCCATAGGCTAGTAACCGTAGAGGCACTGGGGGTTGGAGGCCCACTGTGTCTTGGACACAGGATATGAAAGAAGGAGCCAATCCATATCCTTTGGCCGCCTTATCCTTCCCTGATTCGAAGCAGGTACCCATTTACTGCTCGGTTGACAGAGTTTTCTAGTCGTCGGATGGAGAACCCGGGGCGCGATCTCACGACCTTCCGGCGGATTTCTGCAACATAATCGAGCGTCTCTAACCACTCGACCACGGCGCCTCTCTTGACATACTTATTTTTGTGTAAATTAACTGACGCAAACGGATAAAGTTATGTATTTCTTTAAAGTCTGTGCAATGTAAGGCGAAAGACTCTGTCTGCGTTTTTCTTTACATTGTCTAATATTAAACTCAGCTGCCGTGAAATAAGCTGACAATTTTTGTCCTTTGAGTACCATTATTTTTGAAAGGTTTAGACAAAGCTGCTATCTGTTGAAAAGTTTTATTTGTTTATTGCTTTGATTAAACTATTTCATTCATCAAATGTCTCAGATACGCAATATAACCAGACTACACCGTATATACAATGGGTATGGCCACAAGTTTCTACAACATTAGTTACAAGCTTCCCATAAGGTACAACCTACCGCTTACATAACATATTTAAACGAACCGCTTAGCTGAAGGAAACGCGTACATGAACTATGATGTGCTCGACCAAAGTATTATTTTTTGACAAAATGCATGCATGATGATTAACCGAATCAAAGTAACGCGGTTTTTCCCTATCAACAGCGAAAAGGGTGACTTATGCACCTGACTAAATGTAAGCTGCGTTCAGGTGAAGGAAAAAATGGGACACGATCAGAAACTAAATCAGATCCCATATTCCGCTTCAAAACCAAAATGGATAGAAATATACTCCTTGCCAAAAGTTTAGCATATTTATTTGTGAAGTTAGCAGCAGAAATAACTGGTAAAGGGGACTTCTTAAAAATACAAAAATGTGTGGTTATGGATCATATCCGAAGCAGTAATGTACAATGAAAACACCTACGTACTGGATTTTTGAAACCCTGCAGCTGTTTGGATACACAGCGATAAAAGTTAAAACCACTGTAATTAAAGTACAATTTTTTGACACTTTTTAAAAGTTTGTCCAAAACATCATCAGTTTTATTTTTTCACACACCAAATTGCCATAGTCTGTAGACGACATGTTAAATCGTAACCTGCTACATTGCTTGTGTCTCAGCCCTTTCTAAATCAGACATAAAAGAAACTCTTGTCAATACTTGTATTCTTAATCATTAACAATGCTTTTTTCCTATGAATTCTTATCATTTTTGTCTTACTGAAAACTGTCGGTCTTTGATACTGGTACTTCAAATTTTATGTGTAACTTATTTGTTCCGTGGTCTTCTGTCTGACGTACGACATTTTTTCATGGCACGACATCTTACATGCAGAAAATAAAAGATAAAAAATATTATTTTACACAAAAATGTCAGCCCGCCAAAATTCGTTTACCTGATAATTTTGGAGAAAAATGTCATGAGACATATGCTTAAGTATTCTTTCTTTCTGAATCCATAAATTATATCGTTGTTTTATAGTTTGTTAATTTTCTGCAGAATGTGTAACAAAGGTACCATAGAGCTGAAATATGCTAAACTTTTGGCGAGGAGTATATATACATTAATTGACAAAAGTTCACGAAAGGCGCACATAGTAAACCGAATTCTCAGACAGGTAGCTACCCCTATTGAAAACACCTCTCACACAACAGGTGAAAGAAATCACCGACATGGACAACAAGAACAAGTAAAAGAAACATCTATTTTTACCTTTTTTTCTATTTTAAATAACAACACAAAACAGAAAGAAAAGTGGGCAGCTATACAGGTGACCATATTGCTAGACAACACACAAGCGGACAATTGATGAATTACAACAGAAGTACTGCTATAGAACGGTAGAAAATAGTTATTAAGGTGAAGATCTTATTATTGAATAAACCTATGGCTTACCATCAGCAAATTCAGTGTTTACTTCAATTTAAAGGCCCAAGTGCTCTATCAGCGTGAAACATTTTATCATGTGGTATTGCAGTTTCGTCAGTGTAAATGACCGTGGTTAGTCAGCTTTTAACAAATAAAACATCCCTGAGTTTCACATAAAAAGGGTTTGAAAACTTATTTGGGCCATTGTAGCCGGGAACTAAATTGACCTTCTTTCGATTTCATTAAGTTTAATAAAATGGTAAAAATACAATGTGTCTATCCTGTCTATGTTTATATAGCATTGCAAGACGGGAAACCAGAACAGGAAATTTCAATTTGTGGAGCGATTTCTTGTGTTTAAAATACTTATTCTTTGCTACTTTTTGCCAGTTAAATGACACAATATATGCACATCACCCCACATTTTATTACCAAAACGTGAAGGTTGAGCCGCCTGTAAGGATTTGAATTTAGAAGTTTTTAACACTGATAGGACTATGGAGACTTTAAGCTCACTAACTATCATAAAAGTCAATGAATAAGGATACTGTTAAAATGGACTTATCATATGACGTCGCTGTTATCCAGTGCATAACGTTGTGTCATACAAATCGTATTGCCACACGTGTAATAACACTTTGGCGCGTACACGTAACGTCATTGACAACGTCCATGACAACTATGCGTTTTCTTATTGAAATAGTGTTCAGTTTGAAGACATTAAAATCCTATTTTAAGGGTCATATGATAAACAGAATCTTACACTCGTGGTCATTTCATATGAAATTTATGAAACTCGCCGAAGGCTCGTTTCATAAATTTCATATGAAATGACCACGAGTGTAAGATTCTCTATTTATGCTTGGTGACCGATATTTTACTTACCCCTCACATTAAAGTCAGTATGTGTTAGTCTATAGAAATGATTTGTTTTCAAAATTAAATCACTCTTAATATTGCATAATTGCCAAAGTTTTCAATGTTGATTATCAAAGAACTTGCGCTTATTTGTCAAAATATGCAAAATGCGTTAATAGTAGCAGAAGTCCTTGAACATTCCTCGTTAAATCGGAGAGTGTTTTTGCCTGCTATATTTCATTTACCACAACATAGTGTTTTCAACTTACTAGGGCCTCCAGTACGCCTTGTCAATGGGCCAACTGCAACGTCTGGTCGGCTGGAAATATTTAATGGAAGCTCGTGGGAAACAGTTTGCAACCGACGCTTTCATACATCAGATGCAAGAGTTCTTTGTGCTTCACTCGGATACCCGCGGTAAGATACGTCTGAATTACTGTATGAATCCAATTGATAAACAATTAAACAACCACGACTAGATTATGCACCTTCACAGTCTAATTTCAGTATGGTTGTTTCTGTGAGTCCTCAAGTTTGTTTGATCTCAGTTTTAATATAATTTCTATGTTCCTGAGATATTGCACTTATGAGCTAGGAATCTTCCACGCAAACCAAACAACTGAGTGTCTGATGAACCATAGTAGAACCAAGGGTTAGGGTTGGTCGCAACTGTTAACCGGTCACCCCCTCCCCCCTCCCCCTATAACCCATTCCCCAGTAATTTCATTGCTGGCCTTCCCAAGGCAGCATTTGTGGTTTGTTTTTTAGTTGTTTTATGTGCTGTTCGTTGCTTTGTGTGATATTAATATATATATTTGTAATGTTACGGCTAGCCCTAATATAAGCAAATAGAAAAAAGGTAAAAATAGATGTGATGTTGAATTTATTTTGATATTTTATTCTTCTTGTTATGGTTAATGCTTTCGTTGTGTAAGTGGTCGTTGCTTTTGTTGGGTTGTTTTGGGCCTTCTCGGTTGTTTCATGTGTTTTATGTTGCTATATCTGTTAGTGATATATTGTTTGTGATATTAAGGCTAGCCCGGTGACCACCTACATATGAAATGGCTGTTCACATGGCTGCCGTTGATGATGTATTTGGTGCTAACTAATTTTGTGTTGTCTTTTACGCCCATGGTGTCTTGGGTGGGATCTGGGATTGAGTTGTGTCAAGTCCTGAGACTTTTCCTAATAACATTTTCATTATTACAGTATGTGCACATAACAGGCACAAAACAAGACATCCATAAAACAGCATTAAATATCCTGTTCGTACTATTCAAATTCACGAACTGATGCGGCATTTCGATTTTTGTCTCCCATTTTTAGCTCAGCTGAGCCATAGGCTCAGGGTGAGCTATTGTGATCACCCAGTGTCCGTCGTGCGTCATCCGTCATGCATCGTCCTTCGTACTGCGTCTACAATTTGCTTTAAATGACATCTTGTCTGAAACCGCTAAGTCTAGGTCTTTGATAATTGGTATGCAGCATTGTCTTGTAGACCTATACCAAGTTTGTAAAATAGTATCCCCAGGGTCCAAATTGGCCCCATGGTAGGGAGTCTTAGGTTTGAACCATTGAAATACACAGAAAAATATTCCAATCTCTTCATCTTTAGAACCCCTTGGCTCAGATACTTGAAATTTGGTATGTAGCATTGCCAAGTAGTCTTTTACCAAGTTTGTTCAAATGGTGCCCCCATGGTTCAAAATGGCCTACGTTTGAACAAAAAATCTTCTTCTCCAGAACTGCTTGTCCCAGATACATGAAATTTGGTTTGAAGTATTGCCGATAGTCCCTTATAGAGTTCGTTTAAATGGTGGCTCCAGGGTCTGAAATGGCCCCACGACAGGGAGTCCTAGGTTTGAACCATAGAAATATATAAAAAATATTCAAAAATCTTCTTTAGCAATACTTGGCTCAGATGCCTGAAATGTGGTATGTAGCACTGCCTAGTAGTCCTTTTACCAAGCTTATTCAAATGGTGGCACCAGAGTCTGAATTGGCCCCACGGCAAGGAATCCTAGGTTTGAACCATAGAAATACATAGGAAAATATTCAAAAATCTTCTAATCCAGAACCGCTTGGCTTAGATGCTTTAAATTTGGTATGTAGCATTGCCAAGTGGTCCTTTACCATGGCAGGGAGTCCTACGTTTGAACCGTAGATTTACACAGGAAAATATTCAAAAATCTTCAAAAATCTTCTTCTCCAGAACCTCTTGGCTAAGATGCTTGAAATTCGGTATGTAGCAATGTAGCCTAGTAGTCCTTTACCAAGTTTGTTCAAATTGTGGCAACAGCGTCCAAAATGGCCCCACGGCAGTGAGTTCTATGTCTGAACCACAGAAAAACATACAAAAATGACGAAACTTCTTCAGAATTACTTGGCTCGGATGCTTGAAATTTTGTCTGTAGCTTTGCGTAGTAGCCATGTACCATGTTTGTTCAATGGACGTCCCAGTGTCCAAAATTGACATACCCTAGGGAGGCCCTGAGTTTGAACCAAACAAAACATAGAAGAATATTTATGAATCTTCTTTTTCAGAACAGCTAGGATCAGATGCTTGACATTTAGTATGAAGCAATGTCTGATGGACCTCTAGAGAGTGTTCAAATGGTGGCCTCATGGTCCAAAATGACCCCTCCTCAGGGGGTCCTGGGTTTGAACTTTAGAAATACATAGAAAAATATTCAAAAAATTTCTTCAGAACCACATAGCTCAGATGCTTGAAATTTGGTAGTAGGCACAGCCTAATGGTCATTCACTGAGCTTGTTCAAATGAAGGTCCCAGGGACCAAGATAGACCTACCCTAAGGGGTTCTGGGTCTGAACCATAGAGATACAAACAGAGTATTTAGAAATCTTCTTCTTAAGAACCAGTAGGCTTAGATGCTTAGGTACGTAGCATTGCCTAGTGGACCTCTATGGAGTTTGTTCGAATGGTGGCCCCAGGTTCCAAAATGGCCCCACCCCAGGGGGTCATGGGTTTGAACCATAGAAATGCATAGAAAAATATTTAAAACTATTCTTCTTCAGAACCGCTAAACTCAGAGACTGGAATTATGGTATGAAGCATTGCCTAATGGACCTTTACCAAGTTTGTTCTAATGACGGTTCAAAACGTCCCTGAGGCAGGGGGGTTTAGGGTACGAAAATAAAACATACTTAAAAATCTACTTTAGAACTGCTAGGCTCAGATTCTTGAAGTCTGGTATGTAGCATTGCCTTGTGATCCTTTACTAGGTTTAATAAAATGGTGGCCCCAGGGTCCATAATGGCCCCAGCCCTGGGGGTCCTGGGTTTGAACAATAGAACTATATAGAAAACTATTCAAAAACCTTCTTCTTAAGAACCACTTGGCTCAGATGCTTGAAATTTGATATGGTAAGGGTTGAAGGAATGAAAATTTGTTCAAGGTTGGCCATATGTTCTCTGTATCTTGATTATTTGTAATCTTAGTTGTTTCCAACTATGGTTTGAGGGCTGGATTTGGATTTTGATTGTTTCAGTTCCTGGTCTTTGCATACTTTTTACTTTTAGCATTAAGTACTAGAGCTCTGCCAAGATTGTTTAAATGATGGCAATGGGTGCACCCTGCTTTTTTACGGCAGGTTCAAATTTGCTTTCTGGTGTTTTTTTTGTAGGAAAATGGTTAAACATAAGAGTAAATAGAAACTATAGAAGATTTTGGTGCAAAATGTGGCAAATATAATACAGTCTGATAACTAAATGAGTACAATAACCTTTTGAGTAATAGAGGTTAAGATCATTCTTTGACCTTTAACCAATGGCTCACATAATTTTGACAGTTTCAAACTTATGATGACCTTAGCTTGATTTTTGTGCACAGGTGAGCGATTCAGGGCCTTTTGGCCCTTCTGCTTTTTGTAGCTTCCTTAGTATATCACAATTTTATGTAAGTTTAATGAGCTAGTAAGCTAGAGAACGTCTTATTTTGAACCTATTTTGCAGCGACAGCAGTCTCCGGTAAGCAATGTGATATTGCATAGAATTATGCCACATCTCTTAGTAGAATGCAGCACAGAGATTAATAGAATCTGAATAATTACTTATATGCGTGCTTTACGTTCCTGAAGTTGTTTATCGATGAAGTTAGTACCTCTTTACCAGGAGATGAATCCAGCTGTTGATGATCTGCTGAGTATGAAACAGTCGATCTAAGATGTTGACATTTCTTGCGGGCTGCACAGCCTTGTTCTTTTCATTAAGATTTATATACTATATACAAGAATTCACACTTGTATATAATGCTCTTGGTCTGACAAGACCTCTGTAACATGAATCATATGATAGTAGTTAGTCTGTAGATGTCTACTAATGATTCAACGAATCTGTTAAGCATATTTAAATGCCTCTGGACACTGTTTCAAACTCTTATGTAGATACCACAATTGTTTTGTGTATTGTCCGACAAAAATACTTTATTATTCATATGCTCATTGAAAATTACGATTACGTTTTCTGAACCATACTCTTTAAATTTGTCTTTCTTAATATTCTCTGTCATTACTCCTTTTTCGCAGATTTTCGACTTGACGAGTTTTTCTCCGATCTTAATTGCCCAGAGTGAAATATAAATTTGTCTTATCTTTCTCGGTAATAATTTTGGCAGTTTCAATCAAGTGTATACGTATAAATGTAATGCTTTTACATGTATATTGCACTATCTTATTCATAGGCATTCGACGGAACAGGACCTGGTATGATAAGGCGCATAATTGGCCCCCAAAAATTCAGTTTTCAAAAGTTCTGTTTCGAAAATAATCATGTATCCATAGGAAAGTTCAAACCTAGAATGAAACAGAAAACACATAATTAAACAGTTCTTGCATAAAATATTAATTTTGTGTTTTCAATCTTGAACATACCCATACCCTCAGCGGCTTTTGAGGAAAATTAAGAATTTGGTGGCTTTTGCGACTTTCAAAATATATAAGCCCGGCGTCCAGCACATTTTATATTTTGCATACAGACAAAGCTTTGATATATGCACATGCCATGAAAATACTAAATGTGCTGGAGACCGGGCTCTATGTGTATCTTTTAACTTTTTGCTAACAAACTGGCAGCTTTAGGAACAGTTTCCCTGTGTTTTTAACATGAAAACGCTCATAGCTCTGCTCATATACACTTGTTTTGGGTATTCGTTTTCTTAAAACACAAGGAATAATTTTGTACACATTTTGTTTTGGTTTGTTGAAATTGTTTGGTTAGCATCTCTAGACTTGCAAACGTGAGTGGGGGTGGTACCTAGACAGGCTTTGTGCATTGTACAGGTGATAAGCAGTTCTGTCCAATGTATAAGCATTTCATCAAATGCCTATTATCAAGAGCTTTCAAAAGTGGTTGTAACTGTCTTATTTCTTGAAAGGAAAAGCCATTGAACTTAATTTTTCTTGTTATTGTTTTTCATATTATTGAAATAATATAGGCATGCCAGAAATCATGTTATTTGAGAATTAACGAGAATGAAACCTATCTTTTCTGTTTGTTCTCATACGCGCATATAATAAGAAATAGCACTGCACATAATACCTGTCTCTAGAGATTTATACTAGAACAGTTGAACAATGTACATCTACTTAGATGTCTCTACTTGCACTCTTAGCATATAAACTGTCTAGGGAGGTCGATACTAACACCCGTGAATGATGTGCCTATTCATAGAGGTCTTCATTGGCATTATAAAGCATAGTGCCTGTCACTAGACGTCACTTCTATCATACTGCCACATAGCGCATGTCTCTAAACGTCTTTATTGTACTTTAGATTATAGTACCTATCTTTAGACCATAGTACTTGTCTTGACAGGTTTGACAGGTTTGTCTTGACAGGTTTGTCTTGACCGGGGCTCAACTGGTGACCTTCTTTTGCTTCAGATTTCCAGTGGGGTTGTTTGGCAGGCCAGGGATCTCCACCTGTCAGATGGCCCGTTGTATCTGTTGAGTCCTCGTCTTTGCTTCTTCATGGTGTTGAAATTTGATTTATGTGTTTACCGTGATGATTCATTGACGAGTTAGAGGGTTATCATGCGAACCGAACAACCAACTAAATGTTTTGTACCACTTCAGAAACTGAGGGTGAGGTTGGGCCTGTAAAATCGATTTAAGCCCCCCAGTAATTCATTACTGACCGTTCCAAGGCGGTAGTTCTGTTGTGGTTCTCTGTTGCCTGTTTTTGGTGTCAGAGTTTCTGTGATGTTTTACCTTATGTATGTTCTTATTATTTTTGGTTCGGTTTGGGTTGCTGAGTGGCCACCTTTTGGGAACAAGCTGCTCACTCGGTTGGCCATATGTTCTCTGTATCTTGATTATTTGTAATCTTAGTTGTTTCCAACTATGGTTTGAGGGCTGGATTTGGATTTTGATTGTTTCAGTTCCTGGTCTTTGCATACTTTTTACTTCTAAAACATAGTACCTGTTTTCAAAGGCCTCTACTACTACTCGAAAACATAGTATCTGCCTCTAGAGGTTTCTGGCAACACTCTAAAATATAGAACCTGTTTCTAGAAGTTCCTAATAACACTCAAGAGCAAAGAACCTGTTCCTAGAAGTCTCTACTATCAACAATCCTCACAGTTACTGTCTCTAGAGGTGTCAGCTGACATTGTAGACAATAGAAACTGTCTCAGCACGTCAGTACTAGCAACTTAGACCATAGTCCCATCCTCTAGAGGTCTCTCCTATCATACTTTTACACATAAAATTATGTTATGCGTTGAGAAGTCTAAAAACACGGTGCATTTTTTTAAAAAGGACGCATTTTTAACTTCTTTGAAAGAGGTATACGCTCAAGACACTGAAGAATTTTACTTTAGTAGGCCGTAATTTATATATCAGCAGTTTTTGATTTTTTCTTTATCTTTGTTCTTAAAGACAATGCCCAGACAATGCTGCCCTGTAAATATCGCGGAAATTATGTTTAATATAGTTTCCCTACTGGCCCGGAAATACGGATTATCCGTACTTTATGTTGTGGCAATTTCACCATTTCTACCAAAATTTGATGATTTTGTAATGAAAACTAGTGTATTAGCATTCAAAATCTTGTCAGCAAGAGCATTTACATGGGTCAACGAAAACCTGTCAATAAATTCAAATTAATACCAAAAACGAAGCGTCTGCAAGCTTTCAAAAATGACGTTAACGTATATCTCAGTAACGTCATTAGAACTGCGCATTGCTTTGCAAGGAATAAATCAATAACAGTTGCAACGCTTCTAACATCTGTATGGATATTGTAGAAAACGATGGACAAGCAAATGACAAAAATCAATTTTGTATTTACAAGGATATTCGACTTGAATGCGTAACACTGAAAAGATTTTATACATAAAATTAGCCCAGTGGTATGAATGGGACCTATTAAAATGAGTTGTAACTCAATAAGGAAACGTGTCTTTGTATAGTGTTTCGTATCATCTTAAAGCCAAAATGCAGTGCTTTTAGTAAATGCATAGCAGCTGTACCCAGCATGTCCCTAAACAAATTCACGAGGACATTTGCAAATCCTTTCGAACACCCCTCGTATGCATCCCTGTTTACTTCCCTGGATGAGGTACCTCTCTGAGTTTGGGTTTACTCTTAAAGGAGATAATATAGACATCTCTGCTAGGATCTCAGGCAACAGTGCTTTTTACAGAGTTCTCCGCTACCGCTGAGCCAAAGTCCACATTATCAGTCTTTTGAGGTATCTATTACCATCCCCTAAGTCATAGTGCTTGTCTCTTGAGGTCTTAACTACCACCCTAGACCATGTTATCTGTCTCTAGGAGTTTTCAATACCACCATAGAGTATACATCCTTTCCCGTGAAGGGTCCACTACTACCTCAAAATATAGTGCCTTTACCTGCATGTCTCATATATTACAATAGACCAAGTACCTGTTCCTAGAAGTCTATGCCACCACCTAAGAATGTAGTATCTAGTTCTAGATGTCTGTTCGACCAGCATAGACCACAGTTCCTATTCCAGGAGCCTCTTCTACTAGTGGTCTCTACTACAATCCAAGACCACATAACTTGTCCCTAGAGATCTCTGCTACTGCCGAAGTTCACAGCAACTATCTCGATAATTCTCTACTATTGTCTCTGATTAGAGAATGTGTTCCTAAAGATCTACCCTACCGCTTTGGACCATAGTTTTAATCTGTAGAAGTCTCAAATACCAAACTAGACCAAAGTACCTGTCCCCAGAGGTCTCTTTATTATCAATCTAGGTTATAGTATATGTCTAAAGATGTATCTACTATCAACGTAGAGCACAGTACTTGTTTCTTGATCTGTACTACCACACTAGACGACCGTACATGTATCTTGAAGTTTCTCCTACCAACACAATGATAAGAGGAACTCGGTTATAGTGCAGGCGGTCGCGGGTTCAAATGCGGGTTCGATCAGCCGATGACTGCCGCTATGGTCAATAGGCTAAAGGAAACCTTTACTTTTATACTACCACATTAAACCACAAGCTAGCTCTTCTAAAGAACTTCACCACTGCCATACACCATTGTATCTTTACTACCAGACTACATATAGGTCCTAGTGCCTGCGTCTAGCGACCTTTAATATTATTCTAGACCATAGCAGTTGTTTTATCAAAGCCTCTGCTACCATCTCAGACAATGGGTTTTGTTCCTAGAAATGTCTATTGCCATCCTTGGCCTTAATACGATTTACATGGAATTGTTTGCTTTAAATGTGTCTCATGATTAGGACAAAAATACAATTAAGTGTGAGCCCACCATACTTGGTATGGTCCACTGGCTCAGGAATGGCAGTATACAGATACTTGCGTAAGCATATGCAACTAGCACTTGTTAAACCCTCAGCTTGCTAGGATTGCTCAAGAACAGTGTTAGCAGAGGCCGGGTTTGGGGTACTCCAATATTATACGAATACCGTTGTGTGTCCCCGGAAAGCGGCCGTTGGCGGTCTTTAGAGTTGCAAACGAATCCTACTATTCGGTCAAGATGCACCCCTCCGTCTTAAAAAATATGCTTTACGTTTCTTAGATAGTTTTGTTTAAATTTCCCCGTTTTCGGCTTGAGGCGCTCCAAAACACAGCCCGATTCAAAATATCAAACATTTATATTCGCTTTATCATACACTTATATACACTACTCACAAGATTTAAAGCAAAAACTTATATTTCCCAATAGACTTAAGTACAAAATAGAGCCAGTTCAACGGCCCATTAATTCGAACACTAGTGGCCAAGAATTTCCACTCTATGTCAGCATTTTGAAAAAGAATGGAAGTTACAAGTACTTTACAATTTCTGAGTTATCTGAAATTAAGGCGTTTTTCTGTAAGACTATGGAATCTCAGGCTCAAAGTCAAGTTCAAAGTGATCCTCTCAAGCGGATCACCTTCGAAGACATTTGGTTTGAAAAACACAATGAAAAAGAATGGTAGTTATAAGAACCCAAGCAATTTCTGAATTATCTGAAATTTAGGCGTTCTTCTGTTTTTCAAACTCAAGTTCAAAGTGATCCTCTCAAGCGGGTCACCTTCGAAGACATTCGGTTTAAAAAACCACAAAAGTCGTTAAAACTTTGGTTGAAATTTTCATGCCTGCGCCTGGGTTGAAAAATTGCATTTCTTTTACCAAAATTCTCTTTTTACAGAAAATCAGTCCACAAACATGAACAGAATTAATATTGGATCAAAACTTGTCCCGTCAGTTATCTGAACCCTCTTGAAATCTTTGCATAATAATTGGTGATTTTATGTCTTTGTTGATCGAATGTGACTGACCCTCTAAGTGGGGATAAACTGCACTGTAGTCCTGGCCTGCTGATCTGGCAGTCCCGGGTTTGATCACCGCTTGAGGCAAGAATCTTTTCAAACGCAAACGGGGTTCATTGCATTTAGCCATTCATTATCACCCTCCCATCATACTGATGTGACTGAAATACTGTGGAAAAGGCGTAAAATCGCAAGTGATCCATCCATCCATGCACTGTCGTCTATCAAATCAAATCAAATCAAGTTCATTAGCAAATCAGCAAGAGCACAATGCTTTTTGCTGTATGCATCAAGCGTCAACATAGCGGTATGCATAATACAAAAAGTAAAATGTCTGGCCAGAGGAAATGGTACTTTATGAGATGTACAAATAGTGAAGACTCGGCCAGAATCTGACAGGAGTCCTTACTGACGGTACACACAATCTACGAAACACCCTATTATATAGCCTAATCAGAGACCCGAACAGTCAATGCTAATAAGCACCATTCCCCTGCCCGACCGATATCAGTTGTGCAGAGCTCCAGAAGAATTATAAATATAGGTTAGCGTCCCACATTGGAAGCTTCTCTAATGAAGAGCGCAACCAGCGTCTACACGGTGCACCATCTCAACCTTACCTGTACCTCTTAGCCTGAATAAATGGTATAGAGAATTCCACAGAGAGAGCATTCGGCAAGCAACGCAACGAAGACGTCGGATCAACGTGGATGTAACGTCATCACGGAACGACGCAAATTCAACGATGCATGCCTGGTAGAAATGCACCCAGATTTCTATGTTTTCAGTGGAAGCTCCAGTTTTCATTCATATTATCCCCCGCCGAAGGCGGAGGGATATAGTTTTCTCCATGTCCGTCTCAGTCCTTCTGTCTGTCCGTCCGTCATTCCGTCCGTCCGTCCGGAGCCATAACTAAGTAACCACTGGACGGAATTTCATGAAACTTAAAATAAATATGTATCACTATAATGCGTTGATGCACGTGAAGTTTCATCAGACTGGCTTCAGTAGTGCATGAGTTATTGCCCTTTAATGGACTTGAAATTAATAAAATGAGTCATAACTAAGTAACCAATTATTAAAACTTCATGAAACTTAAACTGAATATGTATCACCATAAAACGGTTATGCACATAAAGTTTCGCCAGAAGGGCATTAGTAATGCATGAGTTATTGCCCTTTAATGGACTTAAAATTAATAAAATGAGTCATAACTAAGTAACCAATGATCAAAACTTCATGAAACTTAAACTGAATATGTATCACCATAATGTGGTTATTCACATAAAGTTTCATCAGAAGGGCATCAGTAATGCATGAGTTATTGCCCTTTAATGGACTTAAAATTAATAAAATGGGTCATAACTAAGTAACCAATGATCAAAAGTTCATGAAACTTAAACTGAATATGTATCACCATAACATGGTTACGCACATAAAATTTTATTATCCCCCGCCGAAGGCGGAGGGATATAGTTTTCTCCATGTCCGTCCGTCCGTCCTTCTGTCTGTCCGTCCGTCATTCCGTCCGTCCGTCCGGAGCCATAACTAGGTAACCACTGGACGGAATTTCATGAAACTTAAAATAAAAATGTATCACTACAATGCGTTGATGCACGTGAAGTTTCATCAGACTGGCTTCAGTAATGCATGAGTTATTGCCCTTTAATGGACTTGAAATTAATAAAATGAGTCATAACTAAGTAACCAATTATTAAAACTTCATGAAACTTAAACTGAATATGTATCACCATAAAACGGTTATGCACATAAAGTTTCGCCAGAAGGGCATTAGTAATGCATGAGTTATTGCCCTTTAATGGACTTAAAATTAATAAAATGAGTCATAACTAAGTAACCAATGATCAAAACTTCATGAAACTTAAACTGAATATGTATCACCATAATGTGGTTATTCACATAAAGTTTCATCAGAAGGGCATCAGTAATGCATGAGTTATTGCCCTTTAATGGACTTAAAATTAATAAAATGGGTCATAACTAAGTAACCAATGATCAAAAGTTCATGAAACTTAAACTGAATATGTATCACCATAACATGGTTACGCACATAAAATTTTGTCAGAAGGGCTTCAGTAGTGCATGAATTATTGCCCTTGAATCAATTTAAGGTTGACAAATTCAGCCATAACTAAGTAATCAATGAATAGAAATCTATGAAACCTTTACTAAATATGTATCACCATATCACATTGGTGCATCTTATGTTTTGTCAGAATTGCTTCAGTAAGCAATGAGTTATTGCCCTTGAATTTGTTTAAAACAACAAATTGAGTCGGAACTAAGTAACCAATGAATGGAACCGCATGAATCTTAAAATAATTATGTATTGTCATGACACAGCAGGGCACATTAAGTTTTGTCAATCGCTCCAGTAGTTCATGATTTAATGCCCTTGAATGGATTTAAACAAATTAGTCATAACTAAGGTATTGGCGAAGAAAATTTCTTGAAACTGAATTAAAAATGTATCATCATAGTGCAGTGATGTTGAGACAAGTGTTTAAGAACAGATTCAGTTTATGCCTCACTTGTCCCAGAGTTATTGTCTTTGATTTTATTTACAATCCACAAGTTCAGCCGTAACTAAGTAACCAGTGAACAAAATTTCGTGTAACTTTAAATAAACCATAAACAAATCAGGACCACTTCGGCGGGGGATATGAATTCACCGAATTTGCTTGTTTGCTTAAAAATCGGCTCGACAAAAGCGAATTTTCCTGAAAGGGTCGTTAAACAAATCGAAGCCCCGGTAGCTCAGTTGGTTGAGCGCTGGCTTACTGATGTAGCAGTCCAAGGTTAGAGCCCCGCTGGAGACGGAAATATTTCCAATTGATAACGAGGTTTCATTGCACACAGCCTTTTAATGACTGAGAGGCTGTTTAAAAGGACGTAAAATCGCAAGTCATACATTAATTTTAAGTACACATATAATATATGTCCCCCTGCTACAAGGCTAATTGATTTCCGACACCCAGCACATCCCCAAAAAAATTTCGACCCCCCCTCCTACATGTACCCGGCCCCCACCTTATAATCCCCCTTAATGTACTCGGCCCCCACCTTATAATAAATGACTCGTCCCTAACGTCCTTGGCGACGCACATAAATAATTACGCCGGTCATTTACGTATTCTTCGCCTTTAGATGAATTTGGGTTAACACTCATAGGTATTTTAAAATTTGACCTAGGCGTACTCAATTCTTCGGTACGCGTTGCCCGGCTATTTTTTCATTTAGTGGCGACTGCAGTTACCGTGTTACAGTTAAAGTTACAAGTTCTAATTATTATTGGTTACTAGAATCTGAAAATAGTGTCTTTCATAAATCATTCCACATATAAACCCTTCTTTTCTTCATCTTTCCAACTGACAGTCTCAGTATGTTCGATAACATCGCCCGTAAATGACTGCCATCGGCGCCTAATAAATGACGTCAAAATGACATAAATTTATACATACCTGCACCTCTAATCAAGCTCTACTTGAAAAACAATCCTAGAAGTCGAAGACGTTTTGGTTCATTTTAACTGGCATATCCTGTGGTATAAAATATCAGTTTTGGAAAAAATACTAGGCGCACAGAAGTGCAAATAACAAATATAAGCGTTCTCAAATGGACACAGCGTGTTCGTTACAATGAAAACCTGTTTTGACTGCTTTGGTATTGTTCCATTCTTTTTTTCAATCCCGGCCTATAAGCAAACGTTTAAAGTACCACTTGACATTTATGCAATTTATTCAATTTCTGCGGATGATCATAATAAAACTTTTATAGACAAAATATCTTTTTGCCTGATGATTGACTCATAAAAGTGGCAATGGAATTTTATATATAGTTGTATCAATACCATCTTGTTTCAAAGTTCTTTAATACTTAGCACTATTTAGACCTTTGCTATATTTTTGTTCCTTTGGTATGCTCCTTGCTATCAGAGGATGATTCATCAGAATTTGTTTTACTTTCACTCGGCTGGTGTTTTGCTGTGTGACGGCCGTAAATCGTTTCCCCGTACGTTATCAATAGTGAATATTATATTTTGTTTTGTCCTTTCAGATCAGAGTCCCAAGGCGGTTCTTTCGTTGCGGTTGCATTTGTTTTATGTTCGGTGCTGTTTAATTTATTGTGTTCTAATTTTAACCCTTCTATAATAGAAATAGAAAATAGGTAAAAATAGTTGTTATGTGTTTTTCGTATAATATGCTTAGTCTGTTGTAACCTTCTACTGGTCTAAGTTGTTTGGTTCAGTGGGGGTGGCTAGGTTGCAGCCTATTTGGGAAAGAGCTGCTGACTCGGCTTATTACTTGTAATATATTGTTTGTCAATCTTTCCCTTTGGTGTTGGGGATGGGGTTTGGGATCTAATTCAGTCAGTTCCTGAAGTGTAGTTACTCTTTAAGCTGAAATTTTAGATTGGTTTTGAATCTTATTCTAGATCATCGCTTTGTAATTATTTGGACCCATTTTTCTAAAAAAAATCATACTTTAATTCCTTGTCTAATTAGAATAAGGAGATTGCAGTATAATTACGCTGGTCTGGCATTCAGCCCAGGTAACGAAGACACGTACATGAAAGGTGCTTGTTCCGCAAATCAGGATAGGTTTGTTTCAAATGTATAGTCTCACGGACCATCCGACCCCCAACTCTTGAAATAGGAATCAAAAGTTTTACTGAATTGATATGCATAGTCAAGAAATGCTTGAAAACAATTTTGGGCTACAACGACTACGCAACGAATTGGTGTAGAAACTTATTCAAGCACTGTATTTATAATATACGGAATTTCTTTGAAAATCTGATCTGACTAAGAGGTTTAGCAAACTGCCTGGTCCGTAAGAATGAAAATTTGAAATTAATCTAAGAAGTATGCGAAAACAATCGAGTTTTATAGTACGTTGCCTTCGTTGCCTATGTTGAATGCCAGACCAGTATGATAATGTTCTCTGGCTTTCGTATGTTTCCGGATGTTGTCGAGGCCGTTGGTGGGAATTGGGTTGCGGAGGCTTCGACGTTTGGCCCATGTTCCTTCGTTTGTCTGCGTTTAATTCTCTTGAAGGAACACCTTCAGCTTTTGAGTTCACTGCAGGTGGTGTCAAGCCGTGGGGAGGCAGTTAAACGTTTTCCTTAACGTCATCAGTAGTGCAGATATTTTATTTTGTCCATTACGAATAGAGGTTATGTTCTCAGATATCTGAAGGTTTCGATTGGTTTGGACTTATTCTACAACATCGCATTTTGGTCGTTTGGATCATTTTTGGTGCGAATCAGTCTTTGATTCACTGCTTAATTATAAAATTAAAAACAAATACAGTGTGTTTTCCTCTGTCTTTCCTCTGTCATCGGATGTTGTCGGGGTCGCTGATGGCGGCCTCGGCCTCGGGGTGTGGCCAGTTCCTTCTTTTTAATGTGTTTTCTGCTCTTGATGGAAATCTTTCAGATTTTAATTTTGGGTCATTAGGCTCATTTTGGGTTTGTTTGAAAAAAGAGTTCCACTGGGGCCGATACTGAGTGCCTTGCTCATTACTGCACATATAAAGACTAAATAAGACGCACTCTGGTATTTTCGTTTCTTTTAATGGTTCATTCTCCCATAGAAAATATTTAAGCGTCGTTTTGAAATGCCTTAATTCGTAGTTCTGTCAATGTGTTCTTATGTCATGATTTTCTCACTCCTTTGTATGAATCAGATGGTAATTTCTTATAAGAAGAAGAACTCTGAGGGTTATGACTGTAATTGTATTGAAGAATGGACAGAGAATAAGTGTGTCCTACAACATATAAAATACGAACATATACAAACAGTACAATACATTATACTGCACATTGACATGACAGTATTAGGATTAGAACACATAAATATACAGAGATGACAGTGGGTCTACATATTAGAAAGCATTACAATGATTCACTTTGCATGCCATTGCCAGTGGAAGTCCCACGGTCCCTTAAAATACAGTTTAGCACATCTTGGGACGATGAGAATTGATGATCTGGATGAAGAACTTTGAACCAGACATATTAACAACAATATGGCGTGATTCAAACTTGGGCAACTTAAGAATTATAAATGCTTATATTATAAATGGTATGCAGGCAACTGACTAAATAATCAATTTTTTTATATAAATATTTTAGGCCAGGGTATTGTTTACATTTGCAAAGACATGTTCAAAGATCAGCTGATTGCATGATTTCAATAAATATTGATAGATAAACATTTATCAGCAAATCAGCAAATTCTGAAACATAAGAACATACCTGGACTAAACTAATTCTTTGAAATCTTTGACAGATGAAGAGATAAATTGAAAACTATATCAAAATTGGTTCGTAACATTGAAGGTGACAAACCAGCCAACATGGCGTCTATCAGCTGTGTATTACAAAAGGGAAACTCGCGCGCATTTGTGAAGGTTAAAATGCATAAAGATTAGTAAAATTGGCCAATCAACCACTCTGTAACACTTACACACCTTAAAAGACCGTTTGCCATTGGTGTATGCATATTTGAAATTCTACTTTCGTTTTGGAAGTCAACAAATAAGTGATTATTTGCATAATGACTAGTATGGTACAATACTCGTGTGACTATTAGTTCACTCACACAGACTAAAAGGGTCACCAATGGTCTATGCTACACCGATAACTGAAAAAACTCAAAAGTCACATCTGTGACATTCTCCCCTGCTGAGGAAAAATATCTCCCAACATTTTCAAAATATAAACTCAACAAAAGTTTCAGTTACACAAATACTATTCTAATTCATATCATAAGTTTATGTTATACATGTGTACATTGCACGCAATGCTATACGCATGTAAATTAAAATATACAGAATTGAATATCACAGATATGCGTTTTTTCCCATTATACTGCCTGTTAGAAATGTGAAAATAAAATACTGACTCAGTTACCACAAGTACAATATGAGTAAGGTCTTTAAAATGCTGTTGCAGTAACTTTAATAAATTCAAAGACATACTGAGAAGACACACAGGCAGAAATCAATAATATTTACAATTTCCATGACATTCTCCCCTGCAATTTATCTTCTTTAAAAAAAATAACACTGTTACACATGCCATATTTGTTCAGATTCGGAGCTGACAGCAGTCCGCTGATTTGTGACCCAGTCACCAAACCTGTCAGGCGGCTGTCGATTCCGGACTGAACGTCTAGGCTCAACAGGGACTGAAGGCGGAGGTGGGGAAGGGGAGAGGGGAGGCGGTAGACTTCAAATGGAGATGCATTCGAACAACTATGTTCAATGCCTGAGGGTAATGATAAACCCTGATAACTGCTCATATTATGTGACGTTGTATCTGGTAATGCAACACTATTTGAGGGATTTTGAACAGAAGTTGACCGTGAAGAATTTACAGTATGATAATTATCAGCAGTATCACTGATTTTCCTCCTTGGAGGAATCACATATTTGCGTATCGCAAAGGACTGGTCATCCTGATCAAAATCTGCAATTTCAGAATCTGAAGACTGGGCAACTGGCTGCTTTCCAGTCCTAACAGACCTTGTTCTAAGACGCGGTTTTTCCACATTAGGCGGGAATGTACCTACCTTACTTACTCCATGAATAGCAGAAAAAAGAATAAAGCATATTTCTGTGAAGAGTTTTGACAACTGACTCATCAGATTCTTTCCTTACTTTGAAAACAGGAAAATCTTTATTTGGTAGGCTGATAACGACATAGGGGTCTTTTTCCCACCTATCGGCTAATTTATACTTTCCTTGAAAAGCCATTTGCCAAATTAAAACACGGTCTCCTTCTCGTAAAGTTGTTTCTCGTACTTTGAGGTCATAAATGGTTTTATTGCGCTCGGCATTTTATGAGCCTCATCTGATGCAACTTTATATGCAAATCGAAGAAGTTTCTTCAATTTGGTCACATAATATTTTTTGGGTAAAATAGCACTCTCCTCAGCAGATGACAAACCGAGATATCCATTCACGGCCAGTCTTTGGTGTCTCCCAAACATCAAGAAAAACGGGAAAAAGCCAGTGCTATCGTGCCGTGTAGCATTATAGGAGTGCACCAACGGGGCAACAGAAGATTTCCAGTCGTGTTTCTGGTGCTCTTCCAGGGTCCCAAGCATTTTCAAAAGGGTCTGATTTGACCGTCCCACCATACCGTTCCCCATAGGGTGGTATGTCGTGGTCCGTGATTTAATCAACTCCAGCAAGACTACAAAGTTCTTTAATGACATTACTTTCAAAGTTTCGTCCCTGGTCGCTGTGAAGGCGAGCAGGGAATCCGTAATGTACTATATAGTTTTCAAATAAACTTTGGCAGTAGTCTTTGCAAGCTGATTTCTTGTCGGAAAGGCCTGGGCATAACGGGTAAAATGGTCAGTAATGACGAGAATATGTTCATGCCCGCCCTTACACCTTCTTTCCAATGACAGAAAACCGATGCATACCAATTCCATGGGCTGAGTAGTTACAATATTAACAAGCCCAGCACTTGGCTTTGGCATGGTTTTGCGTTTAATACAACGCTCACAATTTCTGAATTTGTATTCTAAATCTGAATCCAGGCCAGGCCAGTAAACACGAGAACGAACTAAAGATAGTGTCCGATCTCGGCCTTGATGGCCAACATCGTCATGCAAATGACATAATACAATATCATGAAAACGGCATTTACTCCTGCCAAAGAACATAAAAGAGCTTTGGGAGGAATCTCTATAACACGAGCTGACAAATTACAAACTCGCACTGGTACACGAACAGTCGACCCGAGAACTTTAGAGAGACAACACAGGGACATACAGTTAAATCACCTGACAATGTTGAGTCTTTGTGTTCTGTAACAGCCGATTCAATTTCCCTGCTTTTCTAGCTATACCATTAATTGTTTTGACCTCACCTGGTCCTACACGAATATTAAAATTATTTGTTGTTTTGACTGGTATAGTGTTGTCACACAGACTATTGAAAGCATTTTGCCATTCCTCCGGAATTCCAAAAGTAGAACTAGTGTCTTGATAAAGACGAATGACATTGGTTCCTATTATAGCAGGGACTTTGCTGTTGTATTCTGTGTTTGACACAACAAGCAATTGTATTTGGTAAACACTATTTTTCCCTAATCTAGGAACTGAAATATCGGCTTCAATATAGCCTTTATATGACAATTTAGTACCATTGGCACCTAATACAGACCAACCAAAATCAGTTATGTCATGCAATTCGGGTACAAGGTTTAAAGACTCATAAAATGATTCTGAATTTGATGTAATCATAGAACCAGAGTCTATTAAACCGACAGTATTTGTTCCACAAATGGTAATTTCACCTTCATTGGCTGAGCCAACCATTCTGTTTAATAAACTAGGTTTAGAGGATTCACTTTCTATTGGGCTATTACTCGGGGTATATAAATTGGCTTCCTCTGTTTCGCCCACAACAGAGGAAGATACTAGTATGAAGGCTACTGACCTCCACTTGATCCGTCATCACGAGTGGCACCAAGGCCGTTGGTGCACCCGCAATAACCACCTTTGGAGCGTCCTCTCCAAAAACTACCGCACGAATTATGGTTTTGATAATTTGTCCGCCGGTTATCAAAACCACGACTATATTTACCGCGAAAGTGACCTCTATAACCGCGTCCTTGTCCACGCTGATTCTTTGAAGTACTTTGCTGGAACGAAGGCTGGCTACTGGTAGCATCTAGAGCTTGTTGCTATGTTTCCAGCCTCTGCTCCAGCGACTTCATCCTACCCATTAACTCTGACATTTGTTTTAACAACTGCTTATTAGTCTCATTTTGATCAGTGTTGGTTTGGCCTACCTGTCATTGGAATACTTTTTGTTTTGGAACTGGTCTGTTTCTATTAGATTCTTCTTTTTCGACCTTGCGGATCTCTCTTAAAAGTAACTAAAAATCTTTGACACTATCATAAAGGTGACGTGTCGAGTTACGCAACTCTTGAGATTTCAGACCTGTCCAAAATTTACTTCGGAGCACTGCAGAAAGTTCCATATGCCCACAACGAATCGCTCGCAAAATTGTTTGTTCCAAACGGGAACCATACGAAACTATGGACCCGTCATCTTTTTGATAATTGTTATAAAACGATTGAATCAGGGTTTCTCCACTACTTACGTTTCCGTATAAACCATCCAATTTATCAATGTCTGCAACTTTGGCATTTTTTCCAAAAGGAACTAGCAAACGTCCTGCTGATCCCTTTAAGGAGTTACGGATGGATTGCAGAAGCACATGCTCCTGCAATTCTGGAGAATTTTGAGGACACTTGACTTCAACTTTCCTCACCTCATAACTACATTCCCCCTTTTGTGGTTCTTCAGAACCACTGAAGAAGGGTAACTTTGGGACATGGAAAGGTTGGGCAATGTAGGACGTATGGGGTTGTGACATATTTAAAATATGTTGGAACCTTGGCACAGGGGAAACACCAGGATTAGCAAAAGTAAACTTAGGTTTAGCACCATTGTCTTGAGCAGGCTGGGGATAAGCTTTGTCTTTAGTCACCTGGGGAGTGCTGGTTTTTGTATTTTTATGAGCAACGATCGCTACCAAACTCTTATACTCCTCCGTCGTTAAAACTTTGTACGCTGTATTTGCCTTTACTTGTTCTACTAATTCCTCCATGTTGCCTGCCATGCTGTTTATGTATTTGAAAATTTAAATGTTTACACTAAATTGAAAAACTTTCTAAGTTTAAATTGTTATGGTGTGTAATAAATTTAATTACTGATAAAACAGCAACCAAGTATTACACAAATCTTAGAGACTGAGAAAAAATAACTAGTGTAAACAGTTAAGAAAAAAATGTAATGTACTGTTACAGAGATAATGTTGTACACTGACAGTAATCCAAACAATATATGGACAAACAAAATGCTGGGTAAAGCACACAAGAATGTAGTTGTTAACAAACAATGTTACATAAGCACAGCATTACTGGCATCCAAGTGATCGGAAATAGACCCTACCTATCATGTAGCCAGAACACTTTACTCAACTGTACTCTGTGCACAACGAACAGTTCCTGAAAATTTGTGTTACAATACGTTTCATCCAGCACCTTGCTAAGAACCTGTTTGGATGAATTCTATCATTGTAACTTGAAAAATTCAGACTAAGTCTTTTGAATGAAGTTTCCCTTTTTGACTTTACACCTTACTAAACCAAGTCTGAATTTAGGAGATACAACATCAGACTGCGAATCCACAAATCTAATATAGTCATTCACAATGGCTATTTGTTTGGTAAGAACTAAGCCATCTGAATGAAAGCTAACCGGATCCCTATGTCATTTGCATTTATTCCATACTTCGATGGAATATGGAGGAATCTCCAAAAACACAAGCTTTACAGATTTAAAATTGGAAACAAAAGCACGGTATATGTCAATCTAAAATGTTAGATACGAGATAGCAGTTGCATCGTCCTGGTGACGCAAATCAATATATTTGCCTTGCCTGGCAGTCAAATCACATGTGCCAAGCCAAATATTTAAAACAATGTTGACAAATTCATTTACTTTTCTATGTAAATTTCTTATTAACCAATAATAATAATCTTGGAATCTGGCACTGCCTCTGCAAACAAAATCTATGCTATAACCAAACTCTTCATCAGATCAGAATGGTTTCTAATATAATTTCCTTTGCTGGCTGAAATTAGAATAGGTTTTTTCACAAGTCTACTGCTTAAATGTAATGGACTGTCAACATATTTTCTAATTCTATGTTGTCTCATTGCATATAATATGTATAACTGAAATATTAGAGATGAACAATTTTTGCCATGAACCAAATTCACCAGTGAACAATTTTTTCCATGAACAAACCTCACTAGGGATCAAATATCACTGAAATACTGATGATAAACAAAATTCACGAGCAAAATATACTAACGACAAATATAAACGAAACACAGATGATGAACACATTTAATGAACAAAATATAACAGCACACTATAACTGAAATACTAATGAACAGAATGTACTAGTGTACTAATATAACTGAAATACTGGTGAACAAATCTTTATGAACTAAATGCAACAATAAACAAAATAAACCAATGAACAAAAATGCACCAACGAATAAAATATTATGACAGAAATACTGCTGATGAGCAGATTTGACTTACAGCAATTAGAAACCTTCCTAACTGATTTATTTACGGTATAAAATTTTTCAAAATATAAAATTAAGATTCCTACCGCGTCTGAAGACAAGAAATTTTCACAACATTTTGGCTGAAATCACATGATGATTCAACAGAAAAACTTCTCAGATCAGGCGTTTAAACTCAACAACCTGTAAGGCAAATATATCAATTAATACCAAATTACATGCTTCTTTTTAAAGTAAAATACAGGGATATAAAATAGAATCACTCATTCTTCATCATTCTAAGTCCTGAAATGTTAGTGTTAGTAAGTGATGTGTGTATGCAATTAACATAGAAAATATGCCATTCTTATCTTCACTGTTCTAAATATAAACTACAATATAGAAATACCTTGTTGAAATACACACTAAACAACACTAGTGCACAAATTTTGATTATCCTGAAAAAAATAATTATTACATGCAGAATAATCCAATATTCATGAAATTAATCAGAACCCACTCACTTCTTGATATTTATGAAAGTTTCAGAAAATTTCAAATTTACTGTTCAATGAATAAACACTAGTCACAAAACAGTACATATGAACACAATATATTTGTTTATATGCACAGGGTTGAACTCTTCACATAAACACTGATACTAGTCTAGACTAATAGCCTGTACAGGACTTCGACACTAATTTGGCCAAAATAAACACAGAAAACAAGAATAATATGAAAGTAATGAAACACAGATATAATTAAAAATGAAAGATAATACAGATTGTTGTGTAGTCCCAAACCGTCTATTTACACCTCACGCTGTTCAGTTGCTCCATCAGAATGAATCCATGGAATCTGTACCACTAGATTCTAATCTAGTGTCCATAAATATATAAACACTGGTAATACAGAAATATGCAAGCTTGCGTTTATACAAAATGACCATTTTTCAATATGTGAAGTGAAATTCTTCAGATTATAATACAAATCACTAAATCCAAGATACACTACACATATTCATGATATTGTTATACTGAAGATCTATATATGCAGAAAGAAGCCTCCAGAACACCCTCAACGCAGGTACGATCCGGTAGTGGGCGCCATTGAAGCAGAGGGTAATTTCTTATAAGAAGAAGAACTCTGAGGGTTATGACTGTAATTGTATTGAAGAATGGAAAGAGAAGTACGGTGTCCTACAACATATAAAATACGAACTTATACAAACAGTACAATACAATAATTACTGCACATTTACATGACACTATTAGGATAAGGACACATAAATATACAGAGATGACAGTGGGTCTACACATCAGAATGTATGACAATATGATTCACTCTGCACGCCATTGCCAGTGGAAGTCCCACGGTCCGTTCAAATACAGTTAAGCACATCTTGGGACGATGGGAATTGATGATCTGGATGACAGGGTGTAAATGTTCAAGCCAAAAAAGTTTGAACTAGACATATCAACAACAATATGGCGTGATTCAAACTTGGGCAACTAAAGAATTATTTCCAATTCAGCATAAATGCCTATATTATAAATGGTATGCAGGCAACTGACTAATTAATCAATTAAGTTAAATATTAAAGCTATTTTTTAAAATATATTTTAGGCCAGGGTATTTTTTTACATTTGCAAAGTACATGTACAAAGATCAGCTGATTGCATATTCCATAAATATTGACAGATAAACATTTATCAGCAAATCAGCAAATTCTGAAACATAAGAACATATCTGCACTAATCTAATTCTTTGACATCTTTGACAGATGAAGAGATAAATTGAAAACTATATCATGAACACTATATCAAAATTGGTTCGTCACATTGAAGGTGACAAACCAGCCAACATGGCGTCTATCAGCTGTGTTTTTACGTAAGGGAGGCTCGCATGCATTTGTGAAGGTTAAAATGCATAAAGATTAGAAAAATAGGATAGTCAACCACTCTGTAACACTTACACACCTTAAAAGAGCGTTTTCCACTAGTGTATGCAAATTTAAAATTCTACTTTCGTTTTGGAAGTAAACAAATAAGTGACTATTTGCACAATGACTGGTATTGTACAACACCCGTGTGACTATTAGTTCAGTCATACAGAAGAAAGGGTCACCAATGGTCTATGCTACACAGATAACTATAAAACCTCAAAACTCACATCTGTGACATGTACAAATCACTTTATAATATGATCTTACATTTTGTTACTTCTTCATAAAAAGATCTGCTATTTATGTGGCAACTACATGAATGTTTATAACAACATTCTCTTAAACTGATTTGTTATATTTACATGTGTCTATTTTATGATTTAGGGACGCATTTATGCTAGACAGTGGTGTCTTTGGACATGGTAATGGCATCGTTAGTCAAATAAACTGGAATTGTGCCGGATATGAGTCAGACTTAGAATCATGTTTATATACCCAAAGTGGTTACCCTTACTGCGACCACGGTGACGATGTTGGCATTATGTGCGGTAGGTAGAACTTCGTTAAAATAGTGCAATAGATTATTTCTTATAGCAGAATATTTCCGGCTGAAGATTGGTGTACTGATCGTAGGTATTCACGTAACATGTAATCAGTACCAGGCTAATTAAAGCACACCTCCACAAAGGTTTTATCTTATATTCATTACAGACGTAGAGGTTTGTTATCCCACATTTGGGTCCCTTGCAGTGCGGGCGAACTGTGCTATCCGGTAGCTTTTATTCATGCATTGTCGTGACAACTGCGAAAAAGTTGACCTCGAAAAAAGAGCTTCTCAGATGAAGGGCGAACTCCAGTCCTTTGCAAACTCAAAGAGAGGAAAAATATCATATACAAGACTTAGACTGAGAAAGAGATACGTTTAAGCAAGTACGTTTACGCAATTAACTAGAGCTAGAGCTACCGATCCCCGAGGTTATAAAACTGTTTTTGTGCTCAACGCAGCTGAGCTGAATCGATACATCCAGAGAGATAGAAACAACACATATAAATATGTTTATTAGGAAACCATGAAAGAAATGTTGTTTTTTTAATTACAAATTACCTCCATTTTCATAAAATATATAGAGACTTTTTTAATCACGATTATCAATTGATTTCTCAATTTTTAGCAGATTTTGCTTGTTAATATACCGCTATAAATCATGCACTCTACCCATCATTAGTTTGATGGAGAATTTTGACTATATATGACGTAACTTCCGGTTAGATTTAAATGCGAAATTTCTTTTGCTGATATTTTCTTGTCGTGTTTTCGAAGAAATAATGATATCTCAACACTGCTGTTCAAAAGACATGGTTACACAAATCGATGTGTACTTTTGTCACTTTGTAGGGTCCTGCTACATCGATCATCTCCTTCCTTGCACTCTTGTCTGTCTCGTTTCTCGAGAAATAGGGATATAAATGGCTCGGTGTGGGACGCCTGCGCTCGTAAGTTAAAACGTAGGCGTCTCTTACATGATGTCTGCAGCTACTCTGTCTGGCGGAATGCGTCAGTAAATGTGGCTCGGAGAGGGCTTCGTTTTGCCTGCGAGACTTGCCCATCACCTGTTTTTTCTTTCAAACCTTTAGCTAATGCGACCCTGACGAAGTGAATACAGAAACGGGCGCCTGTCGGACTATTTATATTGTGTACTTCTTTTTCCCTTTTTAAACAAATTTAAAATGCCAGATCGAATGTACAAAAATTTGCGTAGCTGAAAACTGAACCACTTTTTACTTAAATTGTATTGTTCTTATCTTAAATGTGCTTTACAACTGTACCTTAGTATCTTGGTGTCAAAGTTGGGAGTTCATAGACTCCTCAGACTCAGCCGGTGTTGACAAAAATATTTTCAAGTCCAATTTAAAAGGGTGCCCACAAGTAAAACAAAGGACGAACATATAGCAAACATGACACACAAATCCACAGCATCTTCAAAGTAAAAACAAATTGCTTTCGCACAAAGCAAAGTTATTTGTTACTTACATGAGTATAGACATTTTACATTGATGGACCCAGACATGGGGTAATCGTATTTTGTATTCTTATTCGAATACTATTCGAATACATTTTCTGAGTATTCATAAAGTATTCTGTATTTGTGGATTCCTAAGAATAAATGTATTTGTATTTGTATTCGAATACATTGCAAATTTCATGTATTCATGAATACTTTTATGAATACATTATGAATACTTTTGCCATTTTAAGGAAACATTGATGCATAAAATTACAAAAATTATGGGATCAAGAATGCTAGTGTAGGCACTTTGAAGACTATACCTCAAAGGTAAATACAGTACATAAAAGAGATCAAAGAATATTAATTTTATTCATTGATTGCTTTGATGCTATAGAAAAGTATTCGATCAAAATGACAAGCATTTAATTATTATATGTTTACCACTTTTTAAAGTGTTTTATTATAATTAGTTGTATAAGAGGCATGAAAAGCAGAAGAACATATATACAGTATACTTCAGTTGATTTTCATTAGTTCTTTGTTCAGAGATATTTGTGCTATCTAAAGTTCTGATATTAGGAAAGTTCATGAAAAGTGCTTTAAAATGCCTGCTAAAGTGTTTGAACATTTTGAGATGCCACCAAATGCTACAGGAACTGTGGAAGTTAAGTGTAGGCATTGTGGATCAGTGGTATCTGGACCAGTACAGACTACATCCAACTCTGATTTTATTTTCATAAGTTTCTGTAAAAAAATTAAGTTTTTGAACCATAATTGAAAACCCTGATCATACGCTGCACTCTACAATGTCCGATCTTTGTTACCACTGTTAGACAAGATCTCTATTATGGCACTAGGCATCATTAGGTTAAAATTCCAAGTTAGCAAATATAATACCTATATGTCATCTTTCAGTAGATTGCCCCAGGACAGTATTAAATAGGGACAAGGCACAGAACTGACAACTAAGCCATGCCATACCTGTACAATTTTTTGACACTTGTTTCTCAAAAAATAAATACACAATTAGGATTCCATCTTAATATCAGCCAAACATAATTTGAAAAAGAGATTAAAATCACAACAAATGCCCAATCTCATACAATTTAAGAAAACCCTGTCCAGACACTGCCTTTAACCCTTAACCTGCTGAATCAATTAAAATGCCATGATTACTTTTAATTTGATGCAATTTATTGCTATATATTTAGAATCAAAATGACTAATAGTGTAGATCCAGATCAGCTGGCTTCTGAAGAAGCCATCTGATCAGGATCTACACTGTTGCAAGGTGGGATATATTTAGATTCAGCAGGTTAAGTTTTAATTCATTGCGTTTTCTGTTGCAAGATATCAAGTTGTACCATAGAAAATAAAAGGTTCCTAAAATAGATATGAAAATATCTAGGACAGGTCAAAAGAAAGAATCTTGTAATCAAAATTATATTTATGTAGTAAAATCTCTGGACTACTAGAGATATGAAAGTTCAGCACAAACTATTGGTTAATGAAATTTCCATTTTTATTAAAAAGCATTCAAAAGTATTCGAATACATTTGCAAAGTATTTGTATTTTTATTTGAATACATTCATAAAAAAGTATTTTTATTTGTATTCTATATTCTTAAATTGCAAAGTATTTGTATTTGTATTCGAATACTTTTAAAGTATGCGACCCCAAATCTGGATAGACCGGCATTTATTTATGCACTTTATGCACAAGTCCTATATGTAGTTATTCAATTACACACAAGTCATATTTATCACTGAAATGCAGCAATTCACACTTATGCTATATATATATATATATATATATATATATATATATATATATATATATATATATATATATATATATATATATATATATATATATATAGGGAGAAATGAGACAAACATCAAACAAAAATCTTCCCGGTAGCACTGGATCCAACAAATGGATTCAAAAGCGAAAGCCGAAAGCGCTCAGTAAATATTGTTTTGCACTGTTGATGATTTAATCCTACCATATATATATATATATATATATATATATATATATATATATATATATATATATATGCTTGATCAAGTCTTAAGCAAAAGGGTATATTTAAATGAGGCAGGCATAACAAAGTTGACGAAACAAGTGTCACAGGAAGTATTAGTAAACACTGAAGCTTCAAATAGGTAAACGTCACTCGATAAAACAATGTCTCACGTTGTTATACAACCATCGCCAGACTTGGTGAATAGATACATATGAAATTGACAAACAAATGGTTGGATAGGAAAGAACTTTCGTTTAATGCGGGAATCACAAAAAGACTTTTCAATCAACAAATACTGCCGCCAAACGATACAAAAAATCTTTTTCAGTGCAGTGATGTATGTGCAAAGGGCGATAATAAATATGGTAAGAAACCAATAACTCACATCGTTCTTCAGTCATGTCAGTAAAGCGAAATCGGATTGCTTATATGCAATGTACTGTTGGCATATTTCATGTGTTATGCGAATCCGGACGCGGAATCACCAAAACGATAAAACCCATCCATTGAAACAACAAAAATCCATCCTATGACATTTGCTTTACAAGTGCATTTTACTTTAAACATGTTCATATGCATTACAATTTTTGGTCACATGAAACAGAAAATACGCGTAGAGGTTTCGCTTTTGTGACGTAATTATTGACTATAGCTTGGTCGAGCTAAGTTTGCAAGCCGTGTAATCTTTGCTTATGTAAATATTTATGTTTATAGTGCCTAAATATAGACAAGTTTATAATTAGAAGCGTTTGGTGATACCGAAGGTACTTATATTGGAAAGCTAAAGAATAATGCCTATCTTGTGACCCGTGAATTCAAAGTGCGACGTGGCCGAGTGGTCAGGTCAAAGACGGACAAATATACTTTTCTAGATTCGTGTATACTATGAGTTAGAATCCGGATCACGTTTCTTTTTTCATTTGTATTTCATTATATTTTCTTTATCATATTCTTTTCTCTTTTCTTTTCTTTTTATCAATTTATTTTTTTTTTTGTGTATTTAATATATATTCTTTTCTTTTTCTTTCTGTTCTTTTGCCATATAATTCATTTTTTCCTTCTTTTCATTTTTTTTCATTTCTTTTTCTGTCTTTTCTTTTTTTTTCATTTTAAATGCATGTTTTGTCCAATCAATTAAGTAATTGTTGCCGGCTTAGTTGTTGGTGTTGTGTTGAAACTGTAGTAGTAGTATTTCAATTCTCATATCGACGTTCACGCTGCACCTCAGCGGAACGAATATATAGCCGCAGTAACGGGGCGCCGATCGTCCGTCCAAGTGTTGAAACTGTGGCACTGTTAATGTATATGTCAGCCAACCAATCCTCATTGTTGTGTGCAACACAGACAGACCCCAATCAGAATTCAACGGCATTTCCGTAATCATTTCCCAAACACCAATAAGAAATATGCATATCAACATGCGCATCCCTACAATCTCATCAGCACATTCAATATCTTACATGTACCTGACTTATACATACTACAATACACACTTCTATTTAATCTAAGCCGATTATCTGTTTTTTAAAGATATTTTTTGTTAAACTTATCCATACCTGGAAAACACCTGCGTACTTCTAACAATAAATCTACCTATATATAGGTATATAAACAATAATATTTACCACAAACAATTACGATAAACATGGCCAATTTAGCGCGACCGAGCTATACTTGTATAAATGTGTCACTGAAAAATGTTTCTAGTATATCTGATGAGACACGACATCAAAACCCTTATCTCTCTGTCTGTCTCTCTGTCTGTCTCTCTCTCTCTCTGCACGTGCGTATGAAAATCAAAATGTAAAATAAATAAAAAAATAAGCAAGCAATTCATCATTTCGGACTTACGATTTGGGTACCTTGACCACTATCATTTAAAGAAGATAATACATGAAATTCAATATAAAAAAGATTGGTTATAATATAGATGTTTTGCGACAAACTGCATGCTTGGTGGTTAATCCTCTACATTTTAGCAGCTTTGCTGACCTCTATGGTTGCACGACGGTTGGTCGGGCTCGGGCTTTATGAAGGCGCTAACCTAAATCTAACCTAACAGTAACATTAACTGTAAGCGCCTGATACCTGTTCCGGGACGTCATGGGTCCGACCCACTGTGGTTTAACCGGTAGGCTTCTGCTCCGGAATTTAGGTGTTGCTATTTCTGTGGCTCGATCGCAAACTGGTTAAGCCCCGCCCACACTTCCCCATCCAAGTCATTAGGGCCCGAGGCGCACTTCTGTTTTGGTTTTTCTTGGTTGTTGAATATGTTGTTTATTGCTTTGTCTGTTATTAAAATAGTGTGTGTGTGATGTTTAGGTAAGTCCTAAAATAAACAAAAAAAAAAAAAAAAAAGAAAATAGGTAAAATAATTTTTTACTGTTTTTCGTTTAACTTGTTCTTGTTGTCTAAATTCATACTTTCTTTGGAATTTTGTGTGAGTGGTTATTGTTTTGCTTGGGTTGAACAACGCAGTGCCTGAAGAACCAAAGCAGACCTAAGAGCGAGGCCTGGTCGACCACAAACCGGTAAAGCCCCCCTCCCCTAGTAATTTCATTAATTTCCATACAGGTAAGCGCAAGGCGGCACTTCTGTTTTGGTTCTTCTTGGATGTGTTATGTGTTGTATGTTGCTATGTCGTTTATTGTTATATTGTAGCCCGTTGTCCACCTACATGAGAAAGGGCTGTTCACATGGCTGCCGCCTATGATGTCTTGGGCTGAGACTAATTTTGGGTTGTCTTTTTCCCACATGGTGTCTTTGTTAGGATCTGGGATTGAATGGTGTCAGTTTCTGAGAATTTACCTATTTACTATTGTGTCAGTTGCTTAGAATTTGTCTACTTACTTTTTCATCAAACTTATCAGTAACCAGGACATGATTAAAACCTCAGACCAGTTTGAAACTTGGCCATATCTTGCAATTTGCCTAATAGTTATTTGCCCTTGAGCACTTAAATAGCCCATTTTTACCTTGTGATGGGCATAATGCATGCTCGGACTTAGGTGAGCGATTGTTGCCCATTTGGGAAACTTGTTCAAACTTGGTTTAATTAGAACCTGCATAAAATCTTGGACAAGTTCAATATTATGCCATATTGTAAAATCAGTCTTAGAGTTACTTGCCCTTTAGTGCTAAAAGAAGCCTTTGACTTTATCCCAGGCATAGCATATTTTTATTTAACTGGATCTTTAAGGTAAAAATGGTTTGCCCATGTTCCTACTTCTGTATGTATTCTCTGCTCTTGAAGGAACTTTTTAAGACTTTAGTTTTACCACACTGCAGCTGGTGTTGTGCCGTGTGGAGGCCGTAAAAAGTCTCCCCGTACATCATCAATAGTGCAGATTATATTTTATTTACATTCTTTGAGATCAGAGAATAGATTCTGAGAAATATGAAATTTGAGATCGGTTTAGACTATTATTCTAGATCATCGTCTCTTATATTATTTGGATCCTTTTGAAACTAATCAGTCTTTGAATCGACTGCCCAATAAAAATTAAGAAATAACAGTACGCTTTTTTTCTGATTTCGTCACCAGATATTGTCAGTGTCACTGACGAGGCTTTTTTAGCCGAAACTACGTAGTCTGGCACATGTTCCTACTTCTGTATGTATTCTCTGCTCTTGAAGGAACTTTTTAAGATTTTTGTTAAATGTTTTTCGTATAATTTGCTTATTCTGTTGTAACCCTTCTGATGGTCTAAATTATTTAGTTTGGTAAAGATAGCTGAGTTGCCACCTATTTGAGAAAAAGCTGCTGACTCTGCTTATCATTTGTAATTTATTGTTTGTTGGGATGTATTTGTCAATATTTCCTTTTGATGTTGGGGATAGGGTTTGGGGTCTGATTCAGTCAGTTCCTGAAGTGTAGTTACTCTTTAAATTTTAGTAAAGTTTCAGATAATGAGGATAGGCATATAATTTCAAACGAGCTCAAAGATGAGCAAATCGGAGTAGTCGTTTCAGAGCTACTTGCACTTGAAGACCGAAAAAATTTCCCATAAAGGACCTGGTATGATAAGGCCCATTTTTGGCCACCAGAAAACTCATTTTTCAAACGTTCTATTTTGATCATAAAAATGTATATATAGGAAAGTTCCAACATAGAATGTAACAGCAAACACAAAATTAAGCAGTTCTTGCATGAAATATTTGTGTTTTTAGTCGTGAACATACCCATTACCCAGCGGATTTTGACGAAAATGACAAACTCGGTAGCCTTTGTAGCTTTCAAAATATATGAGCCCGGCCTCCAGCACATTTTACATTTTGTCTTGAGACAAAGTTTAGCTGTATTAACGTGTCATGAAAATATTAAATGTGCTGGAGACCGGGCTTTATGTTTATTTTTAATTTTTTGTTACAAAACTGACAGCTTTTAAAACACATTCCCAGCGTTCTCAACATAAACACGCCCATATCTCCACTCATAGACAAAAACAACATATGTTTTGGTATTCATTTTCTTAGTTAGAACACAAGGAATAATTTGGTACAGATTTTATTTTGATCTTTTGGAATTTTTTGATTAGCGTCTCTGGACTTGCTAAAGTGAGTGGGTGGGGTACCTGGAGAGGCCTTGTGCAGTGCACAGGTAATTAGCAGTGCTATCTAAAGTATAAGCATTTCATCAAAAGCCTATTATAAATAGCTTTCAAAACCGATTGTAAATGACTTATTTCTGTAAAGGACAATGCATTTAACTCTTACTTTTCTTGTATTTTTCCTTCATATTATTGAAACAACATAGGCATGTCAAAATCACGTTATTCTGAGAATTTACAAAATTGAAACATATTATTTCTGCTTGTTTCCATACGCACAATTAATAAGCATTAGAAACCATGCAGTTTTAAGAGAATTTGAATGGGGGCCAAAAACGGCCCTTATCATACCAAGTCCTTTACAAAGGGAAAAAATGTTGCCCCACGCATAGCAAATTCGTTTCTTATTGGAGCTTGATCAAACTTACAGTTACCCAGGACAGGTGTGAACTCTTGGACAGGTCATTTCTCTTAAGTGTTACTTGCTCTTGGGCGCTTAAATAGCACATTGTTACTTTTTCACGGGTATAGCGACTTTATTTTTTATTGAAACTTCATCGAACTTGCCAGTAACCAGGATAGGAATAAAACTTCTGAGGAGTTTGAAAGTTAACCATATTGTTAAATTTGTGGTAGAGTTACTTTCCCTTGAATGCTTAAATAGTCCATATTTAACCTTGTCTAACACATAGCATATTTATCTTTAATTTGACCTTAATGAAATTGCAGATATTCAGGACAGGCATAGAATCTCTGCCAAGTTTTGAATTTTGGCGAGATTGGAATAGTCACCTGGGAACTACATGTAGTTGCACTTAAAGACAGAACAATTTTCCCATAGACTTACATTAGGAAAAATTGTCCTGGGCATAGCAACATTATTTTTATTGGAACCAGAGCGGACTTGCTGAAAATCAGGACAGGCGTAAGCTCTTGGGCGTGTTCACTGCCTTATACCTACTAGCCCTTGAGTTCGTAAATAGCCCATGTTTGACCTTGTCTCATCTTTAGCCCGTTTAGTTTTGATTTGATGTTTAGGAAACTTGCAGATAACCAAGAAAGGTCTAAAATCTTGGACAAGTTCGAATTTTATATTTTCAAAAACAATTGCTTCCACAAATATGCATGATAGAAATCAGGTGAGAAATAGTGCCCGTATGAATACTTGTTCTAAACAGATTATACAGCAGCTATTCAAATTAGAAAGTTGATATTTGGTACACATGAATTAATAACAACAGGTCTTCTTCTACTTATTCTTCCCTGTACCTGTTCACTTATCTTTCTCGCCGCATATTGTCATGACAGATTGCTTAGGAGGTAGAAGGTTCATATTTGGTATCTGAAATAACAGTGACTGTTTCATCGTGGGATACAACCTGTCACTATTTTCTAATTTTTCCCGGTAGTTGTTTATTGTTGTTCTCTCTAAACATTTGATAATGAAATGTTTTTGTAACTGATTTCCAAGGCAACTGTTGAAGGTAAAGAGTTCATATTTGGTATATAATTTAACGATGGCTTGTTGTATAATGGTGTACATAACCAGCCTCTCATTTTTACTTTTTCAGTATTTGTTCGATTTTTTTTTTCTTTTCATACATTTAACAGTGAACGTTTTCGTAACAGATTTTTCAGCAAATAACAAAGGTAAAAGGTTCATTTGGTGTATGAGTTGTAAATGTGCTATTGAATCGTATGGCGGAAACTTGGCATTCCGCGGCTTATTTAGTACAGTACTTGTCTATTTATCTTCTTACCAGACATTTCATCATGCAATTTTTCATTGGGTATATGAGTTGACAAGGACTCATAGTGTCGTGGGATAGACAGCCGGCATTCAAGTGCATATTCTCGTTTGTTTGTTGTTTACTTAGTGTTTGTTTACTTTTCGTTCTGTTCATGCATTTACGATGAAAATGTTTTTGGGATTTCGCAACACTGAAGAAGCTAAATACAAAAACGCGCGTCTGTCGCACTTAATTTGGTGTGGATACGGTAAAACCGTTCTATTTTAACCAGTTTCAACTTAGCAACTGGTTATGGTTGAAATTATATTATTGCATAAGAAAATCCATGCCGTACGCTATAAATAGCCATGCATTTACCGGCAAAATGCCACGTTTTAACAAGGAAATTCACGCGCTGTTGATGCACGGCTTTGTGGCTTTACATATGTAAGATTCAAATCAGTATTCGATGAATACAGAAGCAATGGACAATTGAAGCTGCAGTTATCGATAAAAGACAAATTCAGATATTGTGAAAATAAAAGTGTAGACGACATCGATTGAAAAATTCAATGAACACGATTTTGACTTGCGAACTGCTGCTAAAGGCTTAAAAATCGTAAAAGCGGACCATGGCTTGAAACGAGGAGTTTGACAGAAATACGTAGTGCAGAAGGTATCTGCTAGGTAATGGCGATGGGACGAAAAGTAGTGTGTAAACATTTTCCTTATTTTTGTTGCATTGTTTTACATTGCATTAACATTTGCCAGGTCATTTGAAAGCTGTTAAAAACCTCTTACTGACCGTTCCAAGGCGGTAGTTCTGTTGTGGTTCTCTGTTGCCTGTGTTTGGTGTCAAAGTTTCTGTGATGTTTTACCTTATGTATGTTCTTATTATTTTTGGTTCGGTTTGGGTTGCTGAGTGGCCACCTTTTGGGAACAAGCTGCTCACTCGGTTGGCCATATGTTCTCTGTATCTTGATTATTTGTAATCTTAGTTGTTTCCATCTATGGTTTGAGGGCTGGATTTGGATTTTGATTGTTTCAGTTCCTGGTCTTTGCATACTTTTTACTTTTAACAGCTTCCACAGGACCTGGCAAATTTTCGTGCATGATAAACGCGATTGTTAAATGTGAAAGAGTCATGTTTGGTTATTATACCGACAATGACTTGTTGAATTATAGGTTGAAGACGAGATTTCTCCCGGTTATTATCCTTTTTTATTGATTCAATGTCTTGTGTTATGAAACGTCCCATTACATGATGCTCAGCAACTGTTCATTATAGATGCTCTTACATGGTATTGTCGGTTAAACTGATTTGTTTATTTCTTTATATAGGCCATATATATGAGAAACGCTGCAGCACGAGGATCCTCGGACAGTTCTTCCTCCCTATTAACCCGGACTGGCCACATACTTTCATTTCTTCTTCCACTGATTCAAGAAAGGCAGTTGTCAGTTACTGGCGAAAGTATGTGCACTTAGTACTGATTAACCGCTTAGAAGGTCTATGCCTGCCCAGGAATAGTGTGGTTAGGTTAACTGACCGTCCCGACATGACCATAGCTGTTTACCGTGGATGTTAAGCATCTAATCAACCAATCAATCAATCAATCCTCCCTAATAAATTTATTATTTTGTCTTACGAACTAATAATGAAAATATATTTTGAACTACTAATTTCATTTGTTCTCTGTTTGTTTACAACTGTGGAATTGCTCAGAACTTATATATTTAACAGGTGATGTTCAAGTTCGCCTTGTAAATGGACCAGACTTCGTGTCTGGCAGAGTTGAGGTCTACTTTAATAATGAGTGGGGAACTGTTTGTGATGACAATTTTGATGTCAACGCAGCACGGGTTGTGTGTGGTATGCTAGGACATACATTTACTAGGTATGATTATAACATTATTAATCAGAAACAAACTGAACAAATCGTTGATGCGTGTATGTCGTTTCCTAAGTACGTCTGCTGAAGCAAATAAATACGTTTTTTTGCGTTTGTTCGGTTTGGTATTATGAGGCAATTTCTTCTTCTCTTGGTCTTTCTTAAGCAACCCATGCCGATTTTATTGATGCGTCCTTCTGAACTATAAATTATATATATATACACATTAAGTTTTAATTTAACGTTAGCTACGATAGCAAACGTTAGGAGTTAATTTCGAGGGAGCAGTTATTATTTGTTAAGTCCGTCCGTAAAAAGAGCATTAAATATAAATGAGAAACACTTGTCTAAAACACACATTATTTATGCCCATATCAGCACATACCAGCCATTTCATGTGCGCAATCTAGTCCAGACGTATATTTCAGGAGTCAGTTATGTCAACTCGAACTCCACATGCTCTGATGAGACTTTTCGTATGCGCAGGCTGGTATGGGAATGCATGCCTTTATTTAAGGAGTTCAGACCATACTCGGCATTCATATACCTGCACTCACTATACAGCCAAACAAACAGAAGCTACGCAGCAACTTTCGTCATATCTAAATAATTCGATTTAGCAGAGTTTATGCATGTACTTGGTAGACACCCCCACCACCCTTGAGACAGTCCCATTCTTGAGACATATTTTTGTTCCAAGTGTATCGAGCCATCTTCCATCAAGAGTTAGATAGTTTGGTGGGTGTGTTTGGGTTAAACGGCTGTTTGAGACAGTATTTCAGTATATTTTGAGACGTAGCCAAGAAAGAATGAGATAGGATAGACAAAAATACGCCATCCCCAAACAAAAAACGAACATAATCACGCACCTGATGCAAGCTTCCCGTTAATCAACAGAATGACTGACATATCGGCATCGCTTTGTGGGTGATATTTTTCATGGCCTGCTTATGTGAAATTTCCTATTTTGCTTTAGTACTTGTTCAATGCATCGTTTAGGAAGATTTTATTATTGTCATTATTTGATTTTGAAAAAAGACTACAAAAGTGGTAATACTCGCTGGTTTTGGTGCATATAAGAGTCTGCATAAAATGCTTAAAATACAACAAATTTTCTCAAAAACGACCATATAAAACCAGGTAAATTGCTAATTCTAGTGCTTGTACCACTACTGAACTTTCCAAATTATTAACTTCTTGCCTTACCGCTATCGAAATTCATGTAATTAGGTACTGTGAAAAAGTCAGGCAAAAATTTGTTTTGGTCAGTTAAAAATTCTACTGAGTTTCTTGATAAACTGAAGTCTAGAGGATATCACGCGTCTAGTTTGTCTACATACGATTTTTCTACACTGTATACAACTTTGCTCCATAATTTGATAAAAAAGAAACTAATAAATTTAATTTAGACTACTTTTCAGAGAGAGGGTGCTCTTTATCTTGCTTGTAATGATAAACATGCTTCTTTTACTTCCGATGACCAAAAACAGTTTAAAAGGTGGTCTTGCCAAAATGTATGTGATGCTTTAGTATATCTTCTAGATAACATTTTCATCAGATTTGGTACTAAGTTACACAGACAAATTGTAGGAATTCCGATGGGCACTAACTGCGCTCCTCTTGTAGCATATTTGTTTTTATTTTGCTATAAAAGAGACTTTATAATGTCTCTTTCTGATGATACTCAAGCTCATGTTACTGAAGCATTTAACTCAACGTCTAGATACTTGGACGACCTTTTAAATATTGACAATCCTTATTTTGAAGGAATGGTTAGTCAAATTTATCCTGCGGAATTGCAATTAAATAAAGCAAACACTTCTGATACCGAGGCCCCATTTTTGTATTTACATTTATCAATTTTAGACGGATTTGTTTCATCTAAAATTTATGACAAACGCGATGATTTTGATTTCGACATTGTTAATTTTCCGTTTTTGGATGTTGATGTTCCCCGCACCACTTCTTATGGTGTTTACATTTCTCAACTTATTCGCTTCGCTAGGGTGTCTAGTCATTCGGCTGATTTCAATGCTCGTAATTTAAAGTTTGACTGCCAAGCTTTTACAGCAGGGGTATCGGTGTCATAAACTTTGGAAAGCTTTTTCTAAATTTTATCGTAGACACTTTGAATTGGTTTCTAAATATAACAAAGGGTTAAGATCACTTTTGCAACAAGGCCTATCGGAACCTGAATTTTATGGTGACTTAGTATATATATTGCGCAAAATCGTAGGGAATACAAAATTTCCTGATCAATTTAAGAAAATTATTATACGTTTTAAACGCATTGGCTATAACATAGATGTAATGCGACTGTCTGCATGCTTAGTGGTTAAACCAATCACGGTTGACAACTTTGCTGTCCTCTTTAATTGCACGCCGGTGGGTCGGCGTTCAGACTCTATGATAGCCCCTGCATAAAGCTATATATTAGTTGGTTGGGGCCGGATGTTTGTCTGTTTTTTTTGGCCCACCGGGGTTCAACTGGTGGTCTTCTTTTGCTCCAGTGTTCCAGTGGTGTTGCTGACGCCCCAGGGATCTCCAGGTGTCTCACCACGTTTTGGCTGTCGAGCCCTCATCCTTGCTTCATCACGGTCTTTTCTTGATTTTAATTGTTGCCAGTGATGGCTCTCTGATGAGTTAGGGGACCTCCATACGAACCGAACTAATAACTAATTGTGTGCGCCGCGGCGGAGGGTGAGGGTGAAGGTTTGGGCCCAGTAAAACCGGTTTTAACCCCCTAGTGGTTATTACTGACCGTCCCAAGGCGGTACTTTCGTTGTGGTTGCATTTGTTTTATGTTCGGTGCTGTTTAATTTATTGTGTTCTCATTTTAACCCTTCTATAATAAAAACAGCAAACAGGTAATAATAGTTGTTAAATGTTTGTTTTTCGTATAATTTGCTTAGTCTGTCGTAACCGTTCTGTTGATCTGAATTATTTAGTTCAGTAAAGATAGCTGAGTTGCTACTTATTTGGGAAAGAGCTGCTGACTCGGCTAATCACTTGTAATTTATTGTTTGTTGGGCTGTCTTTATCAATCTTTCCCTTTGATGTTGGGGATAGGGTTTGGGATCTGATTCAGTCAGTTCCTGAAATGTAGTTACTCTTTAAATTTATATAAAAAGATCAAAGAGTAATTTGCGGCATAACAATAATGGAAAAAGGAGATTGAAACCGACATAAACAAACAAATTAGAAAGTGTCAACAAGACACGGATGCCCCCGCCTAGTGCCTAGAGTATGATGGTACCTTGAATAAGCTACTGACACTTGTAGGATAACTAGGTTCATAAAGGCAGCCTTACATAAAATAAATGGCAAATCAGGGGACATGAAATGTAGGTCAAAAAGAATTACATTTTTTAGCAGTCAAACCTCGGACACGAATATGACAGGAACAGAATTTCATTATAGCCTGTTCACATAGTTTCAATGCGCACGGTGGCCTTAACCTTTAAGCTAGTGACATACATTGGTCCTTGTGCGCAACAAAATGTCTTGCCACCAGTTTTGAAATTCCTCCATGCAGGACGAAGTTAGGGGTCGAATAAGAACAGAGTTTCACTGTAGCATACGCACAAACTTAAGTACGAGGGTTGTCAAAAAAATACATAGCCTTTTTTTATCTGGTAGACACAGTTGGCGTTTAATGACGAGAACAGGTATACCTTATTAAATGCGAACATTTCTGTCCCACAATTACAAAGGTTTGTAGAGTTCCCATGAGCCATAAAAATGTGACACTATTCACGAAGTTGGTACCAACATGATACAGGGGCAGGGGTACGACGTCGTTGACGTTATGTCAAGTAACGCAAATCGCACACTTGTTTATCAACGTTCGTTTCTTCTCAAAGTAACCACCTTTACACTAAACGCAACGCCTATGTCGAGATATCCACTGGTCGAAGATATCTCTGTACCACTGCCTGTCATACTGCGCTATTATTATAGCTCTTATTGAGCAGAATAAAAAAGTGTTACAAGCATCAAATTGAAGAGCAGGGCTTCAAGTTTTATCCATGTTATTTCGACGATTCTGCAGTTAATAATAATGGCGCTATAGTAAAAGTCCACGTATGTTTTGGACAACCCTCGTACAGACTATAACCTTGACCATTGGGCTAGCAACATGGTTCTGGTACATGACACATATCTTGCCATAATGTTTATTTATTATATATCAAATAATTCTGATTTTCCACCCTGCAGGACAAACTTATAGGCCGGACATAAAAATGTTTCCTCTATAGCCTATACACAAAGATTATATGTGCAGTGTGACCTTGAATTTCAAGCTACGGTTTGTCATGATGATTATCTATGTCAAATAATTATAAATTTAAAGAGTAACTACACTTCAGGAACTGATTGAATCAGATCCCAAACCCTATCCCCAACATCAAAAGGAAAGATTGACAAAGACATCCCAACAAAGAATAAATTACAAGTGATAAGCCGAGTCAGCAACTCTTTCCGTGCATGATAAAGTTATTGGCAGGGCGTGAACGTGTTTTACTACAGCTTATGCACAAAGATTGCGAACTTGACCTTTGAGCTTGCAACATGGTTCTTTAGCATGACACATCGACTTGTCATGATTATAATTTATGCCAAATACTTTTGAAATCCCGTCATGCAGCATAAAGTATTGGGCCGGACATGAACATGTTTTACTACAGCCTATGCACGAAGTTCACATGCACAGTGTGACCTTAACTTTCAAGCTAGCAATATAGTTCTTGCAAGCGACACATCGTCGTATCCTGATAATCATTTATGCAAAATAATTTCAGGAATACTACCATGCAGGCCAAAGTTATGGATCAGACACAAATTGTTTCATTATAGACTACGCACAAAGTTTTAGTGCGGACTGTGACCTTGACCTTTGAGCCAGCGACATGGTTTTTGCATGCGAAACACCGCCATGTCATGATAATTATTTTAGTTATTTGTGCTAAACGGTTTTTAATTCCCACTATGCTGGCCAAAATTTTGGGTCGGACACGATTCTGGTAACGCACACACACACACACACACACACACGCACACACACACACACACACACACAGGGTAAACACTACATGCCCTTCCGCCATTGAATTGAGTCAGTTCCTCTCTCTCTCTCTCTCTCTCTCAAACCAAGCTGCAAATAAGAACTTTATTCGAATCAGGGAAGGATCAGGCAACATAAAGAGCGGTAAAGAGAGGTATGGGATCCGTCTTTCAATTGCTGTGTCTAGATATTATGGGGATCTAGCCCACGCCGACCCTACGGCCACTAGGGTGTGGGAAACCTTGAAAGTATACTCAGTCTCAGTGACTAAACACAAGCCTGGTTTGCGGAACAAAGAGATTGCACGTTGAATCTGACACAGATTACTGCTGTTGTGAAACACGAAAATGTATACAAACTACTGCTGCTGTAACACATACATATGGACACGGTTTACTGCTATCGTATAGCATGTAACATGAAAATGGACATGTTTAAGTTTTCGTTCAATAAGTTCAGTTAGTGTTTGCCCCAGATAATAAACCAATCAGATCACCTGAATTTTCAAATTTTCAATAGATTTATTGGTGTAGACTCATCACTTATCCATGAAGAGAGTCTTCACCAATAAATCTGCTGAAGACTTGAAAATTCAAGTGATCAGAAATGTACAGTCTTCTGTGGCTTGTCACGTCTAAAAATAGCTTCAACATGACAGGTCAAATTGATTTAAAGTCGATGTAGATTTCTCGAATGAGCGTTTTTTCTCATTACAGAGGAACAGATGAAGGGGAGTATTTGGCAGTACTCTCCATAAAAAGTATTTTATGGTTACTCATTAGAACCACCTCGACGAGGCGGTTCTATGGCTATCCATAACATTTTTAAAATAAACACATTGTAAAAACGTGGATACTTATTAGAATCGCCTCGATGAGGCAGTTCTTTAGGTACCCACAGCATTGTTTTCAAAACAATGTAAAGCATGTTGTAGATATTAGAATTGCCTCGAAAAGGCAGTTCTAATGAATATCCACAACACGTTTTTCATGGAGAACTTGATGAAAATAATCCCAAATTATCACAAAATACTCCTCTTATAAGTTCCTCTGTAATAAGATGCATCTCGTAACACAAATCAAATAACTATGATTTGTGTAATGAGAAGCAAAGAATCCTGATTCAACGAAGGAAAATCAAAGTGACCAGCCATGTTCGAGCTCCAAAAACTGAATGAATGGGAATGAGCAAAGTCATCTGAACATGAACACAAATTATAAATGACAGCATGACACTCACTCTAGAAGCAGTATTCTAATTATGCTCCTCCTCTCCAAGCTAAATGAAAGCATGGCAAAAGCTTTAACAGCAGTATTCTAATTAAGCCCCTCCTCGCCAAGCTATTTTGGGACTGTCATGATATTGCATCATGTTTTGACATTGCATCATTACTATAATCAAAGTACATTGGAGAGTGGTCATTTTGGGATTTTTTTATTTATCATTACTATTTCTTTATTTTTATTTTTTTTTTAAACCCAAAATATCTCTCAAACAAAGATTATCTGAAAGATGTTGGAAAACAGGGCAGACCAGGATCAGTTAATTATTTGGGGCAAACACTAAGCCGGTTAGAGGCTATGAAGAGAAATCTTCGCAATTAAGAACCTTCCGCTCGCTACGCTCGCTTCAGGTTCTTAATTGCGAAGATTTCTCTTCATAGCCTCTAACCTATACTTTGTGATGGGGTTTTAGTGATAGTATACTGCAGATTATCGACATAGCAAAACTGAGATTTGAGAAAAGTAATATTTAAGTCTGACCACAGAAGCCTGAGAGCCTAGGTTGCAAACATTTGTAAGTCTTGTTTTCCAAAGTATCAAGTACCAACACTGTACAAAAATTACATTTTTAAATGACATATGAACTGTTCAGATTTTTTGACATATTCATGTGTTACAGTCTATAGAGAGCCGTCTCTAGGAGAAACAGAGAAAGAGAGAGAGAGAGAAAATAAAAAATAAAATAAAAACGACCCACTTCCCCCTACACACACAAAACAAACAAAGAAAAAACATCATTGCAAAATTCACTATGTCAAAATCAAAGTCAAAGTCCATATCCCGAATTTGAAATCGTTCAACCGAATTGGTCAGGAATAAGCACGTCCTCCTCGTGATCTTAGTACAGTTTACATACAGATGGCTCACTTAATGTGTACAGTTTTCTGAGGAAACAGTTCTCTTGCAATATCAAATTGAATTTTAAAAGCTTGAACTCGGTCTGTCGCTTTATTTGGCTTACCGTCCCTTAACATCTCAAACAGGTGCAGAGTTATGGGCCAGTTAACTGCTGCAATTTCAAAGAGTGACGTCGCGAGACAATTTTATGTGTTAATTACGGCAATTTACAACCTCAGACGGCGTTCACGGTTTACATGAGGCTCACCGAGACTAAAAACAGAGGCCATGACGTTAATTTATGTTGACGCCGTCTTCGTTATGTGTTTTGCGCAACAGGATCAACTGCAATGATAATTGCAAACCAGCGTGGATGACGTAACAATATTAAGACAGTAACAAATGGTACAAAAGAGCGTTGCATAAGATAACGGCTTCGGCGCTTTATTGCTTTTCAGAGACGTAACGCTCTTTTACTCACGTCATTTAAGTAAATGATACGAATAAACTGCGTAGGCTTTAAATTTGATAAGTTTCAAGCATTTTATCGTAAAACATTTAACGCTGTCACGAGTGAAAGGATCAAAAGCCAGCAATAGAAAGTTGAAGTTTTAAAATGCTCTCAGTGTATAAGCTCACAAATGAGCTAAAGGCTCAGGTGAGGCAATAATTTAAAACAAAAGTACGTACATGTAGGAAATTTCGCAGGAACTGAGTCGACACAATTTAATCCCAGATCCCACCCAAGACACCATGTGGGAAAAGAAACCACCAAACTAGACACCACCAAAGACATCACCAGTCACAATTCCACTATACAATCGACTGTTCACGTTCACACGTTTCGGACATAGGAATCGTATGGCAGCACTCGTCGGCGTTCGAAGACGACCTATTCTTCATTGTCAAATATTATATTTTTACTTTATCCATAACAATTTCAACTTGATAAAACGATATCATCTGATACCAAATCTTTCTATAGCTAATCGGCTCATTTCGACAAAATTTTAAGACCAACACGATAACTTTGATTATTCCGTTTCTAGATGGGAACGTGATACTACGTATATATTTCTTAGGTTAAGGTGGTGATTTGTGGTAAATACAAAAATTTAAATAAAGCCATAAGACCATAAGATTTAATGCATCTCCCTGAAAGTATGCATACTTCTTATTTTTTGTTGTTCTTTACAGTTTAGAATACAGAATAGAGGATCATGCTGTTTAAGAAAAGTGCTTATATATGGAAAAGTCAAAAGGTAATTTCGTGCGCAGAAATCTGGAAAATTAACTTCATGCTTGAAAATAATCTAGCTCTGCATTAAAAAAGCGTCCTAGCAATTATTCTTTCCAATTCTTTCTCAAATTGTAAGGTAGACCAGATGAAAACAGTCACTTTTTCTCAAATGTCTGACCATGCATATAGTGCATGTACACTAGATACATTAATTTAATACAGGTAGGGCACTTATACTATATCATACTCGAAATATAAATAATATATTACTGTGACCATGACACAGGTGTGTAAATGAAATTGTTCAACCGTGAAAATGAACTTTTTTTGGCAAATATTTGGACACTGATTACACATTTTTATCTGCCCAGCCTGATAATGTGTGAAAAAAATGACAAAAAATGCTAGGACGCTCTCCATAATGCTTTAAAGAGCCTTCAGACCTTATTGTATTTTTAATAACTATGGTTTTTGTTTTTAGATTTTTGCGCACAAAAGTACCCTTCGAACTTTACTTAATAATATATAAACCATTTTTAACCTCAACAAGTCCTGTATTTTTGGAATCTGAATTGTGAGAACCAACATAATGAAGGCAACTGCTAATTTTTAGGAAGATCTGTTATATTTTCAGCATTTTATACAGGTTTTTGACTTCGCCCCAAATCAGTGATTATCACCACCTGAATCGTTTTGAAAGAACATCTTGTCGCGTTGATGGCTTCAATAATCGGAATACACCTCAAACTGTAAAATTTCCTAAATACGGTTATAGATATATGTTACATATAATCCGACCATTTTCTGACAAACAAACGCCTTTTGATAATTTTGATTGGCATTTTAGCGTTCATTTTTTGTCTTATCTGCATCACATCTTTACGTGTGTAAACCAAAGTAAAACCAACTATGTATGTAAAACAAGAATTCCGCAAAATACTATGTCACCTGCCTTGCCCTTTCACAGTAGCAGAGATCATGCTTTAATTTGGTTTTTTGAATTCATGTATAAAAATTTGAGCAAACTGGACATGCAAGCTTAGAAGGATGCAATTCTGGACATAAAATTCAACACAGTCAACAGAGTATAAAATAATCATTAAAAGTATAATATAAGTAGTTAAACAATCCAAGAGACCAGCTTAAGAAAACATTTTATGCCTTGTCTGATGACTGTAAGTTTATGCTAGAGTACATACAAATATGGATGCCAAGTTGACCTACAAAATTTCCAAAGCCAATAGAGCATGAAATATACATCAAGCATAATTTTAGGTTTGATACTTATACCACTGTGTTTAAAGAAAAGTGGACTTTAATGCTAGAGTCAATTCAATGTTAGCCATAAAATTTTACAAACTCAGCAGCCCTTGAAATACAGATCAAGTGTAGAAGAAAGTGCAACATCCCTTTAGACCTTTTATGAAAAACTTTTCACTAAGTTTGGTGATTCTAGGTACCATAGTTTGCGAGCAATGGACTTAAATGCTAGGCTCGATGTAATGTTTGACGCGATTTTTTTCAAAATCAGCAGAGGGTTAAATATAGGTCAAGGGAAGAAAATGTTTGACATGCCTCAGGAACATTCTAGGAAGAAATGTAGTAGCAGGTAAAATGACTGTAGGTATCATAGTTTTAGAGAAATGGACCTAAAACACTAGGGCTGAGACAATGTTTGGCATTTAATTTTACAAAGTCAGAAGAGTCTGAAATATAGGTCTAGGATAGAAAAAAGAGCAACATACCTTGAGAACATTCTAGGAAGAAACTTTATACCATTATACCAAGTTTGATGATTGTAGGTATCATAGTTTGAGAGAAATGGACTCAAACACTAGGGTCGAGGTAATTTTGGACATTAAATTTTACGAAGTCAGCAGATTGTGAAATATAGGTCAAGGGTAGAAAAAAGTGCAACATACTTCGAGAACATTCTAAGAAGAAACTTTACAGCAGGTTTGATGATTGTAGGTATCATCGTTTGAGAGAAATAGACCTAAACACTAGGGTCGAGGTAATTTTGGACATTATATTTTACAAAGTCAGCAAAGCGTGAAATATAGGTCAAGGGTAGAAAAAAGTGCAACATTCCTCGAGAACATTCTAAGAAAAAACTTTACAGCAGGTGTGACTACTGTAGGTATCATAGTTTGAGAGAAATGGACTTAAACACTAGGGTCGAGGTAATTGTGGACGGACGGACGGACGCACGGACGGACAGAAAAGTGAACTCCTAAATCGCACCTTGCTGAGCAGGTGCGACTAAGATGGATTTATGATTTATTATTCGGTTAAAATCAGTCCAGTCGCAAATTTTTACAAATATATTGCAGTTCGACGTTTCGCCTACCATTAGAAAAACTTTTTCTGCTGAAGGTAAGTTAACAAATGCGGTAGTTGTTTTAGTACGCCAGCAGGTAGAATTATTATGTTCCTGCTGAAATAAGGTTGTTGTTCAACAAAAACAAAAAACAATATGATATCACGATAACAGCGCCCGCAGGAATGAGAACATTCATAACTTTGGGATTTTTAAATGCTTACGTCCTCTGTTGGTAAAAGCTGCCATTCAAGAACTATCAAAAGACGTTTAGTTGTCAGAGAGGGCTCGGATTGATTTCACACATTGCTAGTATTTTTCTGCTTTTTAATAATTCTTACTGAGCCTAGTTTGACGTAAAACGTTGCAATATATATTTCATATGGCTTACTTCAGTCATGGTATTTTACCAAGTCACTTTTGACGCCCCCTAGAAAAAGCATTACAGTAGAATAGCGCCTGGCTTCTTCTGTCTTTCGTCGAGACTATTATGGTCCAACCAGTGGGTCCGTTAAATCTGGCGTCGAATTGCACTGAATCCTCATTTTTACAGTAACTGTTTCAACTTAAAATAAAATTTTCAATTGCGTTAATGTTTAACACTGATGTCTCACTTATACGTAAGCAGGTCTCAGGCAGATTGAACACTTACTTTTGGTTGGAGCTGTATCAAGAATTTGTATGAGGCTGCGCACATACAAATCAATTCATTCCCTTATAGTATCACTACTGAATGCTGCAAGACAGTGCTGCAGCTGCAGTTCCCCTCTGTTAGATTTAATAGGTCTGCTATTGAAAATGTGCTGTTACTTTTTTTGTATTTGTTCTTCTTTTGGCGCATTTCCAAATGGGTTTCGCTTAGTTATTGTGGGTGACAAAAAGGTAAGGGTTTCCTGTAAGGTAAGGGTTTCCTGTAGTCATATGGTAAAAAGGGCAGTGTTGCTAGAGGCCTATGTTTTTCTTGAGCACAACATACGAAAGACGGAGCTCATAACTCTCCTTTCGCAGTTTTTAATCTTCAGTAATTCCGTAAAAGTTTCCATCGACTGCTGAGTTGATAGAGTTTTTTTAGTCGCCGGCTGGCCCGTTGGTGATTCAAACCCGCTACCTTTTTCACCACAGCAAAGCGCATCAATCATGCTGTTTTGCTCCTGGGTAGTTTCGTTTATATCTTTAGATGCACGGTTCTTCTCAATTTTACCCCTTAAAAGATCTTATTATGTGTGTGCGCGTAGCAGTCAGTTTGAAAAAAGGAAATAGATTTTTCTCGACAATTTGTGGTTTACTACATTCAATTCTGTTTGTACATGTTTTAAGACACAACTTTTATGATGAATCTCATAGTTGCAATACTGCAACTGAAATATAACAACTCTTAAACTATAGAATTGCATAATCGAAGCGAAATAAAGCGTTCACGAATTTGATTATGAAACTTTTGATATATCTGAAGTATATTATTTCAGGTATCCTTCCGTACATAATGGTGCCTACTATGGCCATGGGTATGGCTCAATTATGCTCGACAATTTTAACTGTAATGGAAGTGAACGGTCTATAGTTGAATGTATGAGAACGCCTTGGTATCAGAATAACTGTGGACATAGCGAAGACGCTGGAGTCGACTGCCTTGGTAATATTGGCATATTTCTTATGTAAAATGTCTAGATAATATGTGTTACACGTATTTTCCCTGAAATAGCCAGACATTAATTTTCAGTCAGCTTTCGAGATCACAACGTCGAAGTTCATCCAAAACTACCGATATCTCAAAGTAAAGTTTCCGGTCCCAGAAAATGTACTTAGAAGTATCAGTAATATTAGACTACGGACTTTAAAAGTAAATAAAAATAGTAAAGAGCCATTCTCAGTAACCGTAGTAACCGTAAAAAGTGGTATTCGTCAATAATGCTCAAAGTTTCCTTTTGATGTGACAACAAGAAGAAAACAATGTCGCTTTCATTCCTACATGCGCCCGTTGCCTTGGCAATGGCCATTGGATATTGTTTTCAGAAATTGAGTGATAATTGTATTACAATAGACATATTTCTAACAAAAGATATTAGAAACAAGAAATATCTTTAAAAAGATATACGTTGTCAGAGAAATATCATTAAGTGATAAAGTGCCGGGCACGGTACCTGGGTGGGGAGCGTGTCCACGGAGAATACGAGCGACACCGAGTTTGATCCTCTCATCCTGTACGCTCTTTCGTGGAGACATGTCCCTCTCTTCCGTTTATTTTAGAACAACAGCCAGTTCAGAGCGAAGGAATGTGCACTCAGTACTGGTAGACTGCCTGTGTGAGGCTTGCACAGAAACAGTGTGGTTAGGTTACTTCAGTGTTCGACATTTCCCCGTTATCAACTGGGCCGTAACCCCTCCCCCCGCCCACTCCCCCCAAAAAGCAAACAATTATAGTTTAATAACTAGAATCCCCATAAATAAGCGATACCCGAATTGGCATTTTACTTAATTTTCAAAATGTATATACTCAAAAATGTCCGAGAAATCCATTTAAACGTAAACTTTACTAATGTGTCTTCACAGTCAATGTACATATCTAAAGTTTACATATGGACACGGCTGTGATGACACATTTGTGTATACATTCGCTTTTAAAGGAATAAGTCGGACAATTTACAATCTCTTTGGAACTCAAGTGCCAGTGTTCTTAAAGACCAACTAGTCAGTCCTTCGTCTTTTATTTTCCGTCAACCTTCGGAAAAAGCTGTGTGTCAAGTCCAATACGATTGGCGACAGGCCGATCTGTTTATTACACCGGCCAATGGAATGGCGTAAAATATGGGTCAATAGCTGGGTGAGACGTTGCCTGACGGCAACGAAAAAGAGTGACATGTTCTGAATGCTTCTCATAGGTAAATGTCGTGATCACCTTGAGTTGAAATCAACATTTTGAATTATAGTTTTAGTGATGTTATGTCATCAGTAGTTTAAGCATAAGTTATTGCTATAAGTGACAAGCAATGGGGTTGGGCCACAAGTTCTCACAACATTGACCACAAGTTCTCACAACATTAGCCACAAGTTCTCACAACATGTCATCAGTCTTAGGTAAAGTGGGTAGGGATGATAATATATTGCGAAAGGCAATTTTCAGATAGTTTTAGGGGGTTTTGTAGACTTTAGGCGGTCATGTCGGCGAATGTGTGCAGATTCATTTTACAAAGCATCTTTGCAAAAATGAGTTTCTGGAAAAACATGCGCGGAAAATATACTTCTGATGCTTTACCATAGCAACAATAAGTGGACCATCGCAAAAACTAAATACGTAGGGTAATAATACCTATAATGTCAAATCGTCATATTTTATTAATATATTTGTAACGGAATTTTAAAATACTCTTGATAATAAATAGGTTTTTAATAACATGTCAACATATTGCTAGTATCTCTCATCAGTTACGGAAGGAAGAAAAAGGAAGAAGGAAGAAAAAACACTTAAAATATTTTTTTCACATATTTTGTTTTCTCTATCAACAATATATTTCGCAGCATTGTGTTTGTACTTGAACTTAATTTTGTGCATAACAACATTCAAATACAAATAATTTGCTTCTACAGTAACTGCCAAGATCAAGTCAATGCCACCAAAACAAGAAATGCAAAGACATGCACATTGGTGTTCATATTTTGATAATAAATAGGTTTTTAATAACATGTCAACATATTGCTAGTATCTCTCATCAGTTACGGAAGGAAGAAAAAGGAAGAAGGAAGAAAAAACACTTAAAATATTTTTTTCACATATTTTGTTTTCTCTATCAACAATATATTTCGCAGCATTGTGTTTGTACTTGAACTTAATTTTGTGCATAACAACATTCAAATACAAATAATTTGCTTCTCCAGTAACTGCCAAGATCAAGTCAATGCCACCAAAACAAGAAATGCAAAGACATGCACATTGGTGTTCATATTTTGTTTCCTGTATCAAACAGGTAATACAGAATATTTATTTGTATTTTGCTTTTATTAAGCATATTATGATAGCTTTAAAATGTTTATATAGATTGTTTCCTCCAGTAACCTCCAAGGTCAAGGTCAAGGTCGCAGATACAAGACAAATCTTAAAAATGCACATTTTTCTTCATGCTTTGTGTTCGTATACAGTTTATGGAGAAAATGTCTTTCTACTTGGTCCTAATTTAGTATATATTACAAAGGCTTTCAACGAAACTCAACTCAACTCCACTTTATTACTCTCAAAGTTCATATAACATGACCTAATAAGGTATTAACAAAGCAATTACAATGGCAAGCGGTGGTTCATAACATTACATAATGATGTCAATAAGTTTAAATGCCATAAAAACAGGGGGTGACGAGGGGAGAGAACAAAGAACACTTGGCCAAATCTGAACAAAAAGATGTGATAGTGAGCGGAAAAATCTATAGATAACTAACCAACAATTTTTATTTAGCTCAACGCATGCCCCCGTCTCAAGATCAAAGACAAAATTCCCTCAGTCATCTGAAATAACCGCCACGCAGTAACGGGCATATGGCTGGCTGTCAAGTTATATATTTACGTGCTAAACACAAAGAATAGCAGAGAGAGAGAGAGAGAGAGAGAGAGAGAGAGAGAGAGAGAGATGTCACCAGTCTAACCAGTTCAAAAATGGCTTTTAACAATGGTCCAAAACATCTGTTCGATCTTATAATAGTCAACCCCAGACTACGTAGACGGCGCAGGCTGTTCTAAGTCTTCTATGTCGAAACAGCCATACATCAAATCAGTACCGCAAAAACTCAGCATATTGGGACAGACAGGCCTGAACAAACCGTGCAGACCCAGATCAGGTTACTGAATCTGGCTCTTCATAGTTTATCACTACACCGTAAAACCAAACTGCTTCACTTTTAGGACTCTTTGGTGTCCAAACTCTTCGAGCCTTGACGATAAAATTCGCGGTGACAGCAAAACCACATCTTCTTAAAATGTATGTATCCGCCGCACAACTTTCACAAATGGTGACCGGTTTCGTCGCGGGAAAAGTTATTATGTCACAAAAGCAGGGATCAACCCGCGCAACAGTTGATACAGGCAAGAGCCCTTACTCTCCTTTGAACTGACTGTAGGGGTTCAAGGAGGGCACAGATCATACTGCTCAGATGTGACCAATCCAGGTCCTCCCCGTCTACAATACAGCAAACCATGTAAGTTTATTAAACATTCAAATGGAATAGTCCCACACAGCAAACCACGCCTTCTTGACATATTAACGCATGTATCCGCCCACAAGTTTCACGTGCAGGATGAATCTTATGAATGAATAGTATTTCACAGTTAGAATAACATATACTAAAACGGACTACACAATCCATTCATTCAGGTAAGTACATATATTTCCTATATTTTGGGATTAAATTAAAATTTCTCTCATTTTGTTCATCGTTAGATAAATTTATCTATGTACATGTATACATGTATCTGTCTGGATAATAAAGTGGAACCAGGCAAAAGTGTGGTGGTGTATATATAGGTAATATGATGAGAGCCCAAGATATTCAGAAATTCCGAGAATTAGTATACAGGCAGCATACCCACTGGGCGCACAGCGTCTAATCAATATCGAATCAACGATGATTCAAAGTCGTGACGCCGAATCAACGTTGATCCAATGCCAATCCAAGGCTCCGCGCCTGCTGGGTGAGCAAACTAACAAATTATTTCTCATCTCTCCAAGAAAATAGCTTATAAATGCATTAAAAAGGTGTAAATAATAATAATAGAAAAATATGAAGACAAATAAATAGAAACAGATAAGTATGTAAACAGATAAGTAATTAAATGAACATGAAATGATGAATCTCTTACTAGAGAGGGAGAGAGAGAGAGAGAGAGAGAGACTTAGAGAGAGAGAGAGAGAGAGAGAGAGAGAGAGAGAGAGAGAGAGAGAGGGTAGTAGGGTGACTTTCAGAGGGGAAATAAAGGTGGGGTAGTCATACAAATACTACAAGCAACGCTATGAACACCAAAATGTTTGTCACACCTTGTAGTTTATGAAATCACCGGGATCCAGTGACAGATGGTAGTGCGGGCTTAAAAATCCAAGATGGCGTTCAAGATGGCCACCGTGTTTATAATAGGGCACTAGATATTTGTATCTTTCTGTAACAATTAAAGACAGGGATGGTACTATATAAGGAGGATTAATTTCAACAGTCACTGAGTGTCATTCTGTCTCTTGATCACATATTGTCAACACCTCCAGTCAGCCAATAAAATGGTCATAACTGGTTATTCTGGTCCACTGATTGGTTGAATTTTATTCACACCTTTGCCTGTACAGGTAAATTTGCTCTGAAATGGGAACCAGCTCCCCCTCCCCCTCCCCCCCCCCCCCCCCCCCCCGGCAGAGAAGTCCTGTCTTTAACAAATGGAAAACACAGAAAAGGAAATGACTTTGTATCAACGTAACATAAACCAAAATTTGAAGAAAGTATATTGTGGATTGTTGTTGAACAAGGTCAAGATCATTTTCAAGGTCAAAAGTATTTGTTTCGAAAAAAGTCTTCATTTTACCGCCTATTTTCACAATCACTGTAAAAATCTTGCTGGACAGAACAAATTTTTATGTATCTTTATTAACCTCAGTATTTATAGTTATAATCTATAGACTTATGAATGCATGTTGCGCCATTACTTTGGGGATATTGACCTTGACATTCATCAAGCATGTCAAATACTGATTAAAATTGAAACAAAATCCTATATATTTTTCTTCTTTTGAAATTGTGTTTTCAATGTTTATGTGGGTAAATCATTTGGCAATCCTTTCTGACAAAGCAAACATACTATCAAGGTACCATATGCAACAAGGTCAAAGTGATAGTAAAGGTCATACGAGTGAATAAAGTAAACATTATATAAGCCAAACTACGGGAAAACGTGTCTTCTGAGATCTCAGACTTAGAAAGTCTCTAAACAGCTTTCTTAGGCCATTTGCGTTACTGGTACTTGGTCTTTGAACCTTTGGATATCCACAAGAACAATTTACCTACATGCAGCAGATAACATAAGCATTGCTCAGTATGTGCCTATAAACAAGCTGGGCTATGCCTTTGTTGTTTTCATATGACACTATACACGTTTTCTTATGAAACTAGTCTCACGATCCATACTAATGTAACATATTTTAATAGTTTAACTTTAAAAATACGGCATGACTCTCATGATAAGGTATGAAGCACTGTAAACAGAGCTGTTATAGTATGGACAACATCATTTGTCATTCAGTCAAGGTCATATCCAGGGTCATATCCAAGGTCAAGAGAATCTTATCTTCTCACCTGATCCATCATAGCTTGTCCCCTACATTAACATCGCCATACACTTGGAAGAAAGTGGTGTGCATTTAATGAAAAAGTTGAAGGGATGTGCTGTACAAGCAAACCCTGTCTACAGTTATGATGCTGTTGAACAAGGTCAAGGCCATTTTCGAGGTCAGTGTATTTTAGAGGGTAATTGTTATCAATATGGTGTTTAATTAGTGTAAATATTTTCTTTTACCATGATTTGGTAGTTTGAAATAAACAAGTTGTTTACATTGTCCTTTAGAACATTCTGGAAAATTTGGGAAAATTTAGAATGTTCCCGAAACAGAAAGAATCATCTTGAAAGTTCTGAAATATTAAGAATCTTCTGGTATAAAATTATGTCAGAATTGAGAACTGTCTGGTAAAATCTATCTCTGGTTAATTCCTGAATGTTCCCAGATAATATATAAAGAGCACAAATTTTCTTTTAATCATCTTTGTATCTTTCGCCAGTCTATAGTTAAATTAGTTTATACTGGAATTATTATATTTTGTGACTTTCATTCATTCCGGGATTATTGGAAATATTCTGCTGATTTTAATATTTGGGATCAGAAACTGTTTAAAGGACTTGTGTATATAACTATTCTAAGTGACATTCAAGGTTAATTCAGGTACCGTTAATTTCATATTTTCTTAAGTAATTAAAAACTGTTTTATTTCAAACTACATGTAAATAAATTTTGTTAAGTTTTGAAACAGGCTTGTTGCTGGTTTACTTCCATCTTTTTGTTACCTCCGCCAGGCAGTTACAGTAATATAGAAAGATTGTTTAGCTGTTGCACAGTTGGGATGTCTGGGTTTACCTTCATATTTTTTGCAACGTCATGCAACAAACTCTGGACGGTCCTTGAAGACCTTTGACTGGGGTGACGTGAAACCCTTGGCACCACCTTGTTGTAGTCTAGTTCAACCTGAGCCAAGCTGCAGAAGACCATTTCAGCTTACTTAATTGTCTTTTCCATTGCACCATTTGCTTTGGTGGTAAAGGCTTAATCTTTAGTGAGAGACCCGTGCAGCTCGTGCGACATCCATGTTGCTCATGCATTAATTGGTTCAAAGGTCAGTTCGACTTGAATAAGACAACCTGTGTGTGTAATATAATACCAATTTAGTGCGACAGACGCGCGTTTTTGTATTTAACTTCTTCAGTGTCTCTAAGCCCAAAAAGTTTGAAAGAAAAGAGATGATGCGCCTGTCTCTGCCGGCCGTGAACGTCTCTATCCGAGCCATACTTACTTTCGAATTCCACGCTGCCAGTTTTTTTTACCTGTTTTCAAATGAGACACAAATTTCCTCTGGTCACATGCCCTTCCTAGGGGATCTGGCGATCTGCTTCGATGGGAGAGCATTTGTTCCAACGGGAGTAGGTTCTTGTCTTTGGAAGTCGGCCTTTGGTTAAAGGAACGCAGAGAATGATGGGGATGGTGGAGTTGCTTTTCCCGAAGGAAAGACTGTTCTTGTGACTGTGCCTGTTTGTTTGCTTTTGAAGTATGGCCATTTTGATGGAGAGTCTGCTGTGGAGCGACTGATGTTTGAATGACTGATGCAATTTTATGTTCTTTTGAACAGTATTTCAGCCATATCAGGACAACGAGAGGGTGATAAGGAAAGGTCTTCTAGCTGTTGCACAGTTGGGAACCTTGGATGTCTGGGTGCACCTTCATATTTTTGCCACTTTTACAAAGGCAAGCGGCTTTTATGACTTCCTTCTCGCATGCTTCCCCAGGAGCCATGGCCCTTCCTTTTGGGTCTGCTTTGGAGGGATAGCGTTTGCTCCAGTGCATGGGGACATTCCTTTGGCAGCTGGTCCTGGGTTGTAGAGGGGGGTGGGGGCAGGGATGTGTTGGCTGTATTGTTTCTTCTAAAGATGTTTTACCTTAATTTATACTCTAACATAAAAAGTAAGCCATATACAATCATGGTCAGAAAATACATCACTTGTATACACCTGGATGTTTTGTATTGAAAATACTGGATTTTAACCCAAAATGAATTGATTTGATTTGTTTGAGGGAGATGCTAAGCCGCCTATACCAAGAACACTCATTGAGCAAGAAAGGGCTTCAGCACTGGGGTCATGCACTGGAGTAATGTATACCTGAGTACTAAGGAAACCAAACAGACAAACAAAGACAGATGGGGATTTCCTCAACTATCCTAATCCACATTCACTGTCAAGGCATTATGGGGGCCAGACTGAAAAGGCTGTTGTTGTATTTATTTTCCATACAAACACTGTCCTACATGCCATATAGAAGACAGGAGGAGACCTTGCAGACTAGATACAGATGCCCAGAAACCAGCATACAGCCAACAAGCTCCCAAACTCTTATGGGGTTTAATGTGGGTTTTGGCAATCATTATGCTTGGCATGGTGTATAGGTCAGACTCTGTATTTAAATGTTAAAGAAGAACCTGAGTGTCTGGAGAAAGAATCATAGTAAACGTGCAGACAGACAGAACCAAAACAGATGTAGTTTTCTCATATTTAGTCGTTGGAGACCAAGGAACTGCTGTCGCAGGTCTGAATCCTTGACGATCATTAAGCTGCCTCATAACAATAGTTGGTACACTGTTAACTGGCAGCCCAAGTGTTCTTCAGCAATCTGCATCTAAAGAGGGCAGCAATTTAACTGCCTTCAATATAATACAAGTAAAGACAACAGAGTGGCCTCATCACAGTGGTGGGCATATTTCTAATTACACTAAATGACTGAGCATATGCTCAAATTATGACCCTACTGATTTGAGCCTAACCAGATTCAGCTCTCACAGGCCATGATGCAGCCTAAGTGATCGTTCTTAGAAATGATCAATTCTAGTTTTCAGTGTCGGTCTGATGTTCAGACTAGTGTTGGGAGCATGATGGACTATCGGCATGTTTTATGGCTGGTCGTGGGGTTTGTCTGCATCTAGGGCCGTGCTCGATTGGGCTGTGTGCATTGTGCCAGAACGGCTATAAGAATTCTGAAATCGAGCATACCAAGCGAGCAGGAAAGGGGGTGAATGCACGGCTATTGAACAATCATGATATGATAGCGTTTTGAGAAACACACATTTTCTTATGTTTGATGACATTTTGGGTGATGCAATCTGAATTTAAGGGAAAACAATTCAAAGGACCAGTCTCTATAAGGCCATTTTCATGGCTAAAACCGATTTTCTTTAAACTTTGTATACTTTAACTGATATGTATTGACTGTCTTATGGTGCAATACCAGATTGTTTGTTTCACTGATTTTTGCTGTATGCATGATTTTAGTGGGTGGGGTAATTCCACCCCATTAAAAGTATAGTTACAAAAATGCTATTTGTTCTATTCCAAGTTCATGCTTCAAAATGGTGGTTGCAATAGGAAAAGTACACTTCAGGACTTAAAAGATGATGATAATATTGTTCTGAAATTCGTACCAGAATAGAGTTTATATTCGATTGTAAGATGTGCCCCAATTTCAGTATCTTTTGTTCTCCGACTTTACGAAAAACCACAACACGTTCACAGTTTTCAGGATTTTTTAAAAATCGTTTGCTATTATTAAGTTGATATAATAGTCGTTGCAGGCATATGTCAGAATTTATTTTATGATCATTAATATGAGAGTTATCTCCTCACGAAATTTGATTTTGTCCGTTTTTCAATATCAGCATGCATTTGTCATTCCATAGTACTCCAAACTCCATTTGGAAGTTAATAGCACCTTTTGATGCAAATATTTGTTTATTTTTGTAGGCATTGGAGTTACTTTTGCATGCCACGATGTCATATTTTATGTAATTTTGAAAAAAGGATACCTCGCATCTGGAAAATTAACAAATTGCCAATGACTTACAAGCAGGGTTTGCTTAGTTTTTGCAACCTCATTAAACTCATGCTAAATGCTTCAATTAAATTGCTTATGGCCCATTCGTGTTTTTACGCTGGTTAGTATTCATCTTCTTCAGAATTGCCGGACATAATCCATGTGTCAACAGCAGCATCTTTTACATAATCAATGTGCACCTTGCTTGGTTTGGCTTCACTGTTTTTTGTTTCGTTGCGGTAATATCCTAAACACCAAAGCACTGAAGCCACATGTGCACAACACCCAACGGTGCAAGCACCACTTCTGCACCCACAATGCCATCCAGTGATTGAGTTCAGCCCTTGAGTGTATTCAACCCACAAGTTATATGTTTTATTTGATGTGTGACAAGAACGTATCTGTGCTTTGAGAACACCGTCATTTTCTTTGTGTGCAATTATCTCATATGATCCCTTTTCGTCAAAGTGTTCATCCATGTAGGTTTGGCCTGTTTAAGTTGGTATATTCCCATTGTCAGGTCCCTGAGTTCATCCTCAGTCAACTCTGGGAAATTGTCAAGCTTTGTGTCATCAATCTTTTTTCATATTACCCGTTTTTTTATCCCAACCACTTTTCATAACCTTATCCTGCAGCTTATTTGGAGATTTTGCTAGAGCCATCATACGTCTGGCAATGACTTTGGATGAATCTGTGCTCGTTACCAAAGGAGATCTAAATGCATTACACAAAGAGCATACTATTCTTACATAGTCTCCAACATATGGTATTTGGCTATTGGGCATTGTGTTGCTGAGGGCCTTCCACTTTTTAATCCTGCCATTGGCTGATTCAACAACCCATTTTACCTTTGTAACCGTTGGGTGTTGTGCACATGTGGCTTCAGTGCTTTGGTATTTAGGATATTACCGCAACGAAACAGAAAACAGTGAAGCCAAACCGAGCAAGATGCACATTGATTATGTAAAAAATGCTGCAACTGACACATGGAGTACGTCTAGCGATTCTGAAGAAGCTGAATAATAACCAGCGTAAAAACACGAATGGGCCATAAGGACTTTAATTTAAAGTCTCCATAGTCCTATCAGCGGTAAAAATGCCTAAACACAAATCATTGTAAAAACCGGTTCAACCTTCAGGTCTGGTAATAAAATGAGGATTGGTGTGCAAATATTGAGACATATAGCTGGCAAAAAGTAGAGAAATCAATTTTTGAAAAATAACAAATAGCTCCACAAAATACAATTTCCTGTTCTGGTTTCCCGTCTAGCAATGCTATATTAACTTAGGCGGAATAGTGATTGGGACTCCACACCTGTACATTGTATTTTTACCATTTTGTGAAATCGAAAGTAGGTCATTTTAGTTGCCAACAATAAATGACCCAAGTAAGTTTTCAAACCCTTTTTATGTGAAACTCAAGGATGTTTTATTTGTTTAAAGTTGGCTAAAATTTTCCAAGATATCCTATTTTTCAAAATTAGATAAAATATGACATCGTCGCATGCAAAAGTAACTCCAATGCCTACAAAAATAAACAAATATTTGCATCAAAAGGTGTTATTAACTTCCAAATGGAGTTTGGAGTACTATGGAATGACAAATGCATGCTGATACTGAAAAACGGACAAAATCAAATTTCGTGAGGAGATAACTCTCATATTAATGATCATAAAATAAATTCTGACATATGCCTGCAACGACTATTATATCAAGATAAGAATAGCAAAAGGTTTTTAAAAAATCCTGAAAACTGTGAACGTGTTGTGGTTTTTCGTAAAGTCGGAGAATAAAAAATACTGAAATTGGGGTACATCTTACAAGCGAATATAAACTCTATTCTGGTATGAATTTCAGAACAATATTATCATCATCTTTTAAGTCTTGAAGTGTACTTTTCCTATTGCAACCACCATTTTGAAGCATGAACTTGGAATAGAACAAATAGAATTACCCCACCCACTTAAATCATGCATACAGCGAAAACCAGTAAACCAAACAATCTGGTATTGCACCATAAGACAGTCAATACATATCAGTTAAAGTATACAAAGTTTAAAGAAAATCGGTTTTAGCCATGAAAATGGCCTTATAGAGACTGGTCCTTTCATTAAACAAGCTTAGAACTATTATCTTCTTCATATATTTTTCTGTATCGTCTGTTTGTCCGCCATTTTGTTTTGACTACTTGTTCTGTCCACACAAATTTCTCGTTTGGAACAGTGTGCGCCGTGTCAGGACACAGTTCCAGAGCACTCGATTGATGTTTAGCAAAATGTCGACTGTGAGCACAGCCCAATCGAGCACGGCCCAGACATATAGGTTGTTCATGCTGCTGTTTATTTTCATTTTACTTTGTTTTCAAAACCCTTACAGTGTAATTGTATTATTTGCTGTTGTAACATGCTACTTTTAACCAATAGGCACTGTTTAATCCCAAACTGCCGTGGAATTTTACTATCCAAATGCTCCTTGGAAACGCTGTGGTTGTGGTTATTCGTGTTTAATACTTGTGTCAGTGTTAATGTTGCAGCGTTATCAATTTCAATTGATTCACTATATTAAATTTTATTTTGTTTATTATTCTGCTCCTGATGGCAGCTATGAGAGATCTTTTCAAAGAATATGGGTACTCTCAACCCCCACTCTCTCCTCCCTGTGATTTACAATCATAGGCAGGACTAAATAAAGAATGAGTTTCATTTTCCTGATGTTTATCAAAATTAAACGGTCTCAATATTGTAATGCTTCGATATACATCTGAACAATTGAGTTCAATTGCTTATATTGAAATTCTTTTTCTGTCATTCTTTAGTGAAAACATAGTTATGACATCACAACGGCCTACCAGATTGGAAAGAATAACATTATGCCCGACTAGTTTAATTACTATAGGGCTTTTCAGTAAATGTACAGAGAATGTAAATATTAACCGAAAACAAGCAAAGTATAGCCACAGAGAAAAGGAATGTCTAAGAATTTTGAAGTCTCTTTCATTCGTCTTTTGATAGTGCAGTGGTAAATGCGTTTTAGACATTTAAATTTGATTTCAAGCAACGAGTAGTTAATAAACAGATTGAATTGTCAAATAAAAGACCAGCCCATGAGAAAATGATATTTATCATACATGCATAAGTCATACTTGAAATGTGCATGTCCAACAGATGTATTCCGTCATCTACAACCATTCTTTGTATGTGCGAACTATATAAAGGCTCTGATTATTCTTAGAGGACGTGCAGGCGCATCTATGCCTTTGCTGAACGCCCATGCGACAGTTACCAAAATCTCAGATACTGGCTCAAATGAAAGATCAAATACAGAATCATTAATAGCAAAAGGCATTTGGCCACTTATTGCCAGTACAGGTTCTGTGAAAACAAGATAGGATAAAATCAGTTGGCGAAAATTTACCTTGACACCACATCAGCTTACAAATATAAAATATTCTTGTCAGTAACCTTCAGATTTCAGTTTGTTAACACTTCAATTAATTTAAATACATGAATTTTCCTGTATGTTATTCAGACCTGTCCATAGATGAGCACTGTTAATTGATATCAACATGGTTTGTTCACATCCTGTATACTGCATAGCCGGACACAGTGGGCAACAAAACAGAATTGTATAACATTGTTTTAGCAGGAAATACTTATACTTAGTCTACTGTTTTAGAATGAATACCATTTCCTGACAGAGAATTTGAATGTTTGTCATGTAAATCAGTCATTGTTTACATTTGGCCTTTCAAATTTCCCTCCACAGAAACTTGATCGGTGTCACCATATACATACACCTGGGAATTTGCTCCTACTACATAGAACTTTGAACTATTAAAGCTGAAGACTACACTAGAAAATATCTGCTCAGAAAAGAAACTGTTTAAAAAGAACATAATGTTATGAAACAGTAAGCCTGTTTTTGATATACACAACCTGCTGTCTCTTAAAATGTATGTTGACTGTATTTCTACTACATTTCCCCTATTGAATAGCGGATTTTTGTGAAGTACCCCATTTTTATATCCTCCATATTCACTCACTTAAAAAGGTATAGCACCTAAACCAAATGCATTAAGCAGAAGTAAGTTTCCCATAAAATGTTATTCTGAATGTATCTGTTGAAATGAAACGGATATGTAACTAGCAATGTAAAAGTTTTGAATTTGCTTATGCTATGATGATTGTAGATACATGATGTTTACACAGTTATGCACATGGAATGAAAACGCACAGCAATGCTGGGAAATTTTACTTAAATACATATATGATGCTTCCCACAAACTTGCTTAATCTAAACAGTTCATTTCATTTTTTTCGACTCTTTGACCAATTCCTCAAATGTAATGATGTTTAGGTTTCTGTAAGAGTAACGGTCAACAGCTTTGATTCTATCACTTTGAAAAAATGGAAAGGCTTAAAGATTGTGAAATTCATCTCCAATATCGTTCTCCTGGCATTGATTACACTTTGTATGAGCATGATCAATGTTTTCCCATCTACCCTTTTCAACCGGGAGCTTATGGTTTGATGTACGAAATTCGAACATATTAAGAAACAACTTTCCGTATAAAATGTTTATATAGTTTTCAAATTTTATATTGCTTTTGAATAAGCTATAAGATATGCCCTTTGATGACAGTTAACGTTGTAACTGAGAATGCCAGTCTTGCAAATATTGGTCAATGAGCCTTGATTTAACTAGTTTCGGTGTATTTTTTGGTAGAAAGTAAATTTGTTGACGCCACAAATTATTCATTCCACAATGATTTAATATTGTTTGCATGCAATTTAACCATTTAAACTGCTAATTCGTGTTAAACATATATAAGTATAGTTGATAGGAGAGATTTGATGTTTTGTCTGTCACGAGCCTAGTCCAATAATTTATCATCTTCTGTTTGATTTGTAAGTCTAAAGGGCGCCTTCCTTATTCAGCATACAACATGTATTTCGGGGTACTTATCCTAGAGTGGGTATTTTTTTCTTAAAAATTCTGTATGGACACGCTCTATAATCTCAACATTTTCAAAGCCCCATATTTCGCTAGCATATGTAAGGATCGGTACTACTGTATTGTCAAATAATTTCAATTGTAAGTCTATGGGTAGATCAAGGCTATTAATTCGCATAAACAGTAAAAACATGGTTTTTTGTGATTGTTCAACTATATGGTTTTTAGCATTAATGAAACCTCCACATTTAAAAAGCGTTACACCTAAATATTTATACCGGTCAATTACTTCTTATATGTTTTCTCCTATTTTATATTCCCAATCGTTAGTTTTCCCTTAATTAAAGACACTGACTTTAGTTTTCACATATTACAATAGTCATTAAAACCATCAAGACATTTCTGAAAATCATTCTTATCATTCGAGAAAATAACCATATCGTCTGCATATAGACGAATTGATAACTTATATTAGCACTGAATACCTTCATTGTTAAATTCTAACATTAGTCCCTCGCTTCCCAAAGATCAGAAGAATGAATCAAGGACATTTAAGTAAATTGCAAAACGAAGGGGAGATAGATTTCACCTTGTCTTACACCACACTGACAAGGGAAGAAAACAGACATGTCATTGTTATTACTTACACACGATTTAATATTATCATACATGTTATATACAATTTTATTTTTTTCCTGTAATTGAGTTAAATAAATGAAAATGATCAAAGTACCCAAATCATAAGTCCGAACTCGTAAGTCCTTTGCACATTGACAATTCCGGAATATTTTGAAAACACAGATATGGACCCCGAAATTGAGGTGTGATCAGGTGCTCGCGAGTAGTAAGCATCACATGCCTATTATAATACACCCGCCATATCTATGTATCAGTAGGAAAAGTCAGTGAAAAAGAAAGTCCGGTATTTAAAAGATTAACTAAGCTTTGGCTGAGGCTATCAAATCGGAGATTAGTTTAGAAACGGCAACATTGTAGGGAGTTTTTGCCAGGTGCCAGTTCTCCAACCTGATTCAAAAGCTTGTGCAAAATCTAAAGGCACAATATAATTTTTGTTTTTTATTGGATTTAAGTATTTCTATAAGGATCTTATAGGAGTTAGGGGACCTCCATACGCACCGAACTATCAACTAAGTGTGTGCACCGCGGCGGAGGGTGAGGGTGAAGGTTTGGGCCCATTAAAACCAGTTTAAACCCCCCAGTAGTTATTACTGACCGTCCCAAGGCGGTACTTGCGTTGCGGTTGCATTTGTTTTATGTTCGGTGCTGTTTAATTTATTGTGATCTCATTTTAACCCTTCTATAATAAAAATAGGAAATAGGTAAAAATAGTTGTTAAATGTTTTTCGTATAATTTGCTTAGTCTGTTGTAACCCTTCTGTTGGTCTAAATAATTTAGGTCAGTAAAGATAGCTGAGTTGCCACTTATTGGGAAAGAACTGCGGACTCGGCTTATTACTTGTAATTTATTGTTTGTTGGAATGTCTTTGTCAGTCTTTCCCTTTGATGTTGAAGATAGGGTTTAGGATCTGATTCAGTCAGTTCCTGAAGTGTAGTTACTCTTTAAATTTAGACAAAAATATAGTCACTTTTACAGTACTCTTTTCTAAAACCGGCCTGGTTTTCTGGGATAAGATTTTTCAGTGTCAGTAAATTTTGTCATTCGATTATTTAAGACTGCAGTGAAATGTTTACCGAGGCAGCTCAGTATGGTAATAGGCTTGTTATTTTGTGGGCATTTCGAATCTCCTTTATTTTTGTATGTCGGTCTTATAACACCTTCCAACCATATATCTGGTAAATTGCTCGAATCAAACACTTACCCGAATCAAACTCTTTGTTAAACAATTTTACATATAATGGAAGAAAGATATGCTTATTGAACTTACTATATGTATTTAATATTTGGTCTTCTCCGAGACCAAGGCAAAATAAGTGTTTTAACATTTTGTTTCTGTGACATTAACTCTTACCTTTGGAAATGCCAGAGGAAACAAATTTTATGTATTTAAAAAATTATTGTAATTTAATGAATAAGGCAAAGTACAAAGACATTGCTGCAGTATATTGTTGATGTAAACGACAAAAGAAAATCAAGACATTTTGTTTTACTCTTATTCATAAAATACGAGGGGTGATAAAAATACGTGGACTTTTCCTGTTGCGGTAAGGGTAATGCAGTACTAGTTATTTTCTCATACCGCAGAAAAGCTCGATCTTTTAGCTACGTGATGTACATTTTTGAAGAAATTTCAATGAAAAACAGTGTTTTGTTTGATTTTATATTAGGTAGGTACAACTACAGCGGAGCACGACTTTAATGAAGTTTGGCGTTTTGTCCGATTTTAACATTACCGTGGTCCTTTTGTTCTCTGTTTTCACAAACTAACATACCTTTTGCAGATTTTTCATAATGTTGATTTTCATGATGTTGATATGAATCTGAGCGGACTTTGGTTTCCATTCTATTGAGTTGGTTTGGCTTATTGTGGGTTCTTGCTGCATCGGACATCTCTTTCCTTCCTGATGCCCGGATCTGTAGCCTTTCTCGAGACGCAGGGTTTGAGTTGGCTCGATAGGGGAAGCCTGCGCTCGCGAGTTAATACGTAGGCGTCTCTTACCTGATGTCTGCAGCTAATGTGTCCCGCGGAATGACAGTAAGTGTGGCTCGGAGAGGGATGCGTGTTGCCTGCCGAGACCTACCCATCATTCATTTTCTTTCAAACTTTGGGGTTTAGCGACGCCGAAGAAGTTAACTACAGAAACGCACGTCTGTCACACTAAATTTGGTATGAATACGTTTAAGGCACGTCTGCATGCAATTTTATTGTTGTGAAGCACTTAATAGAATACTCTTCTCATATTTATAAATCCAAGTTGAATATTTGTTTTTAGAATCATGCCAACGTTCATTTCTGTTGCTATGTCTGTCTAAATGCAGGTCTACATGTCTCAAACCGGTGCCAGCATCAGATAAATCTAACGTATAAGGATAAAATAATATTAAGCCTGATCACTTTCTTTGAATTTGCCCTCAGTTTTGTTACAATTATTGACAGAATGAATCTGTAGCTTGCATTTTGTTTGACGTCATGTTGTCACCCTCGTATATTCCATCGACCATATTTAACCCTACTTATGCAAGCATAACTACTGTTAACCGCAAAAATTCCCTCACAGGGAAAAGCGGAGACCATATCAAAGTAGCATACCAAATCTGCAAATATTAGACATAGCCAAAGATAAAACAAACAATTCGAAATAAGAAGGCAAAATTTTACTTTGCTTCGCAGAACCGACATACATGTAAGGCTGCTATAACGACCCATATAGTATCTTCCTGAAGGTTGACCAGTAAATTAAATACATCACTGGATAAATGAAAGATGAATCTATATTTACTGCAAATGTAATTGGTTCACTATCAATAATAGAAATTTCTACAGCATAGCGACCACATCTCTTAACTAAAAATTGTGGTCTTTTTCTCCCTTATACCATGAAATTACTATATGGTTTCAAATGTAATTAAGCACTGATGCTCTTGCAGATCTCTGCAGGTGGCACATAGTACATGGTGAGGGACTACTTTTCTGATAAGATTGGTTCCCTGCTATCTTACCTGTAGTTTTGGTTGCTATGACTGCCGTTATTTGGCTCTTTACACAGAGATTATACAATATAATCTATTGTGATTATCTATTGTTTAGTAAATTATAAAACTCAGTTTTTTGTTTGATGAATAATAAAAGAAAAGCTAAATAATAACCAATTTGCACGTGTGCCAAGAGAAGACTCGGCTTATCTTGGAATCCGTTCCGTCTGCTCAGTCTACGCAACACATGAAGAAGCTTTTGGGCATTGGCAACATGTATCCCTAGAGCGCAAATCAAATTAGGCTGATCCGAGTCTTTGCTGCTAATTGCAAATTTTTCCTTAACAAAATAAACTTATGTGCGTGAAATTGTAAAAAGAAGGTTCTTAAGTTATTAGCATAGGAAATGGAAAATTTCCTCCTTTACATTTGTTATAAAAGAGGTTAAAGGCCATCAATATATGTATATTTCACAATAGCTTTCCACCCTTATTGAAGAAATATTTGGTTTTAATGACTCATTATGACGTAATTATACGCACATTAAAACAACACACAAAGTGCGTGTGTTGCCACCAAAGTTTCAACTCTGACTAAGTAAGAATTCTCAGTATTCTACCGTCGTTGCAAACCTGTGTATTATTAGCATAGTAGATGGCCTACATGATCATATGAATGTTTCTTTTGTAGGTTGTAGCCGCTAATTCAAACACGCTGATACACATTCAAAAACATGCCAAACACGTCTGCGTTCAATTAGTATGACGAATAATTCATCTCAGGACCACTCATTCCATGTACATCTTGATAAAATGTAATGAGGCAATTCAATTTACTTTCCCATTTTATAAGATGTATCTTTCAAAATGTTCCTCCCGTGATGAAAATGCGTATAGTGTCCTTGTATTTGTTATTAACGCACCGAATTTTATTATTATCTTCTATTGCCCGTGTTACAGAAGAAGAGTTTTTATTGATTTTAAGAGTAACTACAGTTCAGGTACTTTTTCTTCTTTTTTTATTCAATATTCTATTATAGTTTTTCTTTTTTTCTGAGTTCCCGTATTAAGTTATTTCAGAGTAAGAAATTGAGAATTGACTGAACAGCCATTTTTTGTGCATTTTTTTTGTTTATCTATCTATTTGTTTAGTGACCTCGGAGACGCGGGCCTCCTCCCATCTCCCCAACCCGTCGACGGCCTGGACTTTCGATCCCTTTTCAAAAACCATCTGGATGTTTTAATCCTCTTTACAGAAAAGTAAACATCACAAACTAGCCACGCTTGAAAACTGAAGCATGGCGGTAAATGACGCGCGTTTTTGTTCCGCATACACGCATATTAACATCAATTCTCTGTAAGCACCAGAATTTTTGAATGGGGGCGTTCCACGCACCGTCTCAGAATTGGCTGAAATTTTCACACAATGGTCCTTACCACTCAGGTATAAGAAAATAACCTTTCAAACTTTGACATCTACTTCCGTTGCCATGGTAACCGTCAGTGTCGATTTCAGCGAAATTTGGACTTAAATTCTTGTGATTTATATTAAAAATGGCCTATTTTCACCCTTAAAAATCATAATAATCAACAGGTGGACAGGAAAAACAATTAAACCTGTAAAATATTTGAGTTTTATTTAGCATGTTTCACAACAGACTTTAAGAATAAATTAATGTCACTAATAGTACCTTCACTGTCGACAATAAATACTCTGGCGAATTTCATTAAAAGTGAAAAATGCAAAAAATGACAATATTTCAAGAGGAATAAAAAAAAATGCAGGCCTCTATGAATAATTTACATAGCTACTCTTGAATTAACTAAGTATCATGATTGTAACTATGAAAAAAACTGAGTGGGGTAAGAGCATCTTCGTGGAAAAATAAGCATACTAAATTTGCACCGTTACAGAAATTTAAAAAAATGGTTTTGAGCAGGTAAGCAAACATTTTGGCTCTATGTTAGCATTGTAGTAAGTTATGCATATATTGTTGCTGATAATTTACGACTACAGGTCAGTTTTTATTGAATTTGTATCAAACATTTCCTTGTCTCCAAAGAAAATGCATATTTTACGCGTTCTAAGTGGAAAATATGTCGAAAACAGGGGGTAGGGGAAATAAACAAAAGCAAAATATCAACCGTAAAAGGAAGACTCTTTAATAAATGACTTTAACTGTGTAAATATCCATTCAGCATTATGTTAAACTGAACTTAATTAAAAATTTATCAATGTGTGTGATGCTAAAGGGCAATAACTCTGCATTTTTGACGAAAAAGCAAAAAAAAAAAAAAATAGAAAACGCATGAAAATGAACTCAACCTTAGCTGTTTACTGTGGGCATTAAACAATAACACAACAACACTTTTTAAGGTAAATACCAAACATATTTCATAGAATATGTTGAAAATATAAAAAAATATCACGAGTGCGTAGCATGAGTGAAACTCTAATATTTTTTTAACACATGAAAAATTTTTTGGTATTTATCGAAAATAGGATTTTCTTTTCATTTTTTCAGTTTTGAAAATAAAATAACTTTTTTTCATAGTCATTTCTTGTTAATTTTGCTTGTCTTAGCACATTTAGTGGGTATAATATTGGGTGAAACTATAGTTTGCACCTAGAAAATGACTAATAAGGCTATCTGAAAGAACGAATAAAAAGAAATTGGCAATTTAAGAAAGCCCTTTGCAGCTGCCTTCAGACTGATGTCGCATGCAAATTAGTTATACTCCGGCTCAAAACCTGAAATCAAATTTGACGTCATTACTTGATTTGGCATACTAACATCTGTAGCATAATGTCAGAATGCTACTTTTCAGACAGCTGCAGCATCCACATGATGTAAACCAGTATGATGTAAACCAGTATGAAATAAACCTTTCATGTATCATTAGGTGCCACTGAAGTATATTGGATATAACTATTTGCCAATTAAATACAGCATATGGCTAAGTCTTAGTTACTGACCCCTGGACCCATTCATGAGCCTGACCCTGCAGCTTAGGTAGTCCATAAAGAAAGCAATGATGCAGGGATATCATGAACCAAATATGGAAGAAATCTTCAATGCAGTTACCTAGATATAAGCAATCAGATAGGTTTAAGGCAAAACTTTGACATAATGAAAATGCCTAAGTCCTAATTATTGACCCCTGGTCCCACCCTGGGACCTGACCCAGGGGTTTAGCTAATTAACATCAAAAGTAATGCTATAGAGATACGAATCAAATATGAAAAGAATCTGATGTGTGGTTAGAGATATGAGCAACCCATAAGGGTTAAACGCAAAACTTTGATGTAAAGTTGACGAACGGACAGACGAATGAACAAACAAACAAAGGGACGAACGGATGGAATGACAAAAACTATATACCCCCTGACATACTTTGTATGTAGGGGGAATAATGAATCATATCAGTCACTAGTGAAATGATACAATATATTTTACTGCAGACAATATCACCTTTATTTTTTCTAGATATGCATTGAATTCACTGCTAAGCATAAAATAACTAGAAAATGGTGTCTGTAAGACACTAATGATGCCCCCATGCAGCGCCTGTCACAGGACATGAGTACATCCCTAAAGCACTTGTAAAGCACAAACACTGTCTGCAAAGAGAATCCACTGGAAACACTACACAAAAACTTCTTACCCAACAGTGCAAAAATGCCGCCGAAAATGATAAGTTTAAAGGTAGGTTCCTGTACTTTGGAATTCATCATAATTTTGATGCTCTTTCATCCAAATTGTTGGAAAGCACTTATAAAAAGGGAATGAATAAGTTTCACTAAAAAGTGTAAATCGAAAAAATATAAGAAAAGTTGTTTTGCAAGGGATTTCCTAACTCTGCTTCGCACACCAGTTAATGCTAGTTTTAGTTCGTGCCAAAAATAAATAACACAGCTGACGTCATGCTGCATTGCATTTTGTAATAGTTTTAACCCATCCACCATGCCAGGACCTCTAGGAGAGCTCACAGCAAGAGAAAATTGACCTTTGGAGAATGGCATCAGAAATCGTGCACTTTAGACATAATAAACGTAGTTATTTTTAGAACTGGAATTCCAGCGAAAGAAAATAAACCAAAAGGGAAAGTGACTTTTTTCTTCAACATCTGACGATTTTCTCAGTAGCAACAAATTCAGAAAAACAGGAGAATTCAATACTACTCAGAAAAGGACAAAATTATTTTGTGAACATAATTGTTATTGCTAGTCCAGGAACCTACCTTTAAAAGGGCAAAATTCCTTCAAACTTAAATTTTTCTCTATCAAAAACCCACACACACATCTTCATTGTGTTCACAACAAGTATACAATGTCTGAAAAACAGCCACTGAAAATTGTGGGAAGAGCTGATTACACAAAATACCTACCCAACATTGCAAACATTTGCCTAAAATGACCAAGCCCCAAGGTTATAAAACATTTCTTGTGCTCAAATCAGCTGAGCATGAAATTACCTCTGCTGATAAATATGAAAATGCCAACTTATGTTGGCATTTTCATATTTTTCAGCAGAGAAAATTTGATACTCAGCTAAACTCAACAAGAAAACAACTGTACATATCAGTACTTTGCTATTTATTAGCAGGTAAAATTTCATGCTCAGCTGAGTTGAGCATGAAAAAAGTTTTATAACCTTGGGGCCAAGTTCAAAAGGCCATACTTCTGTCAAAATTAACTTGAGCTCCAACAAAAAGCCACATACACATCTTCATTATGTTCACAACTTGCATGCAAGGTTTGAAATAGATCCATTGAAAATCATGAGAGTAGTTGATTACACATTGAAAATCATGAGAGGAATTGATTACATAAAGTCCACAACCTACAATACAACCATTTGCCTATAATGAGTAAGTACAAAAGGTCATAATTCTGTGAAAATTAGTTCTAGCTCTGACAAAATCCCACATGCACGTTTTCATTACGTCTACAATGCGTATGCAAAGTTTAAAAAATATCCATTTTAAAATGAGGAAGTTGATTACACAAACTCCATACCCTACAATGCAAAAACTTGCCTGAAAGACAGACAGGAACAAATCTTAATGCCCCCTGACTATTGTCACGGGGGCATAAAAATGCTAAACTTAATAGCGATCAAATATGATTTTGTCTTTCATTCAAATTTGAAAGGTCCATAAGGAAGCATCAAAAACCTCCCTTGGAACCTTGCAAAGTTAAAGAATGGAAAATCATGTTTGATCCCTCTTATAACAAACAGTCATTTGATAAATAGAATCTTATTGTTGGAGTCATTTCATAAATTCCATACAAAATGTACACTTGTGCAAGATCCTTTATCCTTTATATTAATTATAGATCCTTTATATCAATTATAACTGGTAATTAATAGTTTCATACTGACATACCATTAAACAGTTTAGTCATGTGTTATAAGCAGCACTTTCTGATGGATCAACGTCAACATCAGCCAGTAAATTGCCATAATGAAGTTTGTTCACTGACATTTCCTTGGATTAATCATCACAATGTTAAACTAGGAATTCGGGTTCCTCTCTGTTTCAAAACCTTTGCCCAAAACACCATATTCAAATCAGCAATAAATCACAGTAAAGAAAATCATATTATTCCAACTTGATACAAACAGGAAATGATATATTGTTGCAATGCTTTCCAAAGGACTTATTTGTGGTGGATGTCAGAAGGTTTAAAGGTTTTTATTTAATGACCGGGACCCTTAACCAAGGTACCAAGTCACAATGTAACATGTCACCAAAACACAAATAATTAACAACAAAAACAATTCGAAGAAAGTTTCAAAGCAGACCAGGTAAGACTGACTGTCGACACTCGGAGAGTGGTAAAACAGATCTCCAGATAATGTAAATCCCATTTGTCCCAACAAACACCCCATCACTTATTCAAACTTCAAACTTCTGTGTTTCCAACAATTTTACAAAGGATAATGCTTTCCTGTATGCCTCTCTGGAAAACGTAGCCTTTTAATTGAGGTCTACACCCAAAGGAAGGAATTAGCTCCCAGGGGAGCAAACTTCCCAGCAAGTGCTGACCCCCTAAAGAAGGGAGACAACTAACGGGTCAACATCTGGGGTTTCCACCATCCCTATAAATGTGAATATCATAAACTCCTGTTTGCCTCTCTGGAGGACACAGCTCTGTAAATGAAGTCGTCTCTTTGGCAAATTCAGAAATGCCATAAGCTAGAGTCATTCTAATAATTATGCTATACTGACCAGTCAACCTATGTATTTTCTGTCCGAATTACAAAGGGAAGCAACTGTCAACTTTACAAAGAGGAGCAACAAGAAGTCCTGTTTTCTGATTTGCTTTCCTGAAGGACGCATCTCTTCATGAAGTTCTGTATGCCTCTCTGGACCTCATTTTCAAGTAAATGAAGTCTACACCCCAGGGAAAGAATTTGCTGCCAGAGGAGCAAACTACCCACAAGGGCTGATCCCCTCAGGAGGGGGAAGCAAATGATGGGTCACCATTTGGTTTTTCCACCAGCCCTACAACAATGAACATTACAAGATCCTGTTTGCCTCCCTGGAGGACAGAGCTCTTCCAATAAAGTCTACTCTTCAGGACGTTCAGAAAAAAAGAATGGGTACACTCTCAGGAGCAGCAACTCTATCATTTTTATTTTTGCTTCTTCATCTCAGGGAGCAACCAGGAAGTCACAAAGGTTGTTCCCCTTCGTAAAAATGGATGAGAAACATGAGGGAAGTAAACAGGAAGTCAATGATTTTGTTCCTCTTTGTTAAAATGGTGGAAAAACATGACGGAAGGAAAGAGGAAGTCACTTAATTTGTAAAAAGAAACGGTAAAGGTAAAGGTTTCCTATAGCCTAATAGCTGTAGGGGCAGTGGGGGTTAGAGACCCACTGTATCTTGGGCACAGCTGATGAAAGGCAGAGCCCATCTCTCTTCTTTTGCTGCCATATCCTTCCCTAATTCCAAAAAGGTACCCATTTACTGCTGGGTTGACAGAGAGAGTTTTCCAGTTGTCGGATGGCGACAGTGAGCTGCGAACTCACGACCTTCCGGTGACTTTCTGCACAATAAACAAGCCACTCTAACCACTCTGCTACCGCGCCTCTCTGTAAAAAGAAGGGAACACATAAAGATGTATCCATACATCCTAACTGCATATTTGAAAAAAATCAACATGGGATACACAGGTATACTTTAAAACTGTGCAGTAAACCCCATATCACTTACCTACTTAAATCATCAAATGTGAATGGGTTCACTCTCAGGAACAACAACTTTCCCACTTTCATTTTTGCCTCCCATCTAAATTGATTCCGTAGGAGCAAATTCTTTCCTTAACAAGTAGACTCCATTTTGTAATCATCCCAGGAAGCAAACAAGAAGTCATTCAAGTTGTTCCTTGTGTAAAAATGGTGGGTGGAAAACATGAGGGAAGCAAACAAAAAGTCACTAAAGTTGTTCCCCTTTGTAAAAATGGTGAAAAAAAAACATGAGGGAAGCAAACAGGAAGTAACTTAAGTTGTTCCTAGAGATGTAAACATTCAAATACCCATACCTCATAATTTCATACGTGGAAAAAAAAATGAAAATGGAACATACAATACTTGTACTTTCGGTAATCAAAAGCCAGATTTTCTCAAAGAGTAATATGTACTCATGTAATCTGTTCTCAATCTAATTAAGGTCCATAGATTCACTTTTGGGGGGAGGGGAAGTTACTCTGCCAATTAGGGGATAACTGTACTCAAAATTGTCATTTGTGGAGGTAAATCGTCGGTTTTATGGTCGGAAATTTCGTTTTACGGCGACGCGCCAGCGGAGCCGTAAAACGAAATTTGCGACCATAAAACCGATGATTTACGTCCCCAAATGACAATTTTCAATACAGTTATCCCCATTCTAATGCACTTTTCACATTTTCACCTTTCAAAGTGTACTTCTTTGCACCCATTGCAAGCTCTTTCAGCAGCGTAATACCAAACGTCAACCAATGAGAAGCGACGTTACGTAATGACGTCGGGTTTGCGACGGTATATTGCAGGATATACTGTCGCAAATTTTTGACGTTATTCAATCAGACGTCGCGTTACATACGTAAGTGCATTAGAATTAGGGGATAACTGTCTTGAAAATTGTCATTTTGGGAGTTAAATCATCGGTTTTATGGTCGGAAATTTTGTTTTACGGCGACGCACCTGCGGAGCCGTAAAACGCAATTTGCGACCATAAAACTGATGATGCGGAGCCGTAAAACGCAATTTGCGACCATAAAACCGATGATTTACCTCCCAAAATGACAATTTTCAATACAGTTATCCCCATTCTAATGCACTTTTCCACATTTCAACTTTCATAATGGACTATTTTGCACCCATTTCAAGCGCCGTCAGCAACGTAAAACCAAACGTCAGCCAATGAGAAGTGACGTTACTTAATAACGTCGGGTTTGCGACAGTATATCGCAGAATATACTGTCGCAAATTTTTGACGTTATCCAATCAGACGTCGCGTTATATTTGTAAGTGCATTAGAATTTGTTTTTATCTCCTTTCTAAATGGGGGTCAACTCTTAAAGGAAAGAATCTGCTTCCCAAGAGCAAATTCTTTCCTTAACAAGTAGACTCCATTTTGAAAAGTCCTCCTTATCCCAAGAAGCAAACTGCAGGAAGTCACTTTAGTTTTCCTTTGTAAAAATGTTGGAAGAACATGAGGAAGCAAACATGAATTCACTTACTTGTTCCCTTTTGTCAAAATGAAAAAAAAAAAAAAATAAAAAAAAAACATGGACGTGTACACATATACTGCAGAGCCCTAGATAAGAGGGAGTATTTGATGATAATTAGGGATATTTTTTGTAAATTCTGGATAAAAACATATGTTGTGACCCCTCATCTGAACTGCCTTGATGAGACGGTTCAGATGAGGGGTCATAACATATGGTTTCAATGAGAAATGAAGAAAATTATCCCTCAATTATCATCAAATACCCCTCTTATCTAGAGCTCTGAATTACTGTAATAAGTGTAATTTCATATTTGATCAAAATCAACATGGAACATACTGGAATACTTAATAAAATACACCGCATGAAATAAGTAAAGTGCATTGTAGCAAGGGATTCTGAAGTTCAAACTCACTACATGTTGCTGAAGTTTTGTTGTTGTTTTTTTTTTGCATCTTTCACAGAAACTCGTACATTTCTTAGTATGTTTATGTCCAAACCACATGCATATCTTCAGACCATGACAAATATATCTGTAAAGTTTCGAAAGAATCGGCATAAAACTGTAGGAGAAGTTGCACACACAAGGTACCTATTAATTTAGGGGGACGGAAAGACGGAAGGACGGATGGACGGAATGCCGAAAAACTATGTCCCTCCGCTTTTCTTCGAAAAGGCGGGGGACAATAACTGGTGTTAATGATCCAATATGATCCATTATCAACCTTGGCTGAGATCCTGTTCAATAAATGCAGCCCTCAATGCCCTTAGTGAATAACTACCTGTAGAACTTGCTTATAAGTTATTTGCATAGATCAAAGGTCTGGGTTCTTTCTATCATACTTTCTGGTAGGCCAACCAACAAACATCATGCTCACCATACTGGCTGTCTCTAGTTTGATAACACAGTAACAGGGAGCCATCTCTGGTACAGTCTGTGTATAAGTAACCAATCATAGAGTCTCCTTCCTGCTTATTAGACAAAAAAAAATCTTCAAAATCATTTGCAAATCAGCACAGTCAAAACCAGATGTTCAAGCTGGCTTTTGCTGACCAATACCTACACAGTGTTTAAATCAATTGCACGTAAACCCCATACAAATCCATGATCTTCTGTTTACAGCAGGCGCACAAATTACATATTTAAACACTTCCCTTGGAATAGAAGAAATCAGTACAAATGCTTGATTTATTTTTAGAGCACCTGGTCTCCCTGACTGAGTATCAGTGCACAGAATGTCAATATTTTTCTATTCTACCACCTTTGTCAGACTAGTCCAGACTAGCAATACAATTGTCCAATGTAAATTTTAACAAGACCTGTCACCGGGACAGGATAGCTCGCCTGACAATGCCTTGCCCATCACCTAAAAAACTTTAATTTAAAACTTTAACATTTTGCTTATGCAGCCGCCGCCGCTAACGCCAACGCCGGAGGTAGTACAATAGCTCTTCCTGAACTTCGTTCAGGCCAAATAAAAAGGGCAGTGCCAGCGAGTGAGACCTGTATTATTTGGAGCTATGCATTTAATGTGTCCCAAAAAATACATAAATAATTATGAAGATTGTATGTAAGGAACCATTATTTATGAAAGTAAAGGTAAAAGGTTTTCCAGAGTCTTGTGGTCGTAGGGGAAGAAGGCTGTTAGAGCCCTACTGTATCTTGGGCACAGCATATAATATGAAAAAGAAATAACCCAACACTTTCCTTTTGCTGCCTCAAGGTAAGTGAATACAGAAAGTAAGACAAGGGCCTACTGTGCTTGCAGTAGGTGCAGGGGAGCATTGTTTTAAATTCTTTCAATCATTTCTCTCTTCTTTCTCCCTCTCTCTGGGAGATGGTCTGATACAGACTAAAATACTGCCTCAAAGGGCCATTAAACCCATAACAACCAACCAACCAACCAATGCATACAGAAATAATCACATCGTGCTGCACATTTGTGCAAACATATCAGTTTCTACATTTCACTTTAAAGATTCAGACTGCAAATAAAAAACAGTGAATTTAGAAATCTGGTAAGACTCAACAAATGTGCAGGCAGCTGGCTGATATTAGTTATCAGGTTCCTTTAAATCTGTTTCATATGACATCACTGTTATTCAGTGGATAATGTCCTGTCATAAAAATCGTATGGCCACACGTGTAATAACACTTTGGCACATACATGTAACGTCATTGACAACGTACGTGTCAACAATGCGTTTACTTATTGAATTAATGTTCAATTTGAAGACGTTAAAATCTCATTTTAAAGGGCAATATGATAAACAGAATCTTACACTCGTGGTCATTTCATATGAAATTTATGAAACTTGCCAAAGGCTTGTTTCATAAATTTCATATGAAATGATCACTCCTACAAGATCCTCTATTTAAGGCAATGCTATTAAAAGTATACCTACAGCAGACATTTGGACAGTATTCTTCAGGCATATTTCAAGTTTCTCTGCTCCCACAAGCATGTTGCTGAAGTGGCACACATGGCGTATTTTGGATTCATTTCTTTCATTCTCAAAAGTACATTGTTATTGGTATTTCTGTCTACCATCAGATGAACCTTTCACTGGCATAATCAACTACATTTTCTTCATATGTTTCAGTCCCTAAAAATAGATAAAAAGATTTTCCGAATGTTCATATACACGCATAATGTAAAGTATGCATAATCATAACACAGAGCTCTTTGTAAGAGGGAGTATTTGATGATAGTTAAGGATAACTTTTGTTATTTCTGCATAAAAACGTATGTTGTGACCCTTCATCTGGACTGTCTCGACAAGACGGTTCAGATGAGGGATCACAACATATGGTTTCAATGAAAAATAAGAAAAAATTATCCCTCAATTATCATCAAATACCCCTCTAATCTAGAGCACTGTTAACAGGAGATAAGAGGTGAAAGGGTTCACTGAAATTGTATCATATCACTGTCCTCTCATGATTCATTGAAAACTGATCTGGTGCTATCCATATATTGTCGGGACAATATAATTTACTATGTCAAGTTTCTTTCAACTTCTTTGAAAAGTTTTGTAAAATCTATAACTTGGCAAATTTAAGGTGTACAGATACACTTTCATATGAAGCAATCTAAAGCATTTTTTCTCTTTTTTTCCTTTTTTTCTCAACTGTGCCAACTCATAAAGAAAAGAATTTGCACCCCACCCCTCCCCTGACCAGATTTTTACCTTTCTGAATAGACCCCATTATAGACCCCATTATGGAAGGGCGTCTTCATTCAGGAAAGAAAAGAGGACATCACAGAAGTTGTTTCCCTTGGTAAAAATGGCAGAATACATTGTTTTGTACCCATACACTACAAACAGTTCCATTGTCCTAGATGGACTGTGTTTATTTCTAAAACACAATTCTAGAATAAGCAGTGTATTGTTGCAAAATGGGCACTCTAATATTAGAAAAACATTAATATTGCAGTGCCCATTTTGCAACAATACACAATGTACACTGTTTCTTTAAAAAAAAAAAAATATATATATATATATATATATAAGAAGTGTGTGTGCCCCTTGTTGATAAAAACCTCCAACGGCAATTGGCTCCACAGAATATGATAAGGTTTGTTGTTAATGGAAAAATTCTTGACCATTACATTCCCCAGCAACTAGCAGCCCAGCACTGGGCTGGAAAATACCTAGAAACCGTTTTCATTTTTTTAAAACTAGAAACTTGTTTCTGAAATAATTTAGGGCTAGAGCTGGAGCGGGACTGCGGCCGCTAGCAGCTACTGAGCCTCCTTTACTTACATATGGCAACTGGAAGAACCACATCAGAAACATCATCGATTTGTACATTGTCTCTTCTGTGATTCCCCAATCTCCACGAGGCACTTGCCTTTCTTGTGTATGACTTAACAAATATCGAGGGCCACCACATATTATTTGTCTTATTGTTGGCCTTAAATCAACTGCTGTATAAAAGAGGCTGTAGCGGAGTCGAAAATAACAATCTCTACAACGACTGAATCTACAAGGCACACACAAGCATGCACTGGAAATGACTGGCATGATTGTTTGTTTAATAGTCAAGTAATTAATTTGTCTTTAATTGATATGATGCATGCAGCAGAAACCCTTAAACTCCCAGTGTACGAATCTGCAAGCTGTACGAATCTGCAACATATCACTCTACAGCACTTCACTTTCTCCAACAATCAAGAGGTAAATCTGATAAACACACGTAACAAATACATGTAGTGACCTCAGAATTGTGTATCATTATCTGTAGACGGTGCTACAATGAATAACTGAATAAAAACTCAGCATACAAATTCACAAAGTCCTGTCAAACTTGTGGAATACCCGCCTTTAATTATAGTGTAATTGTTTACATGTTTCTCTGTTTTACTTTGAAGAGCTAACAAGGGAAGTTACTGCGTAGCAACCAAAACAGAATAGAATTGAAGAAAATTCAGGTTTTGGGGTCCAACCATCTCCAGAATTAATGCAGAAAACTACTTTACCCCACTCAGATTTTTTATGAAATTTGTATTATAGGCTTTTCTTTATATACTAGAATATGGCACACTGTCTGTATCAGACTGCGTTTTGCACATTGCCCTCTTAAATAGGAGACCATGGTACACCAAGAAAACCTAAAATTTCACATTTAAGTGATAATTGGAGCAAACAGCAGTTTCAGAATATACACTTCCCACTTTGAATTATTTATTTGTTGTCTACTTTATACAAAAACTGCAAAATTAATCAGTTTCAGACAAAGTATGAATGTTTAAAATCTTAAGATATCCACCTACTGTAATTTCCCACCAGTTTCAACATTTTCTATTTTCATCTGCCGTTTCCATGACAACGGAAAGAAGAATCGCAAAACTAAGTATAACTTTTTCGTTTTTTGATACACCCTTTCATTTGAAATAAGTGTCATCAAAATCCCTTTCGGTGCGTGGACAAAATATTCTGGTGCTTACAGAGAATTGATGTTAATACGCGATGACCCAAAAGCAGATGAACTATTAAAAAGATAATATCTACTTAAATGTGATAAATTACATCGGACTTGCAAATTTTAAAATACTTTTTGAAACTCGATGCTCCATGTAGATTTTTAAACAATAAAACTACAGAACTATTTTTCGTCTAGCGCAGATTTTCGTCTAGTGGCCACCTTTTGGGAACAAGCTGCTCACTCGGTTGACCATATGTTCTCTGTATCTTGATTATTTGTAATCTTAGTTGTTTCCAACTATGGTTTGAGGGCTGGATTTGGATTTTGATTGTTTCAGTTCCTGGTCTTTGCATACTTTTTACTTTTAGTAATTCGGCTTGTCAATGAAATCCAATAAAGGTAGATACTGGTTCTCGCTCTCCGATATTTTCGCCCTTCAGTTGTTAAAAGACATTAATACTGAACGTAGAAAAGCGATTAAAGTGCCGATTTTGACTAAAATTAAGTGAAGATGACAAATTTAATCTCAACTGTCGAGTAGAATTGGTGTTAAACTATATAGATTTTTTTAACTTAGTAAATCAATTATCGGCGAATAGATAAAGAAGCATTTCTTGCGCAATATATGATAAGCCATGATAGCAGAATCTTAATAATTTAATGACCTTCTAAATGGCAACACCTGGACCCGAGTAACCGTTAATTTTAGGCAGACTGAACGGTTACTCGGGTGCAGAAAAAATGAGATGTGTTCGCTCTGGCAAAGGTCCACATACTTTTTTATCGTATAAACAAGAGATTAGTGATGTAGCACAGAAAAACTTCTTTTCTAGTATTAACTATGACATAGAACCGTCAAAAGTGATATTTTAATATAAAAAATGCCTCTGAACAATGTTTATCTCACATGACTTTCAAAAATCTTTTCACCGTTTTATGACTGGTATCGGTACAGGTACAAATAAAGTTTAAAATCTAGTTATTTTGTCGGATATTGATCAAGATTTTCATCAAAATCGTTTTGATGATAAGGAATTTTTAAAATGTCATAGACTCTGAAAACAATCAAAGTTTGTCGACAAACTGATGTCAAAAGTTTGTACAACTTCCATTCTGTTGAGCATGTCAAGATCTTTATTTTTCTGTCCACAAAATGCTGTAAATTGACCTCAAACAAGCATGTCTTAGCAGTTTTTGGAGAAACAGTGCTAGATTTTTTTGAGGTTTTGATTTTGTGAATTTTGATTTCAGGGGTAACGTTACAAGTTGTGCGCGCACATTCTAATCTTGCATTTTTGTTTCAAAAGTATCATGGTGTCTTCAGCTTTAATAGTATCATGGTATCTTCAGCTTTTAATAGTTTAAACCCCCCAGTAGTTATTACTGACCGTCCCAAGGCGGTACTTTCGTTGTGGTTGCATTTGTTTTATGTTCGGTGCTGTTTAATTTATTGTGTTCTCATTTTAACCCTTCTATAATAAAAATAGAAAATAGGTAAAAATAATTGTTAAATGTTTTTCGTATAATTTGCTTAGTCTGTGGTACCCTTCTATTGGTCTAAATTATTTAGTTCAATAAAGATAGCTGAGTTGCCACGTATTTGGGAAAGAATTGCGGACTCGGCTTATCACTTGTAATTTATTGTTTGTTGAGATGTCTTTGTCAATCTTTACCTTTGATGTTTGGGATAGGGTTTGGGATCTGATTCAGTCAGTTCCTGAAGTGTAGTTACTGTTTAAATTTCAATAGTTCAAAGTTCGGCTGTGAAAATATATTTAAACTTTTTTAGCAATTAGTACAAAAATATTTTTAAAAACTAAGTTTCTGGTTTCTGTAGTCGTTCAGTATAAATATGCGGTACAATATGGATTTGCAGCATTTTTTCTTGTTACTGTGACCTTGACTGTCTAGGTACTTACTGACGGAAACAGGATATATGTATATTTATTTGAAACGTTTTGCAATATACTAAATACATGCCACTGTAAATGACTATACAGGAATGCTTTTTGAATAAAAACACAAACTATGTGAAAAATATGCACTTTTAGCATTGTGTCTTGTTTTTGTGACATTGACCTCGGCACTGGGGGCTACTGGAGGAAAGTAAAGTGCTGAAATCTTTTGTAATATACTAATAAAGACCAACTACAGAGTCATTGCTGCAATGTGTTGTTGATAAAGCACACAAAATATCGAAAAAATGTGAATACATGTATTAGCATTTTCTCTTGTTTTTGTGACCTTGGACTTGACCTTGGAGTTCAATGAACGACATTAGCTATATGCGTATTTGAAAGCAAGTGGAATAAAAAGGTAAAGGTTTCCCATTGTCTAATAGCCGTTTCTATAGTCGGTCAACCACAGATTTACTAACTTTAAAACTTAATATTAGATTAAGTCTAACTACAAAGACAGTTTTCAAAGAAGTTTTTTTTTTACACTGTAAACAACTGTGCCGTATAATTTAATAAAAAAGAAACTAATAAATTTATTTGAGACTACTTTTCAGAGAGAGGGTGCTCTTTATCTTGCTTGTAATGATAAATATGCTTTTTTTTAGCTCACCTGAGCCGAAGGCTCACAGGTGAGCTTATAGTATAGGCAGGCATCCGTCGTCCGTCGTCCGTCCGTCGTCCGTCAATATTTTCAAACGACATCTCCTCTGACACTATCAGGTCCATTGTTACCAAATTTCATATATGACATCTATAGGCAGGGGGAACCAATAATGCCGTTTTTTATCCAAATTGCTTCAGAACTTTGATTGCTATGGCAACTTAAAGTTTACATTGACTTGTATGGGGAAAATTGAAAATTTGCATTTATTGCTATGTCACTGCAGATATTTTGACAACTCTTATACAGAAATGTTCCTTAAGTTGTCCTCTATCAACCACATGAAATGTATGTAGATTGCATAATTTGGCTGGTTGCCATGGCAACCGAAATGTTAAAAATAGAAAAATCATCTGAAAAACTATGCATCCAATAAAGCTCAAACTTCATAGAAAGGATTTCAGTACTAGCTTCTATAAAAGTACTGTTTTTCTTGGTAATTGCTCTAGCAGTGTGGTTGCTTTGAGAACTTAAAGTCACCATTGACTTAAAATGGCAAAATAGAAAATTTGCATCTATTGCTATGCCACTGCAGATATTTTGACAAAACTTTCATAGAAATGTACCTTGAGTAGTCTTTAGCCAGCCTTGTTAAATTCATGCAAATTGCGCGATTTGGCTGGTTCCCATTGCAACCGAATATATAAAAATAGAAAAATATTAAAAAATCATCTCCGCAGAAACTGTGAGGCTAATAAAGCTCAAACTTTATAGAAAGAACCTTAGTACTAGCTTCTATAGAGTTACTGTTTTCATGGTTATTACTCCAGCAGTTCGGTTGCTATGGCAACTAAGAGTTTCCATTGACTTATAATGGGGAAAATGGAAATTGGCAATTTTTGCTGTCTCACTGCATTTATTAGGGCCCCGCCAGACGAAGTCTGCGGAGGCCCTATAGTAATCATCTTGTCCGTCCGTCTGTCTGTCTGTCCGTCCGTCCGTCCGTCCGTCTGTCCGTCCGTCCGTCCGTCATCATTTCGTGTCCGCTCAATAACTCTAAAACCGCTAGAGGTATTTTCACGAGACTTGATACAAATGTAAAGCATCATCAGACGATGTGCAGAGAACAAGAACCAGAACTCTGCCTTCAATTTTTACTGAATTATGCCCCTTTGAAATTTTGAGTACAGAAATCATGTCCGCTCCATAACTCTGAAACCGTTAGAGATATTTTCACGAGACTTGGTACAAATGTAAAGCATCATCAGACGATTTTTACTGAATCACACCCCTTTGAAATTTTGAGTAAAGAAATCGTGTCTGCTCCATAAGTCTGAAATCATTAAAGATATTTTCACGAGACTTGGTACAAATGTAAAGCATCATCAGACGATGTGCAGAGAACAAGAACCATACCTCTGCCTACATTATTTACTGAATTATGCCCCTTTGACCATACCTCTGCCTACATTATTTACTGAATTATGCCCCTTTGAAATTTTGAGTGCAGAAATCGTGTCCGCTCTATACTTTGGAAACCTTTAAAGATATTTTCACAAGACTTGGTACAAATGTAAAGCATCATCAGTCAATATGCAGAGAACAAGAACCATAACTCTGCCGATACTATTTACTGAATTATGCCCCTTTGTAATTTTGAGTACAGAAATCATGTCTGGTTCATAACACTGAAACCGTTAGAGATATTTTCACGAGACTTGGTACAAATGTAAAGCATCATCAGATAATGAGCAGAGAACAAGAATCCTAACTCTGTCTACATTTTTTACTGAATTATGCCCATTTTTAATTATGAGTACAGAAATCTTGTCCGCTCTACAACTCTGAAACGGTTAGAGATATTTTCACAAGACTTGGTACAAATGTAAAGCATCATCAGATAATGAGCAGAGAACAAGAATCCTAACTCTGTCTACATTTTTTACTGAATTATGCCCCTTTGTAATTTTAAATATAGAAATCGGGTCCGCTCTATAGATTTAAAACCACCAATGATATTTTCATAAAACTTGTACATAATATAAAGCATCATCAGACAATGTGCAGAGAATAAGAACTGTAACTCCATCTACATAATTTACAGAATTTCTCCCCTTGCTAGTTTACAGTCTAGAAAACGTGTTTGCTCTCTAGAAAACGTGTTTGCTCTTTAACTTTTTCCCCTTGCTAGTTTACAGTCTAGAAAACGTGTTTGCTCTCTAACTTTAAAACTGTTTAAGATATTTTCACAAAATTTTGTACAAATATAAACATCAGACAATGTGCAGAGAAAAAGAACCATAACTACACCTTCCAGAGAAAAAGAACCATAACTACACCTTCCCTTTGTTATCTTAGGTATGGAAATCTTGTCTGCTGTATAACTTTAAAGCCTTTGAAGATATTTTTATAAAACTTGGTACAAATATAAAGCATCATTAGATGATCTGAAGGTGTGCAGAATGCAAGAATGGTAACGTCAGTTTCCTGCCTCACAGAGTTGTTGCCCATGCTTTAATCAATCATAATGGTGTATTTTGCCAATATCTTAATGACACTGCCAGAGGCTTAATTTCAAACAACATATTTAATATGAAGGAACAACATGATAATAGAAGGCTGGTATTGTTATTTCTGGTCGGGCACATACGACTTAAATGTCATCAATAGTTTCATAAAGGCGGGGCCCTTTTAGTTACCATGTTTCTAGTTTAGATTTTCTTTCTACAGAAATGTTTCTTGAATAGTCCTCTATGTTTCATATGAATTTTCTCCAAATCGCTGTATTTGATTGGTTGCCAAGGCAAAATATTGAGTAAATTTTTGAAAAAAAAAGAAAAACTGAAAATATCTTCTGCTCAAAAGCCATATGGGGGATGAAGCTGATATAGTGCAAACATGTTGGTGACAGAAGCCTTTACATGAATTTTGTATTTTCTTCCAACCCCAAAAGAACTTTGGTTGCTATGGCAACTTATAGTTTCCATTGACTTATAATGGGAAAGGTGAAGCCATGAGGAGGATGAAGCTGATACTTTGCATACATATTAATAACATTAGCCTCTACCTAAAGTATGTTTCATATTATCATTGCCCATGTGAACTGGTTGCTATGGCAAGTTAAAGTTTCCATAGACTTACAGTGGGGAAAGTGGACATTTGGTATTTATTTCTGTGTCACTGCAGTTATTTTGACAAAAGCTTTACAGAAATGTTCCTAGAGTAGTCCTCTATCAGCCATATGCATTTTGCCCAAAGACCTGATTTTGATTGGTTGCAATTGCTACTGAAAGACCAAATTTTCATTTGTTTCATTTTGTTTGCCAAAGATCTTCTTCTCAGAAGCCATTAAGAGGGGATAAAGCTTATTTTTTTGCATAAATGTTTGTAATATTATCCTCTACATAAATGGTGTGTTTTATTGCTGTTGTGCATGTTGCTTTGTTGCTGTGGCAACTTAGGTTTTCCAACATAACCTCAGTGCTCAAGTGAGCGATATAGGGCCGTTGGCCCTCTGGTTTTACTTCCGATGACCAAAAAAGGTTTAAAATTTGTTTGTGATACTTTAGTATATCTTCCAGATAACATTTTCAACAGAGATGGTACTCAGTTACACAGACAAATTGTAGAAATTCCGATGGGTACTAACTGCGCCCCTCTTGTCGCGGAATTGTTTTTATCTTGCTATAAAAGGGACTTTATGATGCTCTTTCTGATAATACTCAAGCTCATGTCATTGAAGCATTCAACTCAACGTCTAGATACTTGGACGGCCTTTTAAATATTGACAATCCTTATTTGGAAGAAATGGTTAGTCAATGCAGTTAAATAAAGCAAATACTTCTGATACCGAGGCCCCATTTTTGGATTTACATTTATCAATTTTAGACGGATTTGTTTCATCTAAAATTTATGACAAACGCGATGATTTTGAATTTTCTGATCAGTTTGAGAAAATGATCATGCAATTTAAACGCATTGGCTATAATATAGATGTAATGCGACCGTCTGCACGGTTTACAACTTTGCTGTTCTCTTTAATTTTACGCCGGTGAGTCGGGGTCCAAACTCTATGATGGCCCCAACGTAAAGCTATATATTAGTTGGTTGGGGCCGGATGTTTGTCTGTTTCTTGGCCCACCGGTATTCAACTGGTGGTCTTATTTTGCTCCAGTGTTCCAGTGGTGTTGCTGACGCCCTATGGATCTCCAGGTTTCTCAACACGTTTTGGCTGTCGAATTCGCCAGAGTCTTTTCTTGATTTTAATTGTTGCCCGGGATGACTCACTGATGAGTAAGGGGACCTCCATACGAGCCGAACTACCAACTAATTGTATGCTCCGCGGCGAAGGTTGAGGTTGAAGGTTTAGGCCCAGTAAAACCGGTTAAAACCCCCCAGTAGTTATTACTAACAGTCCTAAGGCGGTACGTTCGTTGCGGTTGCAATTGTTTTATGTTCTGTGCTGTTTAATTTATTGTGTTCTCATTGAAATCCTTCTGTTGGTCTAAATTATTTAGTTCAGTAAAGAGAGCTGAGTTGCCACCTATTTGGGAAAGAGCTGCTAGCTCGGCTTATCACTTGTAAGTTATTACGCCCCAAACTTCGAAGAAGTTGAGGGGGCACATTGCTTTTGCCTTGTCCGTTCGTCTGTTCATCCGTTCGTCAGTGACATGTGATGCAGTTATATTGCTTAAGAATCACTGGGCCTAGGGTTTTGAAATTTCATAAATGGATAGATCATGAGAAATAAGCAGACCCGTATTATTATTTGTGCTCCGTCTGACTTGTACTTTTTGAGTTATCTGCCCTTTTTCAAAATTAAAGTGAAATCTTGTTATCTCAAGAAGTATTTAAGCTAGGATAATGATATTTAGTATACAGCTTTGGCGTAAGATGTACAAGAACTGATTAGCTTTTGGGCAAATTCCGTCCAAAAATGATTGAGTTATGCCCCTTGTTAGAATTTGGTATTTTCCCAACTTCTGAACCGCTTAACCTAGGAAGTTGATTTTTGGTGTATAAGCAGTACTTGATGTGATAAACATTTTGGTACAGGTATAATAACTCTGTATTCATAGATGATGGAGTTATTACTCCAGATAGTCATTACTTATGCAGCTACTGGGGGCAAGATTCATCAGAGCCAGGGCTTTAAAAGTTTATATATGAATAGGGCATGTAAATTGAGTGTACCCGTATTTTTTTCTACTCCATGAGACTTGTACTTTTTGAGTTATCTGCCCTTATCAAAGTTACAGTGAAATCATGTTTACACGATATCTCAAGAAGTATTTAAGCTAGGATAATGATATATATTATACAGCTTTGGCGTAAGATGTTCAAGAACTGATAAACTTTTGAGCGAATTCCATCTAAAAATGATTGAGTTATGCCCCTTGTTTGAATATGTCATTTTCCAACTTCTGAACCGCTTAACCTAGATAGTTGATCTTTTTGTATAAAAGCAGTACTTGATGAGTTAAACATTTTGGTAAAGGTAATATAACTCTGTATTCATAAATAGTGGAGTTATTTCCCCTGATAGTCATTACTTACGCAGCTACTGGGAGCAAGAACCATTCGAGGCAGGGCTTTGAACATAAATATTTGGATAGGTCATCAAAATTGAGTGGACCCATATTTTTTTTTACTCCGCGAGACTTGTACTTTTCGTGTTATCTCCCCTTTATCATACTTAAAGTTAAATCTTGTTACCACGATATCTCAAGAAGTATTTGAACTAGGATGATGATATTTAGTATACAGCTTTGGGGTAAGATGTACAAATAATGATTAACCTTTGGGCAAATTCCGTCCAAAAATGATTGAGTTATGCCCCTTGTTTGAATTTGGCATTTTTCCAACTTCTAAACCACATGACCTAGGAAGCTGATTTTCAGTAGTCCTTGATGTATTAAATAGTTTGGTAATGGTTAGATAAATCTATGTTCATAAATTATGGAGTTATTCCCCCTGATAGTCATTACTTATGCAGCTTCTGGGTGCTAAGTGTTTTGAAAAATATAAGGAAGTTATTTCCCATTTTCACACTTTCGGACTTAAACATTTGGCTAAAGCAAAATTTTAACAATATATTTGGAGAACTGTTTGAGCTAGGATTTTGATATTTGACATACATTTTGGAATCAGTATGTAAGTAATCTGATAAACTTCTGAGGAATTTCCATGTATGTTTATAGAGCCGTGCTCCTTTTCAGCCAAACCATAGGGTTTGGGATCTGATTCAGTCTGTTCCGGAAGTGTATTAACTCTTTAAATTTGTCTGTATTAACTAATTACTTCGCGTAATAAACTTCCATCTTCCGTAAAACTTATTCCGATCCCAGTCAGTCTGTCCGTCGTATATTGTTTCCGCCGAGACTGTACTCTATATTGTGCTTCCTGCAGAGAAGAGCGGTTTCCGCCTAGGCAATTCTGAAGGGGTAGTGAGGTAAGAATTTGTCAAGAACATACACTAACAATCGGAGACCTTCCACTGCCATAAATATAAGGTTGCATATCATTTTGTAATCATAGTTTGCAAAATATCTTTTTCTGTGTTAGACTCTCATTGTTTTTCATAAAACGAAAATATGCATTCCCTTTTATTTGTAAATGCTTTGCTAAAAAACAATGATTTTCATATGGTGCTATCATATAATACTAACAAACCACGTGCTAGTTCCTTTAAATGTGAGAGTTACGAATTTACTGTATAAAACGGCAATGAAAATCTGTACTGTACGGCGATCGACTCTACCATATACGGCTTCCTTATTTTTGTTGAGAAGCACCGTAAGATTTCCGCTGGCAAAATATCAGATCAATCAACATTTTTGCTTAAATTTAATTGACTTTATTACCTCTTGGTCTGTAAATGATATGTAGAGATGTCTTCCTGGCAGCTACTGTTTTCTGGAACATATTTATGGAAAATATGCATTTCTATAATGCGGTAACCTGAGGGAGACTAGAACACCATTGGTTGATGTTGCATACATGGTTTAAAGGCTGTGTAGAAACTAAAGAATACTAGATGTGTATATTTATGAATCACAATCTCATATCTAGGAAGACACATTTGTTGCAATATGACTGCTAACCATATGGCCTCATACTGTTCTCTATAGTGTATCATGCACTATGCCAAGGGAATCTACTACCTGCAAACACTAAAATATCTTTTTAACCACTAAAATTTCAGCATGGCGTCGACGGCACGTTTATATAACGTTGTTCGTACGTGACGTCGGTGTGTTTGTGTGTGTTTGTGTGTGTGGGGGGGGGGGGAGGGGCGGGGCGATAGTGTTGTTTTTAAATTCTACTTATTTGGATAAAATTAGGGAAGGGACAACTCTACCTGCAGTAGGTGCGAGTGGGGTTATTAAGATATTTTTTTCTCGTCTATTATTTCTCTAGACTGAAATACTGTCCCAAAGGGCCGTTAAACCCAAAAAGAACCAATCTACTAACGTGACGTCGGTGGCAAGTTGATATGTCACTGTGCTGGCGTTGTGACATCGGTGGCCCGTTGATACGATGTTGTGCTGACGTTGTGAGGTCGCTGGCATATTGCAACGACTTTGTGCTTACGTGACGTTGGATGCATGTTGATAAGACGTTGGACTGACGTTGTGACGTCGCTGGCATATTGGAACGACTTTGTGCTTACGTGACGTCGCTGGCATGTTGATAAGACGTTGGGCTGACGTTGCCTCGTCGGTGGTGCGTTGATACTAATTTATACTGACGTTGTGAGGGGTGGCACGTTGTCACGTGGCTGACGTTGTGTGTTTGATGGACTTAAGGTGTAGGGGTACAGCTCCATGTTTTCTGCTGTTTTTACGATGGGGAACAACTTATGCGACATTTGTTTTTGATGCCCTGGAGCTCTCTACTCTTTAAGGAAAATATGCTGCTTGCCTGCAAGTTAATTCTTATAATACTGTACTCATATTAGCAATGAAATTTGCAAAGTTCCTTCCCCTGAAGGTGTATACATTCAGCTTAATATTCATACCCTCCCCGAGAAAATACATATCATGGCTAGGGCCACTGAAGTTATGGAGAGTGATAAGAAAGACGATGCATAAAGGGAAAAAAGATAAAGTACAATATCGGTACTTTCATATCAGGTTTAAGTAGTGGGTGAAGCTCTGGCTTGTCAAACTGACATTCGGGCTTCAAATCTCGCTGAAGGCGGCATTCTTTTTAACCGTAAACGCGATTCCATTGCACTCACTCATTTATTATGACCCATCCATTGGCACAGTATGACTGAAATGGTGTTGCAAAGTCAGGAAATTGCAATCATCTATCCATTCATCTCTCATTTCGTGTCTGCAATTGATCAATAATATTGGTATTCGGTAAACACCATCTGTTTAATTCATATGCACCGTAACGAGAAAATCCACGACCAGCAGATATTTGGAGATCTTTTGTATGAAAAAAAAAATCAACATGATGTCATTGCCACATTGATACGACGTTATATCTGGTGAGAATATGGGGATCTCCACATGCTTTTCCGCAATTATTAAATAGGGAAACTATTTCTGTGACTTCTAAACGAATTAACCGACACGGATCACTAGATACTCCCTCTTATTTATTACCTCTGGACCAAAATGACTACCGAAGCTAATCTATCAGATAAATACATGTATTATAGTGTTTGTGGAAAATCATTTTACAAATACTTCAATAAACTGTTCAAATGTCCTATTCTGAGCCAGTTTGCTTTGAGTTAAAGCGGTTGTTAAAGAACGCGGCGTTGTCACCGTTTATGTAACAAACTAGGGAAGGCCACACATTTTGATTAGATTATTCTCACTAATCAGGGGCTGCTGGCTAGCTGGGGACATTTTTACGATGTTTTTAGCACAAACTATCACGTATGCCTCAAGCGGAAACAATACAGGAGCAAAGCGGACGTTGTACAGAAAGTTAATATTGAAAGGCGGAAACTGTACATACCGTCTGTGTTTATTTTTATGTTAAAAATTGGCCGTCTTTCAGAAGTGATTCAGAAGTGCTTTGGCTGCTCAAAAAAGAATTCAAAATACATATTTTGCACAGAAAAATGCTGCATAACACAACAGAATAGGCCATTAAATACTGTGGGTAGAAACATCATAGTTCTAACACGTAAGTCTAAAATATGACCTACATTTGCATTTTTCTCTAATGGAATTTCAAGGTATTTGTTTCATAAGGTATGTGAAATAGCTAGATGACAGGAATGAACATATATGAGAACATAAAAGCAATTTTCTTACCGGAAGAAATCATTTCTGTCTCTGCGGAAACCGTTGTTCTCTGCAGGAAGCAAAATATAGCGTACAGTCTATATACAGCAATATACGATAGACAGTCTCTGCAGGAAGCGAAAATTAGCGGAATCGATTATAACCTGTGGAGTTAGTCAATTATTTCAAAGACCCTAATTCGCGACTCATGTATCTACAGAATCATGAGTGACTTTAGTTTCATACCTATAGACATTGTACCAGACGAAATAGAAAGGTTGTTGAAGAAAACTTATTGGATACATAAGCTAGGGACAAAGTTCCACATTGCACTTAATACAAAGCGGATCCACAATATTGAACAGAAGGGTTACGGTGTGCAGCTCATACAACTTGTGACCTTAAACACTTGTGCTAGCAAGATAACTCCGTTTTACTCTTTATAAGACCCTTTTAGTTATAGCTCAATTTCACGCAGTACAATCTTTAATCCCAAAGCGTATAGGTGAGGTAGAAGTACGGCCGTTTTTTCGCCGGAGATTCCCAAATGGCATCAGAAAATCACATAAAAATATACGTTCGCATTTATTGTTTTAGATTAAACTAAGTGCAGTCTTTACTACATATAGAATAGACAAGAATTTATTAATCATTATGGTAATCTCTTGTCTCGTGCAAACGGTGAGTCTGTTACAAGTTAGTAAATGTCACAAGTCTCGTGTGAACGACTGACACCAGTACCGTTATTTTCGATTAAAAAGTTTGAAAAACTGGACATTGTCTAACAGCAAGGTAAGTTTTGCTTAGTTTGGATATTTTCTAGATGTGTATAGTGGAAATTCAAATTTCCCCAAAACAGTAAAATGCCTCAGAAAGAATAAAAGGCAAACATTGCTAGGGCATATCTTGGACGGTGAGGCTATAGCTAGGCCAACATTTACGGCGTTGAAATTCGTGTCACCGGTTAAAGTGTTGTGACTAGAGATAATAGCATTTTTATATGAAAATTAAGATATGCCATGGTCAAATAATAAAGTGAAAACACATGTTCACGTCATGACCAGATATACTGTCACGGTTCAAAGAATACAGAAAAGTTTGATATAAGACCAGGTCTGTTTAAGCTTTACCTAGTGGCAAACTGACCACAGAAAGCTTCTCATATTACTCTGCTTAAAATGTAACAAAATCGAAGTAATGTTCGGGTCATATCGGTGTATTTATCATTGTAGGTATTCCATACTGTCAAAGGGACAGTGTGAAATACTAACACTGATACACACTCCAATATGGGCCAAATCGGAGTACTAATCATTGTCAGAAATCCACAGTCCCGGTACAACAATGTGGAATACTAACGATCATAGGTACTCCAATTTTGGCCATATCGGAGAAATTATTATCGTTTGTATTCTACACTTTCAGTAGTCTCTATTTGATGTGTCCATATTTATTTACTTTGGTCTTAATAGGGACTGTGGAAACATCTCTTTAAACTGACGTTTCTACTTTTGATGATTTTGGACAAGTTTTGGTAAAATGTGGAAACGTCTCTCAATGGGAACGTTTCCACATTTGTTGACGTTTGGCCAATTGTTAAGACACTGTGGAAACCTCTTAATAGGGACGTTTTTACATGTTGATTTTGGTCATCACGCTTTGTATTCCATATTGTCCTACTGGCAGTGTGGAAAACTAATGATAATAGGTACTACATTTTTGCCAAATATCAGTATTTATCATCTTACAATTCAACACTGCCAGTAAAATAGTGTGGAAAAAATTACGACGATAGGTACTTCAGTTATAGACACATCGATATGTTCATCACGGTTTTTATTCCAAACTGTCCTACTAGCAGTGTGGTATACTAACGATGACAGGTACTCCATTTTGGCCAAATTGGAGTATTTATCATCGTTAGTATTCCACACTGCCAGTAGTACAGTGGGGAATACTAACCTGATACTCAAACCTGATACTCCACTCATAGACACATCAGTATATTCATCACGGTTTGTGATCCACACTGGTCTACTGGCCGTGTGGAATACTAACACTCATAGGTTGGCCGAAACCTATCATCGTTAGAATTCCACACGGCTAGTAGACCAGTGTGGAATACTAAGAACGATAGGTACTTCAGTTATGACACATCGGCGTATTCCTAACGGTTAGTATCCCACATTATCCTCTGGGTGTGTGGAATCGTTGTTTATATCTTCGTTTGTGTTTCAAATTGTTCTACAGACAATTGGATTCAGTTTTCTTTCTTTTCTTTCTATATATCCTGCATCGCCCTCTCGCGAGGATTATGTGCAGCTGCGCGCATCAAAGAAAAGTTTGATAGAAGAAAGTTAAAATGATTTAGTAAGGATAAAAAGTATGATAGTGTTAGTATGAGAAAGAAGTAAAAAGTTAAAAGCTGATAAAAACAATGATTCCTGGTTTATGGCATAATGTGGTTAAGGCTGCAGATGACAGACCTGAAGGAGGTCAGGTCTTCTAATAGGACAGCCGAGGGGGGTAGGTTGTTCCACTGCACGATTGCCAAAGGAAAAAAGGAATACTTGTAGTAGTTTGCAGTTGTCATGATTTGAATAAAATGGTATGGGTGTGTTGTTCTTGTCATTCTGATTTGACGTTGGATATAAGTTGGCAGTGGAATCTCAACTAAACCATGTACTATTTTATAGAACATTAAGAGCCGTGCGTCAGCACGTCTCTGTTCTAATGACCTCCATCCAAGGGTGTCGATCATCTGGGTCACGCTACTGTAAGATGAGTAGTCATGTGTGACCCAGCGTGCTGCCCTACGTTGGACAGCTTCGATCATGTTTACATAGGTGTCGGTATATGGGCGCCATACAGGGGAGGCATACTCTAGCTGGGGCCTTACTAAAGTCTGATATGCTGTCTGACGTATGCCTTTGTGTTTTGTGCGTATGTTTCTACGTATGTAGCCCAGTGTCTTATTGGCTTTGGTGGTCACGCTTTGGATATGATGGTTCCATTTCAGGTTGTGGCTGATTTCAAGACCAAGGTATTTTGCTTGGTCTACTGCCTCTAAAACTTGCCCATGTAAAACATATTGGGTCTGGATGGGGTTTCGGGCCCTAGAGATATGTATGACTTGGCATTTGCTGGGATTGAAGTGCATTTCCCAAGTCTTTTCCCATTGCTCAAGTTTTTGTAGGTCCTGCTGCAAAGTATGGGAATCCTTTTTGCTGGTGACTGTCAAATACACAGCAGTATCATCAGCAAATAGTCTGACCTGTGAGGTTATATTTTCGGGCAGGTCATTTATGTACAAAAGGAACAAGATTGGTCCAAGGACCGAACCTTGGGGGACCCCAGATGTGACCGGAATTTCGGACGATTTTCCCCTTCAAGAGCCAGACACTGTGAACGCCTGAGTAAGAATGCCTTAATCCAACTGAGATTGTTCTGAGTTATCCCATGCTGGTGGAGCTTGAAGAGTAGTTTTGTGTGGCAAACCTTATCAAAAGCCTTACTAAAGTCGAGGAGGATAAGGTCAGTTTGGTGACCTTGAGAAAGACCTCTAGCGAGTTTGTCAACGAGCTGTATAAGTTGGGTTTCACAGGACCTTTTTTCCCTGAAGCCATGCTGTAGGTCATATAGTACATTATGTTTGTTGAGATGCTTAGTTAAGTTTGATGCAATGATGTGTTCCATCAATTTGCAACATATGCAGGTTAGAGAGATGGGTCTGTAATTCCCGGGGTCGCATTTGTCACCTTTTTTAAAAAGAGGTGTCACGATAGCCTTCCTCCAGTCTGAAGGCATCTGGCCAGTATTTAAGGATTTTTGGAAAATGATCTGTAACTGGGAGCTACTTGATCTTTTAGGGATTTGAGTACAACAGGTTAAATGGCATCAGGACCAGCGGCTTTGGATGGGTCGAGACCGGCTAGCAGTTTTAAGATTCCTGCCAGAGAGATTTCAATTTGGGGCATCTCTGGAACTTTAGGCCTGAATTTTCCGGGGATGTTTTCTTCCTTAAGGGAGCCTTCTGCTAGTCCGTCTAGTATGGTGTTCTCTGAGAGTTGGTTTAGTCTCAGAGGTGAAACAGGGGTGAAAACTGATTGCAGATGACTATTAATTAGATTTGCTCTGTCAATGTTGGAAGTATGGACTTCATTGGTACGGGGGTCACGGAGAGGACCAATACCTTGTGATTCCTGGCGTAAGTTTTTCAAGAATGAGAATAACTTTTTTGGCGCAAACTTGGATTGACCTGTCTCATCAGCGGGTGAGGTGTTTAGGTCAGGATTGCTTATGCCAAGCAGATCCTCCAAGTAGCAGTCATATGCTTGTTTGATCCTAGCCTTAACCATGTGGCGTGTTGTAACAAATTGTCTTCTGTATTTAGGTCGTGATGACCTTTTGTACCTTTGGTAAAGAGAGTCCCTTTTTCGGATCAGGCGTTTAATTGGCTGGGTGATCCAAGGAAGATTTCTCTTTGAACCAATCTTTTTGCAGGGAACAAACCTAGTAAGACCTTCATCAACAGATAATTTAAAAGAAATCCAAAGTTCTTCCACTGACATAGAAGTTGCGCTTGCTAAAAAGTACTCTTTGACCTTTTCCATGTAGGTCTTAAAACCTTCCCAGTCTGCTCTTTTGTACAAGTAAGTAGACCTGGGAAGCTGCCTAGTTTCAACTGGTTTGGTAGAGACCTCCGAAATATTCGAGTCGTGATCCGAAATACCCGGGTGGACCTCTATATTTTTTACCAATGTGTAATTAGAAGTTAGGAAAAGATCTAAAATGTTCGCACCTCTAGTTGGTGTTGTTACCATTTGCACTAAGTTGCAATCATCCAATAAAGAAATAAAATCGTCATAAAGTTTTGGAAAACTACAGCCGGGTTTAATAATAGGTGTATGTTCATTGTCACATGAAAGTTTAGGAAAGTTTAGGTCACATACGACCCAAATATCGCCTTTCAACTGAGACGCCTTTTCAAGGGATTTTCTAAGTTCTTCGAGACTATGCAAATCGTCCTCATGAGGCCTGTAGTAAGAAGCAATATACAGAGCCTTACATCCCTTAAGTTCCAGTTTGATCCAAATGATTTCACAGTCCGTTTTCAGTTCTTTTTGCTCGGTTGCTACAAATGAATTTCTGACCAAAATGAGAACACCACCGCCCTGAGTTTCAGAACATCTGTCCTGCCGGAAAGATGTGTACCCCAAAGATTTTGGGAAGATTTCGCTATCCAAGTGTTTGGTGTCAACCAAGATTCTGTGCCAATCACAATATCAGGATCATGATGATCAAGTAAGGAGAAAAATTCTGCTTTTTTGTTTGCCACCGTCTGGCAGTTAACATTGAGAATTTTAAGACCTTTCTGAGTTTTATCACGTCCAGGCTTCGGCCTTTGAGTGGGGGGTGTTTGAGAAGATTCATCCGACAGTACCGAAAAATGATTTGGGGAGGTAACAGAAGCCAGGGAACTTATGCTATGTGAGAAGTGAGTTTCGGAACATATGGAACAAGTCCAGGAAAATGAAGATTCTAGGGTCAGAGCATCATAAGTATTTTCTCCAATACCTTGGCAGCTGATATGGAACCAGTTGCAACAGTTAGCACACTCAATGCCATATCAGCATCCAAAACCTCTGAACCACAGCACCCACAGAGGTAATCCGGGCCCGGGTTCAGTTCAATGTCAGATGACAGTGAGATTGTAAGTAAACATAAATATGCAAGAGGGGCAATCTTAGAATCCTTTTGGGGAATCTTAGGAAGTTTCCTCCATCTATATGAGGAAAACAAACTGGCTTGACAATTTTTGTCATCCGGCCTGAATTCCTGAGCTTGTGTTTCTGTAAAATCAAGCTGAACATTTCCATCAACACAACAATTTACCTTCAGGATCTGTGTGCCTATGCACAATAAGGCAGTAGGTATTAAAATGCCAAGCAGCATGCTAGCACTTAAATAAATATACTTAAATATACTTAAATACTTAAAATGGTAGGTACTCTAATTATGGCTAGATGAGTGTATTTATCATCGTTTTTAACCACAGTGTGGAATACTTACGATGATAGGTACTCCAATTTTTGCAAAATTGGTATATTTATCATTGTAAGTATTCCACACTGTCCAACTAGGTACTCCAATTTGGGCAAAATTGGTGTATTTATCATTCTAAGTATTCCACTCTGTCCTTCTGACACGGTGAAAAATATCGTTAGCGAACCCAATGCGGATCAAACCGATGTATCTTTCAAAAGTACAGTGTGAAATACTAACGATGATAAGCACTCCAATTTCTGGCAGATCGAAAGATAATTCAACGTAAGTTTTCCACACTGTCAGTAGTCTGTATTTAAAGTTTCCACATTTGTTGACTTTAGGCTCTATTTTTTATTTCATTTTATTTAATTATTTTTTTTTTTTGGGGGGGGGGGAGGGTGGTGGGGGCTGGGGGAGGGGAGGGGAGGGGGATAATATGGAATAATCTCTTAAAGGGGCGTTTCGACATTAGGTGATTTTGGTCAATTTTTAGCAAATGTGGAAGTGCCTATCTATAGGGACGTTTCTACATTGATGTATTTGGTCAATTAGTGGCAAAATGTAGAAACTTCTCTACAAATGGTTATTCCACATCTGTTTATTTCTGTGATTCTTTTCCAAAACTGTGGAAATATCAATACCATGAGGACGGATGGATAGATGGCTTGCGATTTTTACGTCCTTTTCAACAGTATTTCAGTCATGTCAGGACGATGAGACTGTGATAATGAAATGCTGTGTGGAACCCCGTTTACGGTAGGAAAGACTCGCCTAAAGCGGGATTCTAACCCGGTCCGCTGTCTATGTATTAATCATCTTTTGTATTCTAAACTACCCAACTTGCAGTGTGAAATACTAAAATTGATAGATACTCCAATGTGCACCAAATTGAAGTAGGTATCGTTGTTAGTATTCCACATTACTAGTAGGACAGTGTGAAATATTAACAATAATAGGATCACCAAACTGGGCCAAATAGGTTTATTTATCATCGTCATTATTCCACACAGTCCTACTGACAGTGTGGACTACTGACGGCGATAGGTACTTCAGTTTTGATCAGTCCGATGTTTTTTTTTATCAAAGTTAGTATTCAACATTGTCAAAAGGCCACTGTGGAAAACCAACGATCGTAGGTACTCAAATCATGGCCAGATCGGAGTTTTATTTATCACCAGTAGAACAGTGAGTAATACTTACGGTGGAAGGTACTCGAATAATTGTCAAAGCATCGACCACTAATGGCATCTCTAGCTAACGATGTTTTGAACAACTAGACCTAGAATGTCTGCTGACATCTGAGACATTCTAAGCAACCTCTGCATTAACCATGCCGCACACCATTCATCACCGCCCATAAAATCGCTTATACCAAAAAATATTGACGGCACTGTATTTTATAACGTCACTTCATGTTCGTTTACTGTGTATTGCACAAAACTGGTGATGGATTAAGAATGTAGAGCACAGAGAATACAGAAAATTGGAATTCGTCATATCTTGACGTCACTTGACAGGATAGGCGACAACCACGGCTTCGACTCAAATTTTTCGACAGTTTACACAATAAAACTGTGGGATCTTATACTCTCTCATCGACTTCATTGACAAGTCACATCAATTAACTTTAGACTGCACACACGGACATGCAATGTTTCTCCTTGGAAGTGTGTAAAATATAAGTTTTACCTTGCAGCTAAATCAATCCTCGATTTGTTTACATAAATTTTGTAGCCTCACTTACCCGGAAGTTCGCCTAATTCTTTCAACGCCCGTAAATATTGGGCTTAAAGATTGTACTGCGTGAATTTTATTCATAACAAAGAAAAAAAAAGATAATGGAGCCGCAACTGGAATTGCTAACTTTGAGCCTGCTGGCCCTATAGGACCCAGATCAGCCTGTGCATCCGCCCGGTCTGATCGGGTCTAATTAGGTGACTCAGGGCCCAATATTTCTCCACAATTCAGCGAGGACTGTGATCAGGCTGGGCGGATGCTCAAGCTGATCAGGTCTTCATTGACCGCGTAAAGTTTTGTTGTGCTGCGGCTATCTGTCCCTTTGTGTGAGGTGCTAACAGTCTTTCTGTTTTACATACATGTTTCCATCTTCAGCTAGCTGAAATACGGGTGTTCTTATACCTGCACGTGCGAAGAAAAAGAAATTTTG